>CM037157.1:19342226-19657226 GCA_020921065.1 Vaccinium darrowii
CATAAACTATATGCATGTGCTGATAACTTAACTCTCTCATCAGATCAGATTGTTAATGTATTCTGTCTGTATACTTAATTAGGACAATTTCCCATCACTATGATTTTGAATTCCATCGCTTAAGTATCAATCCTAAGGTTTACTAGGCATTGCCTACCTTGTCCTTCCATGTTGTAAATGCTAGGCAATTTTTTAGACACTTCAGCCCTATTTGTTCCATCCATTAGTAAAAACTGAATGTGGCTTATTAGCTGTCTATTGTATTCTACTTGGATTTCTACATTTCCTCAAGACTTATCGTTTTTTGGGGATGACTGAGAATCTTCTTGCCGTTGTTATTTACCACCCTGTTTACCCTTCTTGCAGAGTACCGTTATACCTTGGCATGGTGGGTGTCGGTTTGAATCTCATCTTCTTCTTATACACAAGTTTGTTATCATGGAGTTCGCGGAAGTCTAGTGAAAAGTGGGATTTTTCAAGTACATCTGCCCTCCCATTTGTTACCTTGCTTGGGATCATCTCCTTTTGCTTGTGAGAGGCTATCCTGCATTTTAAGTTTTTTGAATACCATTTTTCGCATTATTTCGAAGACTGCTTATACTTTTCCTCTGTACTTCTTCTCATTCAGGTTTTCTTTTGCTCTGTGGCCAATTTGGAGTTTCTTGATCCTGCCTCTTCTGGTGAGAGTCTCAAATACTAGTGTTTTTCACTCTCGTGTGAATGTGTAGATATTCAAATTTTGCTTGGAGAAATTTTTACTCGATTTAAATTAGCTTTATTTGTTTGCAATTCTGCAGTTCACGCTACTTATGGCCAGCATGGTCTTGGCGCCCTACCTTATGCTTGGGAAATTGAGGCCGCAAACCAATGAGCTCCTTATAGATTGATCATTTTGATTCGAATTGAACATCTCCATGCCCATACAGAATTAGGTGAATAGGTTTTTTCTGTCAGTTGTGAATAGTTTATACCTTAGATTTTACAGTTGACGACATTGAGATCAGAATCATTGTTTTTCTTTATTGTGTTAAACGCATTACCAACAGATCATGGTTATAAAATCAACAGTTCCATTTTTTTTTTACATTGAGTGAGTACTTCAACATTTTGATTCATGAAAATTCCGGACAGCTTTAACCCCGTGGTCTGTGAATGGAACCGATCGAGTTGATTGGGTCATTTTCCGAGTTGGCTTCTATTTGTACAACAATTTTAACACCAGCAGAGAACTTTTTATTTATCCTCCTCCAGGTCGATGAGTGCAATATTTTTGTCAATTGTACGAATTCATAACCCGCTGATGGCTGTGTACAAGACAAATTACATTGCTCTGAAAATTCTTGTGAATTTTCATGTAAATTATCATTACTTGCTATTGAAGGGAACAACTATTTGATAAATGGGGAAGTGTAGCAAGAGAGTTTTTTTCTTTTCTTTTCTTTTCTTTTTTATAACCGGATGTCCGGGCCAGCTTACGTGTACTTCGACTAGTTTCAAAAGCCTGAAGTTAAAGACCAGGTAAATGGTTTGGAGGGATTTGAACATGCGATCTTATTAAAGAGAAGCACTTATTGCTTTCTCATGCCTACTTGGCCAAAACTATCGGGCTTAATAGAGAGTCTTTTTCTTAGAGAAAGTGAAATGGTTTCAATCATACAAAGAATACCAAACAGAGGCCATCTGGAATTGCAATCATTTTGCTATTATTGTTCCCAATCATGGAAAATGAATGTTGTCCAACAAGAGTAACAAACTCTACTACTTGACCATGTTACACATTTCAGAGCTACAACAAATGTAATATCACAAAGAATTTTACCACTTTCTTTCTTCTATATGACAACAGATAAATATATCTTGAAACTACAGAAACACAACAAAAAAGTTCACTGGGTCCGAGATCTTGAGAGGAAATATTGTGCCAGAGAGAGGCAGTCCTCCTTCTGCTTCTTATATTCATTATATCGCAAGAAGAAGTAACTGAGATAATCGAAATCAATAGGAGACATCTTCGCCTACGAACAATGAGCATAAATCGAATTAGACAGTTGCATTTTTCTTTATCGTGTTCGTGGGGATTGAACACAAAGAATGAAGAACAAATTGTACCTGGATTAGAGCCCAGAGAGCCCAATACAAGTGTGAAGTTAACCTGTAAGTGTTTGTCTCAACATATAGCGCTTCTAGATCTTCGTCAGATACCTGTGTTCAATAACAGCTCATATTGTCGCACAGCTCTTTGATGTTTATAAGCATGCATATTATAGCAGTTAGGGAATGTTTCTACTCAAATGAGGGTGCCAAAGCCCAACGCAGATAAGATGCTCAGTGGAAATTATTTTGTGGTGCGAGCATTACAATTCAAAAGAATTAACTGTACTGAAAAACATTAGAAAACCAACAGGAGATGTAGACACGATGTGCAATTTTCTCAAGTATCAATCTCTAAAACCTGAACACAGCCTATTAATATCCTGCTCGTTGTCAACTACGAAAGCTGTACAAGATTTAAGATCCGACCAGTAGGATTTAAGTCTGCGAATGTTAATGATTTATTGCCACATATTTAATTGAGTTATCCTAAAGAAGCAAAACACTAGGGTTCCCTTTTGCGAGTGATGTATTACCAGATGTGTTGTCTATAAACCAGCAATAATTGCACATCTGAATATAAAAATACACATCGATGATTGAACAAAATTCAAAGAACGGGAAAATTTGTTTAAACCAAGTTGGAATCCACGAAACATGTGCAAGTAATGAAAAAGTAATGCAAGTTGGACAAGCTTGCATTCCTAACGTACCTCGAGGGGTTTTTCAGGTTCTAGATAGTGCCGGAAGAAATGATACTGTTCATCTCTACTTGGATATCTACATGAAAACAAAGACCAAGTATCAACACAATGACACATCATGTTAGGTACATTAATCATAACAGAGAACATAGTAAGAGCAAGGAAGATCGCCTACAAGCTGTAGTCGCAATCGTAGCCAGCATATTCATTGAAGTGATTTCCATTGTCAAAACCTCTGTAATTGTAGGATCCATACTCAAAATCAATGAAGTACAGCTTTTCTGGACATGAGCCAACATAGGTCAGTAAGAAGGGAGAGAAATGAAAGTAGTTAATCACAAGGAACAAATAAATATTTGGCCTCTCTCCTGTAACTGTAAGTGTAATGGACACCATGCCTAGCACTAACACCACAGGACCCATATTGAAGAAATGTTCTTGCACATCTTATCAGACACCTCAACTGAAATTAGAAATAAAAAATAAAAAATTTGTTTACCAGTTTTTAGATAACCTAATTGACAAACTTTTTGAAATAAAAAACTGACTGCACAAAACCTTTCATCAAACTTTTTGACTTTCCTATTGAGACATACTATTCCAAATTTGAAAGTTGTGCTGCCTTTGTTTGTTTTTACAAAGCATGTGAATGTCTTTGTCAAGGAGACATGTGAATCTACTGCACAACACTTGAGAATCCTAGAAGATCTCTTTTCTGCCATTGTTGACTTTCCTATTGAGACATACTATTCCAAATTTGACTCCTGGGCCCCGCTCTGACGCTCGCCCCGCCTGGGCCCCGCCCCCTGACAACGCCATATTTACTGTTTTGGCCCTCCTTCTCTCCTTTATATTACTTTAATTCCTTTAATTACGTTATTTACTTTATTTATATTACTTTAATTCCTTTAATTCCTTTATTATTTATATTAATTCATTTATTTATTTATTTAATTCAATTCTTTAATTTAATTCAATTTTTATTTATTTATTTATTTATCTCTTTCATTAATTATTTCTTTATATTAATTATTTAATTAAGTTCTTTAATTTAATTTATTTCTTTTATTCAATTATTTAATTATCTCTTTTATTCATGTTAGTATGTACTGCACTTACTTTTGGTAAAATCCTAGAAGATCTCTTTTCTGACATTGGTACAACTCAATTAGAATTGATTTGAAAATCCTAGAAGATTGTTAATGTGGGAGATCTCTTTTCTGAAGATTGTGAATTGATTTGAAAATCCTAGAAGATCTCTTTTCTGCCATTGTTGACTTTCCTATTGAGACATACTATTCCAAATTTGAAAGTTGTGCTGCCTTTGTTTGTTTTTACAAAGCATGTGAATGTCTTTGTCAAAGGAGGCATGTGAATCTAACATGTGAATCTACTGTACAACACAACTACAACAAACAAACGTTCAGAATTTCTTATCTATTTATACTACTTCACTTCTTCCTAATTCTCCCACTACTACTTCACTTCTTCCTCATTCAGAATTTCTTTGTTTTTTCGTTTTTCATCGAAGAACATTATGGATGGCTACTACTATCTAGATGGTTGCTCATTTGAGAATGATGTTCCCAGTGAGGAGAGCATCAATTTCAGCAGTCGCGATTATACACCCGAATTTAGCACTGATCAGGTTAGTTATTTCCGTTGTTCTTATGCATATTCGTCATTCATTTGAAAGTAGATAAATATGATAGGACTGGATAATGTTTTACTTATACATATTCGTTTTTTTTTTATATATAGATTTTTGAAAGTAGAGAAGATATGTTAGCTTGGGTGAAGAGAGTTGGTCTCGAAAACGGTATTGTGGTGGTTATTAATAAATTGGATGGACTGTATGAGTTTGGGGGTAGTCATCGCATCACGGTACAACATTGTACTCACTTGCCCTTGAGATCCCATCCAGTTTCAGTCCAACAGCGCCAAGAAATAGCTATTGCCCGTATTAACAATCACTTCGTGCAACTTTTTTTGCTCCCTCATCACCCTGTACCATCCATCCCAATATGGTGGTGGAAGAATGCATCGGATGAAGCTGCAGGATGGGCTGTTACTTATAACGTACGTGTTCAATTGTGGTACAACATACTGGGCGTCGTGCCGGGACCACAATTTGGAGGCAATATTGATTAGGGCTGAACATTGTCAATTGTAATATGTATTCACTTTTAGAAGTTTTTATTTATTTATTTATTTACTTTTAAACATGATTGTAATATTATTCACTTTTAGAAGCATTTTTTTTATTATTCATTGTTAAGACAAATTAATTAACTAATTAAAATATAAAGTCAAATATAGATGTCAATGTAAAAAAATAATTTACTTGCAAATGTAATTTGAGTAAACTAAATTATCGGCCAGCCCTTTTTTTTTTTTTTTTTTCACTTTTTTCTTGTTCAATTATATTGTGAATACACAAGGGGTGTTCCACTAACTTGGTTTTTTTGGTTTTTTGGTTTCTTTGGATGTTTTAATTTTGCAAAAAAACTAACTTGTTCCACTAACTAGGTTTTTGGTTTTTTGGCTTTTAGTTTTGCAAAAAAACTAACTTGTTCCATTAAACTAGTTTTTTGTATGTTTAGTTTTGCAAAAAAATTAACTTGTTCCACTAACTAGTTTTTTGGCTTTTTTGGTTTTTAGTTTTGCAAAAAAACTAAGTAGTTTTTTGTTAATGGAATGAGATAGTTTTTTAGTTAAAACAAAACTGTTTTTTTTTTAGCGGAACGGGGTCACATGAAAGCCAATCATTTTAAGCGGATTAAAAAGGGCAAGTCATCCTGTTTGAAATTTCAACCCTTCAAACCAAGATGAAGTCTTGAAGAATATATTTAGTTGTTGGGGCATCACAGGACACTGTAAAATTAATAAATAGTTTGTTTGGTTGATTAAGTCCCCTTGATTTGGTACTAGAAAAGGATGAAGATAATTTTGAACTTTAACTATTTAATTACTTATTTAATTTGGTTTACTCAAATTACATTTGCAAGTAAATTCTTTTTTTACATTGACATTTAAATTTGACTTTATACTTAGAAACTTTATATTATTTTAATTAGTTAATTTTCTTAACAATGATAATAAATTTAAAAAAAAACTTGTAAAAGTGAATAATATTACAATCACATTTAAAAGTAAATAAATATTACAATCAGTCTTGGGGCACCACCAAGTGGTGTTAAGCCGTTATCCACCACACATTTGTGGGATCCAGTATTAAGTGTATAGAATCAAACAAAGGTGTAGTGGATAAATGTGCTAAGTTGCCAAGTGACGGTATTTTTTTTTCTCATTCAACCAATAATTTGGATGTAGTGTATTGACTCAAACAAACGGTCGATTATGTTCGATCAGATCCCAGGATATGTTATTTTTCATGTAGTGGCGCGTATTTTACAATACGAGGTTGCCGGTGTCTTTTCACGCATCTCGCTTTATCGGACTTAAAAATAGTAGGCCTTTTTTGTTAATCTGGAGCGGTGGGACAAAATGGGATATCAACAATAATTAAATAAAAAATTGAATAAATAAATAAATAAATAATTAAAAAAACTGAATTAAATAATTAAATGAATTAATTTAAAGAAATGAATTAAATAATTAAATGAATTAATATAAATAACAAAATTAATATTAAAAAGTAATTAAAGGAGGGGATGAGGGGTAAAACAGTCATTTGGCGCGTGCCAGGGGTGGGGCCATGGGGGGAAGCTGTGTCAGGGAGGGGCGCGTATCAATTTCCATGCCAAGCGCTGTTAGATTACTACTAAAAAAATGCAAAATGTAAACACGCGGCTTCCAAGCGCCCCATATTTCAAGTGAATGCTCTAATTTACTCAATCAAACAGGCTCTATAATATAGTCATTTTCCGATTCTAGAGAGTGATGTTTCTTCTCTTGCATACCGTGGAAAACGCTTGGACTTTTAGAATTGCACGTGACAAGGTTCCTTGTCTTTTAAAGCTGAGGTCTTGTTCGTTTTGGATTTCAAGTCCCGGTTTTTTCAATTATTATCCAATCATTATTCATATTTTAAAATATTATTTCCATTTTTCTCTCTCTAATCATTAATCCATACTTTAATTATTATCCCTATTCCTCTCTTCAATCATTATCAAAAACCAAAACTCAAAACCCATACCAAACACAACCGCTAGCTTCAAAAAAGGTTTTCAAAAATAATCCCATTGGTAATAGAAGAGAGTCAAGACTCTAGACACAGATCGCTGTGTTTGGTTGAGAGCTTTGAAAAGAATTTTTTGAGAAATATTTTTGAAATAGTGTTTGGATAAGTTTTTGAAAAAAATAATAATTAGAGAGAGGTGTAATAATTGGAGAGAGAGAGAGAGAGAAATGAGAATAATAATTGAAGAGAGAGAGAGAGAGAGAAATGAGAATAATAATTGGAGAAAGGGGTATGAGTAGAGAGAGAAATGTGATTAATGATTGGAGAGATGAGTGATAGGGAAAGAATCTTTTTGATTTTTTTTTTTTTGAAAATGTGAAGTGAACAAAATGAATAATTTTTGGGTAAATTTCAGTGATCTCCCCTCAAGTTTCTGACATAATTACAGACCTCCCCTGAGCTTTTTGAAATGTCACTTCCCTCCCTTCCTTTTTCTGACAATATCATGATTTCCCCCTTCTGTGAGTTTGTTCACAAACGGTGTTAGTTTTGTGACGAAATGACACAAATAACCTTGTTAGTTGTAGCCTCCAACATCCGTCAGTCATGCAGCTCATGCTACTATGCTGTGTGCATTATGCCAATGTACGCATCAGAAGTCCAGCTTTGAACACGCCAAGATGATGTACTATCATAATTATACCATAAGTTTTATCTCGTGTTCTTTTTTTTTTTTTTTTTCCATTCACCGATTAGGTATTCAATGGAAAATTTCAGATTGATCAAATATTACTACATCAGTCTAAAAATGTGTGTCCATCACGCAAAATAAGAAGTAACAAAAGTATACCCTTTTTTTAATATAATTAGGTGGTCCGGGCCAGTTTGCACGCACTTCAACTAATTCTGTGGTTTATGTACGTCTTGCCACCCACACATAGACTGGGCCAAACCCATACTCCATGAGAACCATGAGATCTTGTGCAAGTGGCCCAAGAGGTTAAAAAGAGTTGAACCTAAGACCTCATTTGTTATTTGTCAAGTTTCATATATGTTTGTCTTTTTCTTTTATATTACTGATAATACTCCATCCGTTTCAAAAAGACAGTCCGGTTCGCAAAATGAAAACTTAAAAATAATATATTTTTTTTTTGAAGAAAAGTTCAAACTTTTTTTATGAATGAAAAGAGCTCATCGATATCTAGTAAATTACTAAGAAAACCTTTGATTTTTTCATGAAAAAAATTCACTATTTTTAACTTATCGTTTCGCGAACTGGACTATCATTTTGAAACGAAGAGTATTAACAATAGTTTAAATACATAAATTTCAAGTTGGGCATCATGCCTTAAATTTTTCTAATTACAATGTTATAGTTTCAATACAATATCTGCATGAACTAATATGTTTATATATGCACACAAATATTTGGACACAGTAGGTTAGAATGGTAGCAAAAATTTAGATGATCGAGTAATTTTATGGGTCTTAAATCATGTATTTGACCTTATTTGTAGTTATTTGAAGTACATAAGGGTAAAATTGGTATATCAAAAACACTAAATGTTGACCTCTGCTGTTCTGTTATGGTTTTTAACAGTCAACTAACGGAAGGGAGGTTTTTGCATGTTGTCAGCAAAAGTTAGGGAGGTCAGTGGCATTTCAGAAACCTGAGGGGATGTTTCTGCATTTGTCAGAAACCTCAGGGGAGGTCAGTGAAATTTACCCATAATTTTTAATGTTCAAGAGTTTTAGTGCCGGAAAGCTCTTCCCCTATGAATTCAAGGTGACCTAATATAATATTACCTTCCAAATGCAACAAATGTAAATCACTTATTTTGAAGTCCCATGCAATGATTAGAGTTGTTCAATTTATTTAAAACATGTTTCTAAGAGTACCCGTAAAAAATCAGTCCAATATCGGTAAGAGCTTAATCAAATCCATTTAGATTTTATCCTGTCAAATTTGTACCCAAGTGTTATATTCGCAGAACTGCCCCCATGATCTTATGAGTGAAATATACAACAAAAATATACAACGCGGTAGAGTATATTGGTGAGATTACATATCATTTCGTAATTAGTTCCATTAAACAAACAAGCCAGCTTTGTAAGTTGCATGTGCACATAAACTGGTCGAAACACCTTAAGTTTTCTTTTACAAAGAGGGCATATAGTATATCGGAAGCGCCAACTGAGCACCCTATAAACAAGACAGTATTGTCCTTGCAAGTCATGAATTGGTTAATGATCACGGATAATGGAAGACATTTTTTCAACCGACGATGATGACAAAGAGGAAGAACTAACAAATGCATGAATGGCATCAATAGTGAACGAATTATGAAAAATACTATAATACAAGCCAATAGTACGAGTGCGAGATACAAACAAACACCATTCAGCAATAAATCTGAGTCGCCTAAAAGGATTAGGAACTTATAACCATTACCAACAAAGTGCGAGATACTGCGGGAGCCTAAACCTGGAGTGACTCGAGAGGATAACACAGCGAGAAAGTAACGAATGCAACCATACAGCCTGAATAGACAGGATAACTGTCCAGTAGTCACAGAATTGGCGACATCTGATTCTGAGCACTTCAGGTAACAAAAACAGTTTTAATAAGAAAAAGGATATCAATCATGCTCGTCAATACAGTAGCCCATCGGGTTTCAGGAAAGATACACACTAACCCGAGAGAGAGAGAGAGAGAGAGAGAGAGAGATCAACACAAATGACTAGCAACTAAATCCAAGGTTCAAAACACAGGAGAGCACCAGTCTTGAGCCTCCTAACCAAGTTTGTTCATGATACATTATGCGGTTTCAGACCTTCCTGATAAGGAGAAACAACCTCTGGTCAAGCTCAAACCTCTTTGCATCACTGGAGTCCCCCTTAAGCTGCATCAGAAGTCCTCCAAACGATATGAGCATCTCCCTGAAATGCAAAACAACAAAACCCAATAAAGCCACCACCCCATGTTGCATCAACACGGACATGCGACATGATAAGGACGCGACACTCCGCCACGTAAATTTGCAAAAAGTGGAGGACACAACGTGTTGAGAGATAGATTTCAAAAATTATTAGACAAATATAAATCTCCACTTGTGAAAATGCAACAGTACACCTTTGATCATGTACAACATTACTTTATTCACAAAAGTATTACAACAGAAAACCGTTTAATCATTTAGGTGTCTTTTGTATAAAACATCATCTGACGGACAAAAAGTAAGACTCCACAAGTTTTAATTAGAGTCTACTTTTTCGTTTCACACACCCGACTTGTTTTGCGAGTCTCCTGAGAGTGTCCAAAGCATTTTTTAGAATGTCCCGGAGTGTGACACTGTGGATTTAAGTGTCGGACACATGTCCAGAGTGTTGGTGTCTAACAAGTGTCTGACTCCGGTACGTGAACTTCGATGAAGTGTCCGTGCTGCATAGCCACAGCCAAATCTCAGGAATGGAAGTTTCAAAAACCGCTGCTTGTCCGTGTTTAAAAGCTGAATTTTCAAGCCACCTACAATAGATTCTTTCCTGGACAGTCAAGATACATTTGCGATTTGCCTACAAAAGCACCATATCAGATACGTACACTTTAGGTCCTGAATCTGAGATCTTATACAGCTTTCCATGCATGACATATTCAAACTTGTCCGCAAGTGACTGCCTTCCGCCCTGAAATAATTAAATGTACTAGATGAGAAAACTTTTGCCTACAATGCAAATCAACACACAGTTTTAAGGAAACCAACACCCGATAGATCACATGCTATTGAGCCATTGACGAAGGCAGCACCCATTAACTATAACATGTCCGCATATATCGTATATGTACATAAAACATGTCTGCATTTTGACATATAACACACAAGAAAAGGTGTTTGTGCCTGTGTCGTGTTCTGCTCGTTCCGTATTGTGTGGTATCCATGTTTCTTTAGACTGCCAATGATATCAATTCACTAGGGGATTGTGCATTAATGCTTATGGGATGGGATTGATGTGGGACACAACCGTAATGGTTTTGAAATGCTAAAGGCTGATGCTGAATGTTCCGTTTGCCAGCTTGGGGGTGCCTAATTGGCTACGTATCATGACATTGGTTTTGACTAATGTCTACCTATTGCACTGTTCTGTGTCCCATCAGAATGCTTAACGGTAGGCTTTGGCAAGCGGGTTGGCTTGAGGCGGCCTTAGCATTTCCAGCACGACTTGTATGTATGGCTAACTGCTTTTCATGTCCCATGCTATAGCACGTGCACAGGGGATGCTTGAGTTTGCCGAGGGTAGCCCAACCCTGGGACTCACCAGAATAATGGGGAGTGAAAAAAATATATGTGATGCCATGGCAAGTGCAATGCCAAAGCCTAGCATGGATTGTGTCTGGCAGCTTATTGGGCGTACATCTGGACTCCCCATTCCCGGCACTATTCCATAGAACTGTGTGACAAATTGTGATGTTGAAGCTTGTGCGGTATGTGGCTCACTGGCTTGGAGTTGCTTGGATGTGCTTATAGGTTTACTGGGCTTGGCTTATGGTGTTGCAATGCCATAGACCGCCTATGCTTCAGCCAATGTGATGAAAACATGGCATTGGAGGCGCCTTAGGATACTTGGGATTTCTTATTGGTTCCATATGCAACCAAGATGTAATCGTGCTGGCGTTGTGACGCCAACAACTTAGAGAAATCCCATAAGAATGTGCCTCGTGGCAGCTTGGGAGTGCCTACGGGAAATTCAAACTAACACTAAGAAATAAAAGGACGTCCTGGTGCACTGCATGAAGCTTTCGTAAAGTGAGCTCCGGGAAGGACAAGAAATGGTTAACGGATCATGTGAATGAGTGTAAGAATGTAAACTAAAGCTCAAGGAACATGCAAATCCAGCTCCAGGTGCAACTAAGAGGAAAAAAGAAAGGCTAGAAAAACCATAAATTGATTTGATTATAGCTAGCAAGCACATAGAATTCAATCCAATTATTTTGCGTATAGCATAAAAGAAAAAATCAATTCCCTGAAAATATTTAAGGCTAAAACAATATGTATTAAATGTCCGAAACTACGCACGCCACAATCCCAATATGCACGCTGGAAACAAATCAAGGACTTCCTTCATAAACAAGCGGAGAGGATATCATTTGCGGAAATAAACCTCAATATTACCTGAGTATAGTAACCACTGTCAGGTGTTCCATCCAAGTTTAGGGTAGCTGCTAATACCAAATTAATTTTGTCCCCAACGCGAAGACGGTATATATCCGTGTTTACATCAAGCTGCATGAACAAACTTTGTTGTTCGCTAACTGCTTCAATGCGAGAAACTAAGAAACACATAATCAAACTGTTAGCTACAAACCCAAACAGGAACACTGAAGTATATTTCAGAGAGGTCATAAAGATTCTTTGACCACGTGAAAAGCATCGTGTTGTCAATGACATAGGATCTTTAGAAGTGAACTTTTCCTTCCTATTCATCCAGAAAAAAAGTACACTAAAAGAGTGACAGAGACACAAGTAGGACATATGACCTCAAAAGTGAATAAAATAAACCATACGAAAACCCAGTGATACCACAAAGGTAACTACCCAACATTCTAGTCTCTGTGGCGATGTTCCTTCAACCAAAAAACCAAGAAAGTTGTGTGTCTAAAGAAAAGACACTGGTTCTTTTGCGCCCTAGAAGCGACCAGGAAATGGCATCCAAGAAGAATCTGGAAAAGGGGAGATGCTGAAAGATGCTAGTCAATTGATAGAGAGAATGAAGACACTACGATACTGAAAAGGTTGCAGAAAACGAAAGGTACACAGAGGACATAAGTAAAATGAAAAAATAAGATTAAGATGAAATTGCCAAGAAGTTGTTTAATGGAGATGCATCTGTCTTCTCTTCTACATCATCTTTTAACATATGCAGGGGCAAGGGTGAGCTCAGAAAATAAACTAAAATTTTCTAGTTTTGATACTGGTGGTTTTGATTTTTTCTATAATATTGTCTACACTAGATCATTGCTCTGCAGCCAAAGTAAATGAAAATTCACTCAAAGTTGTGAATAAGTAGATAACATAGTGTAAAAAAAAAAAAAAGGCCCGATAAACGATCAATCAAAGTAAATATATTTATCTTATATAGTATTTATATATAGAGTAAAATTTTGGAGCCGCTCCCAAAGGCATTTTGTTGGTGGTAACTTCCTTGATACCATCTAACAATATGGGTCTACCCTCTCCAGATTAATAAGTGCGCCACAAAATAGTAACCATTCGGTAATGCTAATGAATTCCAAGCTATGGAACACGGGTCCTCTAAAAAATGGCTCCTTTTGTACAGAGAACTAATTACAATCCTTGTTGTACAGGAGTGCATAACGTAGGGCTTCTCTCTATATAGCATGACTGTAGATTAGAAGATCATGGATTACACAACTTGAATGATTAGCATCGTTGTAGCCTCGTATAATAGAATTTAGACGCTTTCACTTTTAGGGATCACATAAGCGACTTGCAACAGCCCCCATCATCACATGACTCACATTTGATGAGATTGTAAACTGCAACTTGTTTAGAGTTACCAAAACACAGTCACAACTCACATGACTCACATTTGATGAGTTTGTTAACTGCAATTTGTTTAGCGTTAACAAACACCATCAACAATGAAGGCGCTATGATGCCATTATCTCTTTGAATTTATGTTCAAGCTTGCATCTAATGACAAAAATAATGGAGATCAAAGATGATCATTGCCAAAGTGCATCATCCATCTTTTCTTAAAGAAAAAATTTGTGTATATGTTCACCATTCAGGTTAAAACCGTTGCTGTGTACTGGTTTGACGCAATTATCAGTTAAGCCACTAACCCAGAGAGGGGAACCCACTATATCCAGCTCTCACCTGGAACTAAGGTTTATTTGGTATCCACATGGGCCATTATTTTAGCAACATCTATGCAGCTTTCACCTCGCCAGATTCATTTCCATGTGTCCCTTTCGAACTAAGGTTTACTAACAATTAATCAAATATGATTTTTTTTCTTTTCCATTATTCTCTACTGACCTCAGTCATCCACTCCTCTCTTGATGGGTATCTTTGGCACATGGCTTAAAAATTTTATACTTGTAATAGTTGCATGTAAAATAGTTCGTTAGTTTGCCTATTTAACAGTGAAGCCAATTAGAGTATTGTGAGGCAAGTAAAATTGTTGCATAGGCCTACGATATCAGGCCATCCCGTTTGCTGCGAGGCATTGATCCCTTGTGTAAAGAAAGCCAATATAAATGCGACAAAATGATTTTTGGTTAAATGACTCCAAAGAGGTAAGATCTCTTTGTACAGGCCTCCACATGGCATCAACTATGATGCTGGGTTGTCATATTCAACACAAACAACCACCTCACATCAAAACTCCAATAGTTGACCAATAAGGAAGTGCATCTACCCCCAAATAAATCATTGAAATGTAAGTTTCCCAAAGACACTAATCAACTAGGCTAGCACCATGCACACAACTAATTGGACTTCATGGGATAAATCCTTGATGGAGCACTATTTCTCTCCATGCGGGTGTTCGACCTTGAGATCTAATCCACATAGGGTGGGTGAAGTTGAGTATGCTTTGCACATAGACAGTAGACTCTGCCTGTAGTGGCCCGAATGATCGTGCCCAAAGGAAATAGTTTTGTTGGATCAAGAGGAAGGGTAAAAAGGCCCATTTGGATTATAGTTGGGTCAGGCCGAGCAATGGAGGCCCAATGCTGAACGGCCCAAGCCGAGCGGTTTGAAGAACCCATATCCATGATCCGAATGCTTAAAGGCAGGATCATGGGTATAATCGCCCGGATTCGAATGAAGTCTGCGATATTCGCAGAAGGTAGTTTGCACATGTGCTCAGGCATCCCATTCGATGTCACGAGCAATGTTACCCAAACGGTTATGACATGTGTCAAGGGATAATTGGCTACATGTGTTGACAATGGCCTCGCTCGGTTACGTCGATAGTGACATCATCCGAGTGGTTACCGCACATGCCATGCACGAGGTAGGGCAAGTCACTCATTCCTTCTAAAAGGTAATAGATTGAGGTACACGTTCTACATCACTCTAAACCCTAGATCTGATTAATTTCCCTCCTTCTTCACTTACTAAACTTGATCGTCAAAGTACCATCCGAATTCCAATAGTCCGGTGTGGTGCTTGTGTGCAGGTGTAACACTTGAGAAGAGGATCAACTCAATCAATCATCACCAATCCGATCGAGTTGAAGAGAAGCGAGTAAGATATTTGCGCCACCAGAGTGCCACAAGTTACCCATAACCAAAACATACCCGTATAACCCGAAAATGTCCAAAATAGATTTTCTATTGCAAATTAACGTTCTCTTTATGCAAACCCACTCCAAGAATTTATGAATGTTTAATCATATAAGATACTACCTCCGTCCTCATTTGTTGGTCCTTTTGACACTGTTTACAGTCACAAAAAGCTTGCCCCTGTTCAAAATTGATGGACAAAAGTCGATGAGTTTACTCTTTTACCCTTACTTTTGCAATTAATAACTAACAATAACAAAAGGAAATTATGGTGTTTGTAAAGGAATGAAAGAGAAAATTAAAATATGACAGGTGCCATATTTTCCTTAATAAGTTGGAATTCCAAAAGGGACCATGACAGAGGGAGTGTAATGGCTCGAATTATGCTTTCCTCAAAGGGCCAAACAGACCAATGTCCAAACCAATGTCCATACTAGCCTGAGCCGCCAGGATGACTCAATGTTAGGCAGATTCATCCGTCAAGTGGACTAGCTAGGCGGATCGTTAGCCAGGCAGAATCGAGCACTTGGCCGAACCGGTGGGTTCACCCCTACTATTCATATCATCTGAGCCGATGGGATTAGGGGCACCTGCAATGAGCCGAACCAATAGGGTTCGGATGCAAGGACCCGACCCGTCTAAATATTAATCATGTGATATATGGTGGGATTACATTGACCGATTGAATCTTTCTGGTTTATTTAAAATGAAAAGTGCTTGAGGTGCACAAACTAATTTCAAGCAAAGTGTCACTAGTGGGCCCAGATGGGTGGCCAGTATAATGTACTAATAATAACGTAGAGGATGATTTTGAGCTATATGGATGATACTAGCATGACTAATATGGTTGTGGGACCCAAATCAATCCGATACTGTCACTTGGCGATCTCATCGTAACGCGTGCCCGACCTTCGAGATTTTTCTAAGATATTCTGAGCACACGGAGATGTTGCTCACAATTTCCTCCGTCGACACGAATACTTCGATATTTTTCTGAGATCAAACCCCTAACAGTTTGAACATCGCTCGGAGTAAATTGTACTGCATTATGTCGTGTCGCGCCTCAAGCCCAACCCACGATTTTTCCCGAGATCCTTGTCTCCTTAGTGTTTTGTGCAACACTACTTTTTTTTTCACATGTTACCTATTAAATATATACATGTACTATTATATATTAGAGTTATATGTATATGTGTTTATATACTCCGTTTGACCATTTAACCATTTGAAGAGAGAGAGAGAAGGGGGGGGGGGGGGGGGGGGGGGGGGGGGGGGGGAGCACGGCAGGGAGAGGAAGAGAAGAGAAGAGAAGAGAAGGCCTTATTTCAGCCTCCATTTGAGTAAAATCTTACTCACCTCTTTCATATTTCACTACTCTCCTCATTTTCTCACTCACCAAGCATCACCCCTCTTGTATGTGTTAGATTTCACACCCCCTTTGCGATTTAAACTGCAAAATGACAGATTAAGAGGTGTTTTTATGTGTCTTGGTCGTTTGAGGCCTTGTATGTGGGTTTTGATGAGTTTTGGAGATCATCTAGCAAAGGGGGAATTGCTAACTTGTTTTTGTACGAATTGTTAAGGGTATCAAATGGCCTTAAAAGGTTCCGATTTTTGGACCGATTACTCTCCCTAGTGACTAGTATAAGTGCAATTTTTCGTGGACATGGGTCCTTCGAAAGAAATGAATCAAATCTAATATGTTTTCGACCCCTATTTTTCATTCCTGTGAGCTGCCAACTTTGAAACGACCTCATTTCTCGCGCAAGTCGTATTTTTCAGTGATTCTTGCGTAGAAAGCTAGAAAAAGGTCTCATCTTCAAAACCCAACTGGTTGCGTCTAATTTCATAAAGTTTTGAGGGAGTTATGTCCATCTTAGGATGACTGGTCCGTTCAGGACCAGGACTGACATTTTCTGTTAAAACTCAAAATGTAGAACTACATTTGGAAATCCAGGAGTCCCATTCAATTCCTGATAAAATTTTGCATAACTGATGTGAAGGATAAGTTTATAAATTGTAGTTTCTATTTTATATGGATTTTCAAACAAAGATGATGTAGCTTAGGATTTAGTATTTTATCAGTGTGCTTAATTTTTGAATCATAATTACTGTTTTATTGTTTTTTGACCTACTTGTGGGGGTTGTCCACATTTTAAATGGCATGTGCTAGGCACATGACCTTTTATTAGAATAGGCCAATAGGGATGTCACCTAGCAAGGAACTAGGGTTTGGCTTGAGCTCCTATACAAGCCCAGCTTCTCTCTTTTTTCCAGCAGTTTGCTGAAATGAAAAAAACCCTAGTTGCTGCTAGTTATCTCCTCTCACCTTTCCCTTACCTTCTTCTGGAATTCTGCCTCCTCTACTGCTGATTATCTGCTGCTCCTCCTCCTTCTCCACCTCTCAACTTCTCTTTGCTGCCATCTCTAGGTATTTCACAGCTCTTTTCCTCCACTACTGCTGCAGCTTCTTCTTCCTCCTCTGCTGCTACCGTTGTTGCAGCTTCTTTTTCCTTCTTTCCGTTCCTCTTCTTTCCCCTTTGTTCTCTCATCTCCTGGCTGCTGCTGTTCTGAATCTTCTTCTTCCCAACAACCACTTTTCTAGATTTGCTACACCCTAGTTCTTAGCTAGCTTGTCACCTTTGTTTTGGAATTGTCCACCTATCTTTTGTAAGACTTATTGACTGGTATTTGTTAGGAACATGTGTGAAGGATGAGTCCCACATCGGATAAATAGAAAAATAGTAGGACCTTAATATACAATTGGATGACTCACCACTTACAAGGCTTAGCCTTTTAAGTGGATATGGGTCATTTAATGTATATTGGGCCCAACGAATGTGGTGGACTCCATGGATACTCCCCAATGGATTGGGCCTGGGCACACGGGAAGAACCTCAGGCGGATCAGACTCCTAACAAGTGGTATCAGAGCCGATGGCTGACGATCTATGGGCGGACTCTCCTGGAAGCATCGGTGGTTGTGGGCTTGCACGGAGACTCTTGGAGGAGCAGGAAAAATCCATTGTAACTCTCGATGGAGCAAGAAAAATTCCTGGTGCGTGCAGTAGGTGGTTGGCAGCAAGGTGGCTCTCGGTGGAGTGGGTACTCTCGATGGAGCAGGAAAAATTCCTAGTGCGTGCGGCACCTAACTGGCAAGCAAAGGTGGCTCTCGTGGAGTATGGTGGCTCATGATGGAGTGGGTGCGGTAAATAAGACCTGGTTTGGACACGGTGTTGGAGAGAGAGATCAAGAATTAAGGGGGAGTCAAGTGGATCAGATTGAGGGGGAGCTAGGCCCAATGTATGGTTCACACATGAGGGGGAGATTGTTAGGAACATGTGTGAAGGATGAGTCCCACATCGGATAAATAGAAAAATAGTTGGACCTTAATATACAATTGGATGACTCACCACTTACAAGGCTTAGCCTTTTAAGTGGATATGGGTCATTTAATGTATATTGGGCCCAACGAATGTGGTGGACTCCATGGATACTCCCCAACGGATTGGGCCTGGGCACACGGGAAGAACCTCAGGCGGATCAGACTCCTAACAGTATTTTAGTGGAAGAATTCAATTTTGTTAGTGCTTTATCCTGTTAACATCTCTACTGTTACATGGTTGTTTGATTTATTGGCTTGTTATTCATTTGGAGATTATATACCTGCTAAATCACTGAAAGTTGGCTTAACTTGTGAAGTTCTCCAATCTCCATTAATATCATCCAAATTTTGTTTGTTAGACCTAGGGCTGCATTAAAAGAGGATGCTGGCTGATTTCTGGGCAGATTATCCTAGACTAAACCGAGTCTCATATCCACGAACACATCAAGTACACCTGTTTAGGGTTTATTTTTTAGTGTGTAGTGCTTATATTAAGTACTAAGTACTGAAATGGCAATATTATGTCCGTAAATCAAGGATCCTTAGCTTGTGTGTTTAGGGAAGAATTTGTGACATATTTTCCGGTGAGTCTCGCTATGCCTTATTTACTCGTATTTTGTAATCGAAAAGCATGCATGGGTTATTTTTGTGACTATTGATGCGTAGTTCAAACGGTGCCCCGACCACGAGGGGAATGAGAATAGGGAGGATGATGTAATAAGGGTGGGGATCATAGCCAGATGATCTGCGGGTGACGTCACGCCAAAGATTATTTTAGGGTTGCTCCCTAATTATTGGTGACAGTTGAACAGTAAAATGTGGTCATAATGTAATGGTAAGGAGTGACACTCCATTTTGAGAAGGGCTTAATGAAGCCAATATTGATTCATGAAATGGTTTCAATATAATCATAAAATGTTGGATAGCATTGCTATGATATGGAAAGTATGTTTCGAAAATGAAGTTGATAAAATAGTTAATTCGTGGAAACTTGTAAGTTTCGCATATCTTGACTCGCACTAGCCTAGTGCTTAAAACGTTGTTAAACGTAACATTTCAGGTGATCGAGGAGGCGAGGATTTTGCATGTCAGCTGATGAGGCAGTGAATGATGTTTCGGCTATTGCCGAATGTGTAATATAATTGCGATGGACTTGGATCTTGATTGTGTAAGTAAAGTTTATTTGGATATGCAATAATATTTTATTTGTACACTTAGTTTCTGTTATTCCTAAATTTAAATTTTATCAATGAGTTCGTTGGAACAGGAAAATCCCTAAATTGTATTTTTTAACGGGCCTTAGTTAGAATCGTTGGCCGGTCGCAGGCCCACATATTCCGGGTTGGGTTGTGACATCGGACCTAGCCGAGCTGACTCTACTGGAGCAGTGGGTTCTAGGACACTTGTAATGGGCCGAACCGATAGGGTTTGAATCTAGCCGAGCTGACTCTGCCAAACTGATGGGTTCTAGGACACTTGCAATGGGCCAAACCACTAGGTTCAGACCTAGCTAAGCTAACTCTGCCGAACCGATGGGTTCTAGGACACTTGCAATGGGCCTAACTGGCGGGTTTGGACCTAGCCAAGCTGGCAAACCGGTGGGTTCTGGGGGCTCACTATCACGCATGCTTGACACGTCAGATGTGACATCAGGCGACGTGCATAGAGATTGCCGAATAGAACGGGGAGCTTGTTGACTTATCAGACGTATTAGATATAACGTCAGCCAAAGCAGCTGATCTGCTTGAGGCGTGCTAACCAGATCACGAGGAATGTCTGATACGGATGGCAGCAAGGAGGAACTTGGGAAGCAAGAAAGTGCTCCCCTATAAAAGGCAAACCCCCAACTTGAAGAGTTATGGGTTTTCAGAATGCACAAACCCCTTTCTCTCACTTTCTCTCTCTAGAAACTCTAAAGCTCTTGCTTCCTTCTTTGTCTTCCTCCTCTAACTTGAGCGTCGGAGTGCCTTCCCGGCTCGAACTTTCGGTCGGTTAGGCTCTAACGATGTTGCTACCTGTGCAAGCTAGGTGGGGTCCTCAAGCAATGGCCTCAAGCGAGGTTCTCATGTGAACCAAAGGCTTGGAGAAGCGACCTTAGGTGGAGGCACTTACGCGAAGAGTGCTCAGGAGAACCGCCCATGCGAAGGCCTGGCTCTCGGGCGAGAGATCTCAGAGGCAGAGCACTCAAGTGAGGGTCTCAGGCAGAGGCCTTCGCGGAGATCTGTCCTAGACGACTGGCTAGGCAAAGGCCTAAGGCGAGGATGAACGAGATCGCTAGGCGGAGCGCTTGGGCGAGGTGCTCAGGCTCTGATGAAGCCCTCATAGCGCTCAGGCAAAGCCCTCAGGCGAATCAGAAGGTTCACCCCAAGAATCGATGCCCCCACAGTGAGTAAGATAGTTCCAATCAATAACAAACGAGTTTTAGTCAGAGCCTCGAGCATCCATGATATTATTTCTTGCTTTTCAGAAAACCGTAAATCCTGTAAGAATATAATAAGCCCAACACCATGTACATTTAACCGCATGCAAATTCAAGAATTCTAGAAATTAAATAGCAGGTTTCACTTCAAATTATTCAATAGGGTAAACGCGGAATTGCGGAAGCACTTTCTACCCGCATGGAGTATCATGACGACGAACCGAAAGAATCAATCCCCATGAACGTTGCGCAACGTACCTTTATCAAACTTTTTACCATCAGGGTCCAGCTTCTGAACCAAAAAGACGTCATCTAAGAGTGTATTAGCCATTGCAATCTTCCAATTTTGCTCAACGAAAAAAGAAAACCGCGCTCGACGATTTTATAAGATCAGAGTAGGACCGAATAACAGAGTAGGGTTTTGTGTTCTCTAGTCGATTCTCTCTCACATGCTGTGCGGTAAAACTTTTGGCTTAATAGTAGGGTAAATTACATTACACCCCCCAACCTATCATTCATTTCCGAGTTATGTAACAATTGTGTGGAAATACATATACGCACATAAATGTAACCGATCTTTTATATCTAAACCTTCTTATATAAGGCTTTGTTCTCCGATACATTTTATGCCATAAAATGAGAATTCTCATTTTAGTTGGGTTTTATGGAATGGTCATAAAATGATATTGTTTTTCCAATACATTTTATGTAGATATTTTATTTAGTTTTCCCAATACAGTTTAGGGAATGGTTATAAAATGACATGTCATTTTATGTATTGAGAAAACAATGCCATAAAATCTCCCATTTTATGCCATAAAATGGGTTAAAGAACAAGGTCTTAGGCTTGCCATTTTTTCCCCTTTTCGACGAAAATGCCATTGGTTTTATGTTGTTTTGTGTTTTGGTATCAGGGTTATTTTTGTCTTTTCGAATTTATATTTGGTTTTGTACTTTTGGGTTCTCTGATCCCTGAAAACCAGGGAAAAAGGCTGAGCTCTTTTTCCATCTTCCAAATGCTACCTTCTTTTTCTCCTCTTTTCCGGTTTTTCCGTGTCCAGCACTGCAGCGGCTACTGTTGCTACAGCGATCGACTGTCCTTGAAGAACTGTTGTTACAGCTCCTCTGATTGTACTGATCGCCAGAAAATAGAGAGAAGAAGCTGAAAAAAGGGGATTCAGTACTTCAACAAAAGCCCGAGGAAGACATTGTATTTACAATTGGATTGGACTGATACTGAGAAGTCTTTTTCTCCTTCCTTTGTTGAGAAGTAAACTAAATCACGTACAGTGGAGATGTGAGCATTTCCTGTAGAAACGGCTCCGGAATCTATGGCTTTTCTATGTGCATTGTTTAAGCGGCGCTGTTATAAAAGGCATTCGTAGGACGTAGTCTCTCTCTCTCTCTCTCTCTCTCTCTCTCTCGACCGCCCTGGGCTTCCCTCCATGATCTGGTAAGTAAACACAGCTGCTAATTATATGTTCTTTTTCGGCTAGGGTTTTCAGAGTCCTCGATGTTCCCTTTTTGGTTAATAATTTTCTTTGTGCGACTACAAATTCAGATATCTCCAACTTTTGAACTGTTTCAGCTAAGCTTTGGTACGAGTCTGTATTTATCCTCTTCTTTTTTGCGTCATAAACTTATGTCCTTAAAGTTTCTGTGTGGTGCTCAAGAAACTCGAAGAATCATACACATATCAATCCAATTCATATAAATGTTCAATACTTGAATTATTGATTGGTTATTTTAGTGTTTTTATTTGCAGAACTAACCAAGAATCTTGGGATGGAGGATAGTATTTTTCATATATGTGGCTGCAAACTTGCAGCTCTTCTTTTTCCGTCATAAAGTATTTCTCAATCGATTTCTAATTGAAATTTTCTGTGATTTTTGGGTACAAATGCGGGGTCGCATGCCATTTAATGAAGGCCTTGGTTTTGTTCGTTGTTGTTGTTTTTTTTTTTTTTTTGGGATATTGTAGATGCTCAATTAGATTGAGAGAAAATAGAAATGGCTACAAACTTGAGTCATGCAATTTGATTTTCTTTGCATTGTACGAGTATTTGTTTACTCAAGTTTTGGCTATGACTAGCTCATGTGGATAATAGCATTACCAAATTTGGGGGTGATATTTCTAACATGCTTAATACATAGTTGTGTTTACTTTTTTGTTCAATCAGCATAATCTTTGAGCAAATCCACTCTTCTCTTTACTTCAGCTTATTGTTTTAAGGATCTCTTCACAGTCAAGTTTAAAAAAAAATAAGGATATTTAGGTGGTAGGAACTATTCTCAATCAAATGGAGGGACGGTTGGTGTCCTCATTTTGTTTTTAGGAACTATTCTTAATCAAGTTTCAGTGATCAAAGTTTATTTTTGTTTCTCTGTTAATAAGCCCCTATTTTGAATCTTCTTCGTGTAGCTCCCTCTATTCAGCATCAGTGTCTCACCAAAGTGGTACAGTTGTTTCAGTTGAACGACCTCTACAAAATGTAAGTTACCCTTATGTTTTTCCATTTTTAGTGCTTTATATGAGATTCTTAAGGCAAATCTTATTAAAGCGGATGATGAGGAGCAGCAAAATAAAACAAGTAGTAGATAAATCTAAAACCTTTACTAAAAAGAGGGAAGGGTGGACAGCAGTTTCATTTGGCACTTCCGCTTGCAACCAAGAGCGGGCAGATGCATCTCTCCCCTCTTTTCTTCATGTAGTGGTTTTGGTTTGTTCTTCTTCTCCCTATTTTCCGCGTAAAGCGTCGTCGATGTAGGTTTAGTTTTAGGGAACAAACATTCCCCTTTTTTCAATGGTAAACTTTGTCCTTGCTTGAACATGTCCCATCTTTCGGTTGCGTTTTTTCATGATGCACGAATTAAGAATTCTTTTTTCCCAAGCTGGGACTTATGTTTCTTTCAATTTCTATGTTTGGTAGTTTTCTGTCTTGTCGTTTTTCTCCCCTTTTTGCCTGGCACAGGTAGTTGTATCATAATTCATAAATGTTTTAATCAAAGAATTGTGCAACATATCTTAAAAGAGAGGACTTTGACAAATCGCGGAGTTAACATTCTATTTGTAGTCTTCAAGAGTTTTAGTGTCTTTTGATATGTGGCAAGTATCGCAAGTGGTACCAAATTAGAATGGTTATGGGATTGTACATTAGCGTTTTTTTTATTGCAGAGGCTGATTGGAATTGTAGTTGATTTTTGTTTTTCCTTTTTTGGTTTTCTTGTGTGCCATAAGTCCATTTGGGCACTTACCAAGGTAACAAATGATTTAAAATGTTTCTTCTACATGCAGTTATGGTGGAGGCTTGAGGTCAGCAAAGGCTGCTCTCAAGAGATACAAAAGTTAGCCTTTTCCCACTCTTCATTTTCCTCTAGCTCTTTCATACAAAATCAAGTTTAGACTTTAGAGTTCTTTGTTTTTTCCTGTTTTTAGATTTCCCTCATTTCTGTCTGTTGAAGGTGTTGACTTTTGAAGCTGGAAGAAAAAATAAAATCAAAGCTAACACAGGATCTGCTGGTATTTTTCTTTCGGTGCATTTAATGGCCAAACATTCTCTTCTTGTAACTTTGTGTTTAACATAGTAAAATACATCAGGCCCACTAAGAAGTCGTGCTGCAAAGCTATTGGCTTTATTGATATGATGATCAACTACTCAAGGGAAAATGCACCATTGCAGAAAGAACTTTCTGCAGGTCACTGCCCTTTTCCTTTACAACGTTGGCTTCATTAAATTATTCCTTTGATATGTTTTGGTGCAGGGCTACATTTCACCATATGCATATATCGGTATAAAAAATTGCAATCTGAATATTTATATCACATTTCCCTGAAAAATGTAGCAGTTCTTTTGCTAGGTGTTTGGTTTTTGCTCTGACATATTGCTAAAGCCATGGAAGCAACTAAAATAGGGCTTCCAATGACACCACTGAAATAATTTAGTTTTTAACGCAAAAAGGTGGTTGATGCCTGCATAAACAGAATTCAGATGTTTCATACAGAATGATATGGCCTCTGTAGCTTTACATTTCAAACAAACCACCACCATTATGAGTGCCTATTTCAAAATGTCACTACTCCATCTTCTGAGTAGATATGTTGTTGAGAAATCTGTTTACAAAATTATTTTCCCAAATGTTTTGTCAAAATTCAGTTAGACTTGGACATTGTTTTGGCTTTTACTTCATTCCGCTTTTAATTTTTCAGCTACTAAGCCTAAGAAAAAATTTGAATTGCGGAAGTGTGCGACACCGCTGCTTTCCTTGCATCACCTTTGGCCTCGACAATCACGGGTGTTGTTGTCTATGTAGACAATGGCCTTAATATGCCTTAATATGCCATGGGAGTTGGAGTTGATAGGCCTGTATTTGCAAATCTCGACATTCCTAAAGCCCCCTAAAGGTAATGATGGCAGGTATCACTACCTGACCTCTTTCCAGTACTATTGGACTCACCTTAAAAAATGGAGTTCTGTAACTTCTCATTTGCATATTCCTGCAAATCACATTGGTAGAAAATTTAGAGAGTGCTTCCAATTTTGTGCCTTCTTTCACTACATCATTGCTGCTAACATAATATTGATACATAGATATATTCTTCTTAGTAATCAAGGATCAGGGATATCATACATAGATTGATTTGTTCATAATTGACCAATATGAAAGCGCGCGTATTAGATTGTTAGCTA
This sequence comes from Vaccinium darrowii, assembly GCA_020921065.1. NCBI lineage: Eukaryota > Viridiplantae > Streptophyta > Magnoliopsida > Ericales > Ericaceae > Vaccinium > Vaccinium darrowii. The sequence continues at coordinate 19,367,968 of CM037157.1, forward strand.
TAGTGTCATCTTTCACTAGAATGGAATTTTCTCACATATTAGGGGTCGCAATTTGTTACAATTGGAATTGGCAAACCAATACATTCTTGAAGGGCAATTCAAAGTACAGAATCAAGTCTTTCTATTTCATCATAACCAGGATGTGATATGGTTATGATGGTTGTGATTTGTGATATGTATTTTGAGATCATGCTGTGGTGACACTCATTCTTTAACCTCAACTTTTTTTTGTCATGCTTGAAATGCAAGTAATAATGTGCATATAGTATCAGATTCATTTTGAGTGCTCAATTAGATGTGAACAACTACATTTTATGTATTTAAAAAAATTTATCGATAGCCAAAAATCTTTGAGCGATTTACTTTGTGGCTGTGGACTTCTTCATTGAATCATTAATGGTTTCTTTGAATTTGCTTAATTTTTTTTATATATGAATTGCCAGGTGAAGGGTTTCTTGGGTAAGCGATATGTTTACTCTGTATCAATAGCTTTAGATGTAGTTTGGGGTAAGTGATAAGTTGATGTGGAAAGACTAACTATTATTGCTTTGATCAGGTGAGGTTCTTAGCTGGGGTTTATTTTAATTTGAAACCGTGGTGCCCTTTTGTGATTAAAATTACTGTGGTGTATTGCTTGATGGCATTTATATATCAGGTGTGATCCTTTTTTTTGGGCCATATGTCGCCCTCCTTATCTCATGTGAAATTACTACATATTTTCAGTGCTGAAATTATTTGAAATTGCAGGACATGCTGCAAGGATTGTTGCTGTTTCTTTCCTTGTTTTTTAACACAGAAATTTGGGTTTGGAATTGCGGGTTTTTGCTGTTATAAGGTATGTTTCAATCCCTTTCTTACTTCCCAAAGTTGCATGTACATGGTACTATTCTTCAGTTACCATTTTCTTCGACATGAGATGTTTCCGTATTTGCTTTTGTACTTTGTTACTAATGCTCTGTTTTGGGTAGTAATTATTTACATTAGTAAGCTACAAGCTTTGTAATTTCAAAAGGACTTTATCCTTTTGTTGAGATAAGTTTGTTCTCTCTTCCTTTCAACTTCTGTTTTATCAGCTGCCTAAAGTATTTGTCTTTCTTTGTGAGAGCTTTCATAGTTCTTTAGTTTAGTACATGAAATTCAAGCTTAGTTGGTTTGGTTTCTTCACTCTTTAAGTTCCCGTTAACTTTGTTACTTCTTCAATATTTTCATCTCTGTTGAATAGGACACCTTGATTAGTTCTAAGCAAAGGTGATAGGAGGTAGACTGGAAAGATTCCTATAATTGAACCGATTCAAGTGAAACTACGAAGGTAAAAATTAGTACGGAATGAATTCAGTCCTCTCATTTCATTTGGTTTTGATTATGTATTGTTCTGTGGAAAATGCCTAAATATTTTTTGCTTCCATGAGTTCTTTTTGTTGAGTTTACATGGATTGCTTTAATATTGGAATTCAAGAATCTCGTGGAAAAGTTACTGAACAAAACAATCTCGTTGAAATAAAAAATTCACTTTTGAGTTTTTGAAAGCCTTGAGCATTCAAGTTGTTTTATTACCTGTCTAAAACAACAAGCAGAATAATAATAGGCAAATAGGAAGTGCCATTATTTGTCTTGTCTTGAACTGTATTTGAAGACAGAGAGTAACACAATTGGAAAGATTTACCCTTTTTGTGTGTTTTCCAGATTCCTTCTTCGGGTTTGGTTAATTTACTGGTTTGAATTGTAACCTGTTGGTTCCTTATCAAAATGGTTTTTGTTCCTTTTTAAAGGTCAAGACTCAAGACAGCCCAACAAGGGTAATTTTCTTGATTTACTTGTCTATTAAGTTGTAAATGATAAATTTTTCTGCAAATGATCCTTATTTTTATATAGATGGATTGCGACGAACTTCTATGTTGGGAGGGAGGGTTGCTAATGGCTGGACGAGGGTCATTGTAAAGAAGCCCTTTGGTCATGTTTCTGAATCCTCGACTGCTTTGACAAAATCTCTTGAGCAGTATCTAAGGGAGGATCAATATTTCAGGCAAGTCTTTTTGCTGGCCTTAGTATTACGAGAAAGCAATGAGCTGAAATGTAACCATGGTTTTTCTTTTTAAACAGGATAGACCATTATGTGGGGAAGGAGCTGGCGAAAAAATTATCAGTACTTCAGTTTTCCAATTGAATCCTTATAGTCCAAACAAGATATTTTGACAACTACAGGATAATAAGAGACATCATGCAAAACCATCTTCATATACTGGCTCTCTTTGCCATGGGAACCCCTATTATTTTGGATGCAGAAGACATCGGAAATGAAAAGGTTTTCATATTTTCCTTTCTGAATACTTGGAAAATCTATCATATCTTTTGTTTTTTCACAAAGGATGTCTGTCGGTAATAGGTCAAAGATCTATGCTCAATGAAGCCAATGCAACTTAAAGATGTGGTCATAGGACAATATAAGACCACGCTAGAGGATGTGTACTTTACCCAGGCTATACTGATGACAAGACCATACCCCAAAAACGCCTCACTCCGACATTTGCCATGACTGCAATTTTTTTTTTTAATTGAAAAAAATGCAAGATGGGAAGGGATGCCTTTTCTAATGAAAGCCGGGAACGCTTTACATAACAAGAGGTTTGTCGAAAAGATCTTACATTGTGCAGCTTGCGCTGATATCATCACCGTCTAATTTTTTAATATACGATTGAGTGATGTTGTGTTTTTTTCTTCAGAGCTAATATAAGAATTCAGTTTAGGCATCTGCCTGGTAATTTGTATAACCGAAGTTTTGAGACAGATCTTGATCAAGCGACAAATGAGTTAGTTGTCCATGTTCAACCCACTGAAGGTATCTACTCAAAGATCAATAATAAGGTCTCTGGTTTGGGTATGAGATTTGACAGCATAATCTTAATCTTCTCTATGCAGCTAGGTAATTCCTAATTTCTGGTAGAATATAGAAGCGTGCCCTTCTGGTGCAGTTGTTATAAAGAGTTTTGTTGTAGCCAATGTCAATCTAACGTTCGTGCATGCTTATCACACTTATAAGGTCCTTGTTCTGGTCATTTTTGTAGTCATTGATTGATTCCTTACTCTTCACTTGCCTTCACAAAATTTTAGCATCATTGTTTTAAGAGGGGAACAGATATTGCTCATGTGAGCAAATAAATGTCTGAAGCGATATCTAAAGGAATATTTTGTATGCCAAGCTAATGAAATCGAATCTTTCCTTTCAATAACTATTTCCCTTCAACTTATTATGTTTTCATGCGTTTACACTTTCACCATATGCTTACAATCTAGATTCTCATCTTAATCATGTAAACCATGCTGCTTGCGACCTTAGATTGTGTCGTAGAGAGTGTCGCCCCAAGCGTAGGGCTAGGTCGGCGGTAGCATAATAACCGGTAAGACCAGGTCGAATCCACAGGGACCGAACGCACCCGGCGTGAGAGTTGTCTTGGAAGTGTAGGTTTTTAGCCTTAAAGCGGCAAACTTGGCTTTTGGAGTTTGTTTGGTGGAATTCTCTCAACTTCGAGAATGACTTAGAAACTTAAAAAGAGTAATTAAAACTAAGGCGTAGTCTAGGGGATCATAAATACCACAACTAAGGCTAAACCGTTCGACTCTTGATAACCGGCTCGGGACACCGTTAGATGCTCCCGAACGGAAGATTTAGAGATTAAAACCATTTGACTAGAAAATGTGCTTCACAAAGATTAGGATTCTTGTGCCATTTAGACAAACATTTTGATTGACATCGCCCTAAGCATCACACGTGTCAAGTGGTCAAGCCCTTGGCTACGTGTGATCAAAGAGATTAATAAATCCAAATTTTGATACATAAAATTAATCCTAACTCTTTGATCAACAGGAAGTGTTTGCTTTTGAGATGAGAGGAACGGATTAGCCCGAGTCATGGAGTGTTAATTACCCCATGACCAAGCCTACTTAACTACTCACACATTATGCTAGAAAATAAGTCTAGAATTTGGAAGAAAACTAAAAACATGCTTAATAAACTTAAAAACCGATTTTTAATGAAGATCCTAGGTTAGCCTACAATATTAGTACTTGAGAAATTATCAAACAACTCCTAAAAACAAGAGTTTACTAAGGAAATAGCAAGAAAAACATGAACACTAAATACTTGAGGGAATTGAAAATAAACTACATATATTGAAAGAGCTAACCACGAGGAACAAGTTTAATATACGGTAAATAAACGGGAAATAAAAACTTACTTGAGAATTCTAGAGAGAGAGACCTTAAACTCTCTCCAATGGAGGAGAGAGGTGAGAGCAAAACTAACTAAGGAGGAAAGAGTAAGTGTGTGTGAGAAGGAGAGAGGAGAGAGCCCAATATAGTCTTCCGTTTCTCTCTCTACATAATATCTAATAAAGCACACACAACAACCCAAAGTTTCCATAAAAGGAAAGTGCAAAAAGAGCTTGAAAAATGGTGCCCGGAGGGTTCTGGATCGATCCACTAGGGATCTGGATCGATCCAGATTCGTCTGTTTGGGTAGATTTTTTACCCAACTTCGCGGGCATGCCCCGGCTTCGTCTGAACTCGGAATGAGGTGATTCTTGAACCGTTGGAAAGCTCTATGAGTCTACTTTCAAACCCAATTGATCTCATCTTCATAGCCTTTGTATCTTGAGAGAAATGAGCCTTTTTTCTATCGGTTGGCCAGATTTTCTCGAGGCTCATAACTCCAAATTTCTTGTTTTTTTGTTCTGGGCCTTCCTTGAACCTTCCAAAGCTTCTTGAATTGACTTCTAAGCTTCGGCAATTGTCCTTCACGGCATTGCGGGATCTTGGGTACTTCCGGATACAATCGGGGATTATTTGGAGCTTTGAAACACACCTTTTAGCTCCGATTTTCTGAAACTAATAAAAAACACAACTCGCGCAAAATCAATCGTATAAAGGCACAAAATGTACGTGTGTGTGATTACAACGAGCAAGATAAGCCCAGATATATACAACATTTGGGGCTTATCACACCCCCCAATTTGAACTTTGCTCGCCCCGAGCAAACTAAAACAAATGCAACTAACGGAAACAAACTAAAATGAATACGTCTTTTAAACCCCCATGCGGCCCCGGTAGGACGAGTGAAGTCTCGTGAGGGTTTTCAGCAGTGAACACCCACAAAACACAAAGGAATCGAATACTTTAAGTGTGACTCACACCCAACCGACAACCACACATAGTACCACAAAGTCTGTCACGCAAGTCAATGGCAAGATATTTCATTCATAGAAAGAGTTAAGCAAGTGAACTTCATATCCAAACTTAGCACAAAAATCAATCCTCTCACCTACGGTCGGATAGAGAATTCTCATGTGGCATGCGTGTAAAAAGAAACCTCACAAAGAAATTCACCAATCTAGAAACAGTTCACACACCATTGATAGCTCGGTATTTCTTTAAGCACACCCCTTCCCTTTATTTGAATGAATCTTTCTTTTTTTATGTGACCGTGCAATACCCGGACCTTTCAGGCTTTCTAGTTGACCCCTTTAGCGAGCGTTAGGTCGGCCATCCCCAAGCCAAATGGCCTTAGGGTGCCAGGTTTTGATAGACCCCTCAGACTTAATTGCTCGAGTCAAAAAGGCTTTATAGTGAGGTCCAAGCTAACCACATTCAACAATGCCTTCACAAGGTTTATCCATCTTTTGACGCGAACAATACGGTGGGAGCAAACCCCGATTGCCCGGTTACTCAATGAACGCCCGGATAAACATTAACAATAAAGCATGCATCATCTTTTTTTTTTCTTTTTTTTACAAGGAAAGTGGCTCCAAATATTTCACATACAAGTTAATTCACACTGAGAGATCAATGACACGTGAACCAATTTCGAAGCCCGTGAATGCTCAAGTGGGATAGTGCACGTGCGAAAGCATGAATTCAAGTGAGCATACGCTATCCAACTATAGGTAATACGGTTTAACCAAGTGTTTCCCTTTAACGTCATTTTCACAAGCTTAAGTCTATCTATGAAATCGTATCAAGACTCCGTCTCACACAACAAACATCATAGCACCCATCAATTAAGAGTAAGCACACACAAGTATCCTAATTCCTTGATTCACCAATTTTCAAAATTTTTTTTCAATTTTTCAATTTTTTTTTTCAAGACTCTTAATATAAACCATGCAACAAAGCACGAAGTAAACCCTCCCCCCAACTTAAAATGTGCTATGTCCTCATAGCACGAAGACAGTATGAAAATGAAGAACAAGGAGGGAGAAAAATATACTGACGGGGTGGAATGTCAACCACCTTATACCTCGACCAAATGAGAGGCTTTTTCATCACTCCTACTAAGAGAAAGCGATATTAGAGCCGCCCGGCTTGTGTTATCCGGGCTCCACAATGAGCAATATATACAATATATACAATGAAAAAGGAAAACCACCAATGATCTTCACGTGATTACACATGTACTACTTTTCTCCCCACTTCCCCCTCAAAGCGCCGTAGAACAAGTCACACAACATTTCAAGCTAGAGATGGGTGGCTATACCAGACCATCAAAAGCCGTTAGAAAACGGTAAACACCGAAGTTGATTGAAATTAAAAGAAAAAGGACAAACTAGACAAACTACAAAAAGCTAAAAACACAATAAGTAGAGTACGAAAACCAACAAAACATGATTAAATTAACCACGTGCACATGTATCTCTATTCTACTATGAAGAGCACCCACAACACACAAATCACTCAACTCTAAGCTCTTTGTCAAGAACTGAACACGACCGTACCACAAGATAAGATACTTTGAGTGTAGTGATCGCTGTATTCGTTTTAGAAATTTGAGTTCCACCATGTAAATAATCTGAACTAGATTTATTTTCAAATGGTTGACAAGATCTACTAAACCTGGATTGTAAACCCAATCAAAATTATCGACACCAAGAAAATCGATCAGTTCAATTTTTTCAAGCTCTTGTGATGGTGGAGACTCAATAAAAGTGCTACTAGTATTAACCTCAAAAGTTTTCTCATGAAGAGGCATATAAAGTGTACAACTAGAATCCTCTTGGGGAGCACGTCAAAATCAGGCTCGTCATCCCATTTAACCTCTGAGATTTCTTTCAAAGCTAAAATAGCCCCCTCATTAACGAAATGTGGTTCTATTTCCTCTTCATCCCTAGTATTTAAGTTGGCATCTTCAAGATTTGTATCATAAACCCAAGATCGTGATATTTCAGCCAATTCATCCAAGTAATCCCAACTTTCATTTGCGGTTTCATCCAAAAATTCACCTTCATACATTGTATCTACAAGCTTTCGCGTTGTAGGATTCAACCCTTCATAGAAAATGTGAACAAGGTGCCTCATATCACAGGTGTGCCGCGACCAATAAAGTATGGGATATCTAAACCGCAACCAACAATCCTCAAACGACTCTTCATCAAGTTGACAAAAATTTGTGATCTCTTGTAACAAAACATGAGTCTCATACATTGGAGAAAACTTTTTAAAAAATTGTTTTTCAACTTGTTCCCATGTGAAAATTGATCTTGGATCCAAGGAACGAAACCAACTTTTAGCATTGCCTTGCAAAGATGATGAGAATACTTGTAACATAGCCACTTCATTGCCAGAAAAAGCTTCCTCGAGTTTATCAATATGTGATGATGGGTTTTCTGAGCCTAAGCCATAAAATATAGGGAGTGACGTTGAACAATCAAATTGTCTTGCATATCCTCCATAACAATTTTCAAAGTAAGCCATTTTTTTTTTTTGGATTTTCTAGGACTAGCAGAACGGAGGGGTTATGCAACCGCCTCACTACAAGAACAGTTCCGAGGGGCTAGTCCGCCGCCTCGTTAATAAAACAAGTAATGTACAAAAAATAAGAAAAACTATACAAAAGAGTGAGATACTTACAGTGGAGCAAGGAGAACTCACGCTAGATGGACCATTGGGTCCCCGGCAACGGCGCCAAAAATGCTTGCGACCTTATATTGTGTCGTAGAGAGTGTCGCCCAAGCGTAGGGCTAGGTCGGCGGTAGCATAATAACCGGTAAGACCAGGTCGAATCCACAGGGACCGAACGCACCCGGCGTGAGAGTTGTCTTGCAAGTGTAGGTTTTTAGCCTTAAAGCGGCAAACTTGGCTTTTGGAGTTTGTTTGGTGGAATTCTCTCAACTTCGAGAATGACTTAGAAACTTAAAAAGAGTAATTAAAACTAAGGCGTAGTCTAGGGGATCATAAATACCACAACTAAGGCTAAACCGTTCGACTCTTGATAACCGGCTCGGGACACCGTTAGATGCTCCCGAACGGAAGATTTAGAGATTAAAACCATTTGATTAGAAAATGTGCTTCACAAAGATTAGGATTCTTGTGCCATTTAGACAAATATTTTGATTAACATCGCCCTAAGCATCACACGTGTCAAGTGGTCAAGCCCTTGGCTACGTGTGATCAAAGAGATTAATAAATCCAAATTTTGATACATAATATTAATCCTAACTCTTTGATCAACAGGAAGTGTTTGCTTTTGAGATGAGAGGAACGGATTAGCCCGAGTCATGGAGTGTTAATCACCCCATGACCAAGCCTACTTAACTACTCACACATTTTGCTAGAAAACAAGTCTAGAATTTGGAAGAAAACTAAAAACATGCTTAATAAACTTAAAAACCGATTTTTAATGAAGATCCTAGGTTAACCTACAATATTAGTACTTGAGAAATTATCAAACAACTCTTAAAAACAAGAGTTTACTAAGGAAATAGCAAGAAAAACATGAACACTAATACTTGAGGGAATTGAAAATAAACTACATATATTGAAAGAGCTAACCATGAGGAACAAGTTTAATACACGGTAAATAAACAGGAAATAAAAACTTACTTGAGAATTCTAGAGAGAGAGACCTTAAACTCTCTCCAATGGAGGAGAGAGGTGAGAACAAAACTAACTAAGGAGGAAAGAGTAAGTGTGTGTGAGAAGGAGAGAGGAGAAAGCCCAATATAGTCTTCCCTTTCTCTCTCTACATAATATCTAATAAGCACACACAACAACCCAAAGTTTCCATAAAAGGAAAGTGCAAAAAGAGCTTGAAAAATGGTGCCCGGAGGGTTCTGGATCGATCCACTAGGGATCTGGATCGATCCAGATTCGTCTGTTTGGGTAGATTTTTACCCAACTTCGCGGGCATGCTCCGGCTTCGTCTGAACTCGGAATGAGGTGATTCTTGAACCGTTGGAAAGCTCTATGAGTCTACTTTCAAACCCAATTGATCTCATCTTCATAGCCTTTGTATCTTGAGAGAAATGAGCCTTTTTTCTATCGGTTGGCCAGATTTTCTCGAGGCTCATAACTCCAAATTTCTTGTTTTTTTGTTCCGGGCCTTCCTTGAACCTTCGAAAGCTTCTTGAATCGACTGCTAAGCTTCGGCAATTGTCCTCCACGGCATTGCGGGACCTTGGGTACTTTCGGATACAATCGGGGATTATTTGGAGCTTTGGAACACACCTTTTAGCTCCGATTTTTTGAAACTAATAAAGAACACAACTCGCACAAAATCAATCATATAAAGGCACAAAATGCACGTGTGTGTGATTACAACGAGCGAGATAAGCCCAGATATATACAACATTTTGGGGCTTATCACATGCTAGCAAAGTTCCTGTTTAAAAAGAACATATTCCAACTTCAGCTATGAAGGACTGACTACTCCAACTTCAACATATTCTAACTTCAGCATATTCCAACTTCAACAACAATAACTGTGTGGGGTATTTTCCAATGAATACAGCTGACGAACAAGTTAGCTCGTCCAGAGCCATCACGTGACATGCACAAGGGAAGAAGTACGGAACAGTATGCCGACGATCACCAAGCCCATGATCTAACAGTAACTCGACTCTACCTGTTCGTCGGATGGCGCGGATGGAACAGCCCAATACGGGACAAACCCTAGTAGCAGACTTACCTTATGAAGATAAGGTAAGAAGGGAATCTTCGAAGATATCTCAAAAATCGGATAAGCTTGTGAAGATAAGCACGATCTGATCCAGAAAGGGAAGGCTAGTCAACTTACCAAAGAGGAAGCAAACTCCCAAGTAGGGTAAAGCTCCGAACGAGCAATATGCGGCCATCTTGGGAGGGATCCTTGTCAAATAAGGATACAAAATCATGCAGGCTACGCTGCCCAATAGGAGAGAATCCTAAACTTGGAAGGATTCCATACAGAGAAGAATTCCACAAGGAATGCAAATACAAACTAATCGCCTATATAAGGGGACGATTCCTAAACGCTAGAGGTATGCTTTAACCTAATCTCGCACTTACACACTCATTTGAGTTATCCTCCAATTCGTCAGGACTAACTTAGCCATCGGAGGGCCCTTGCCGCCTAGAGGCAGGGGTGCTCTGACAGTTCGTTCGTGTTGCAGGGTCGGGGTCGCTCCATTCGAAGAGGATTTGATCTCATAAGAGCAAGGAAATAACTTCGTGAGTTTTTCCCCTCTTACAATAACATTATAGTATTGCATAATAACTTTTCGTAAAGAATTTTTGTACTTGCCATGTGTCCCCTACTTTCACCCTCTAATTGATACACAAAAATAATAAAATATGTTAAGGGAAATAATTTTCACAACCCCCTTTTATCCCTAAACACTCCTTTTTTGTCTTTATTTACATTGAAATTACCAAATTACCCTCACCTCATGAGTCACTTTTTCCATATGAAGACCCTTACCTCATGAGTCGCTTTTTCCATATGAAGGACAATTTGGTACTTTCAAGTCAATAAAGACAAATAACTAAGGGAGTGTTCAGGGATAAAAGGAGGTGTGAAAATCATTTCCTAAAAATTAATCTTTTTTAGGGAGATAATATAGGCTAATAACCAACTCAAAGTTCAAATATGTGATATTTTTCTCATTGGTTGGCATATGTAAATTGATTTTTAAATTTTTACACTTTGAAGTGAAATACAAATAATTTTTTTAAATGATTTGTTGGGGTTGTTTTGATTCTATGAGATAAACACAGATAATTTGAAAAAACTGTACATCTTCTTTTTGAAATGTTATTCAATCATAATTAATATAAACCATAACCGTCTAATATGAGTTGATTGAATAAATTTGAATTTTAGAATTTCCAAAGTGTGATCTCACCAAATCTCCACCTAGACTTTAACTTCCTTGACCCGGAGACTACAATTTAGAATGATAATTCATTCCTAATTTTGTATCTATTCTATCTCCTCTCCTCTCTTTTAATTCAAAATTAGAACATTTCATTTGTGATTGATGTTATGCATGTACACTTTTTTTTTTTTTTTTTTTTCTGTTATTGATTTATAACAACAATTGAATGTGTTGAATAACTTGTGACAGAAGAGTGTAGAAGAAAGAGGAAAAAGGTGATAACCATATTGGATGAAGAAGTACCAGCACCAATTGCAGATCCAAATTACAAATGTAGATAAAGTAAGACAAATGTGACTGCTCTCACAAAAAAGGGTTATTCTGTAGGGGGGGCCTTTTTTTTTCCCCATTGACATTAATACTGTAGTTGCTAAGAAGGATAAGCAAGGACTTTGTAGAGACCTATAATATTAATAGTTTTTTTCAAAAATAAACTCGAGGAATAGTGTGGAATTGATTTAGGCTGAGTTCTCCAATGGATTTTGTCAACATTTGATAAAATCAACCCCTTGATTTTATCCATTCGTGAAGACATGTGATAAAATCTTTGGACTTTTGCATTAAAAAATCTATAGATTTTATCAAATGTCGTCACGAATGGATAAAATCAATGGGTTGATTTTATCAAAATCTTGATAAAATCCATTGGAGAACTCATTAGATGTTTAAGTGTGGATTAAATGTCATAGTCCATTAAACAATGACCCAAAGGGGGGTGCTTGTGCTTTTTAACCCTACATAGAAGTTTGGTAGACAAAAAGAGTCATTTTCTCTTCCCCCACCACCGTCTCTCTCTCTCTCTCTCTCACACACACACACACACACACACACACCCCTCCTTATATCCAAACCCATCAAAATCTCATAGATTGGCCTTGTACGTACGCACCGTGTAGTCAACATTTCAACCCGGGAATAGCGTGCTCAGGGCTGGTAAAATCAAAATTTTTGGATAGCTAGGGTTTCCTTGGAGCAAAGATTTGAGGTAGGGGATTTTCTACTCCCTCCCTAAGTATTTACAAGTGATTTGTGGTGTATATTCTTTGAAATTGATTTATCTCCTTGAGTTTTGCTAAAACCCATTAAAAACTCATGTTTCTAATGTTTGAGAGTTGTTGTTGCTTTGATTCTTGTTCTAGAGTGATTATTTCTTGAATTAGTTAGAGAATCATCTCATTTATACACTAGCTTATTGTTTGAAGTAGAGTACTTGACCTTAAATTAGTCAAGCAGAGAACCAAGTTGAAAACCCAAATTTTGTGTGCAAAGTGTTGTTGTCGTGATCTATTGTTGTCTGTTAATCCTGTCCGGACGAGAGTCATGGTCGTCCGGACAATTTGTCCAGCACACTCCGTTGGTTTGTTTCGGTTACAAGTTCGTTTGGTCCTTTTAGTCCCCGATGGTAGAGAAATTAGTACTCCAACTCAAGGATAGCTTATTAGAGTAATTAAACTTTCAAAAAGTTTCATGGGATTGTTTCGTTGATTGTTCAAATACTTGTTAGACACGACGACTTTGATAGATAGCATCTAGGGCATCGTTCTTCGAATGTGGTTGTCCCTCAGTCTTCGTTGGTTTATGAATACACAATCCACTTGTACAACTTGATATTTTACATAGAGGACTAGACACAACTTATTTGATTTTTGTGAAATGGGCATTGAATTTGTCACGTGGATTATTACTATAGTAGAATGGAGAACTTGTTTTATAAACACGATTTGACACGACCTAACGTTATACAACATACATGTGGACACTTTGAACAACGAAAACGAAGGACTCCAAACTCTCAAAAGTACTTTGTCGTTAATTTGATGAATGATTAGGATTAGAAGATAAGTAAGGGTAAGGACACGGACGTGCCACTCGTGATCGAGACACGTGGACATCAACGGGATATCAGATACTTTTAGGATACTCGAACATTTGTGAGACTCGTGAACATTAATGGGAGATCGGATACTTGTGGGACACTTGAACATGAGTGAAACACGTGAGTATATGTGGGACATAAGGATATTTGGGAAACACGTTGAATACATTCGAAGCGTTGATTATTGAAGCACGGGGTTACACAAACCCGGGATATATATTTAGAAAAGGTTATATTTTTGGTGAAAACTTTCTTGGTTTGAAATTCAAGGTATGTAAATCGTTTGTAGCAATATATCAATCTTGGTTGAAACTCATATCCATGAATGGAAGTGGCATGACATTTTAACATCTTCTCTATTTTTTATTATTTTGAATAAAATCAAGATATCTAAATTGTTTTTTCCCCTCTTTTTTATATATTATGTATGTATGAGCCTTATGAATAATACAACCTTCATGGGAAACACATAAAGCCATTTATATGCAAATGTTCTCAAAATGTGTAGCTTATTTTTTTCATTTGAAACCAAAAAAGACCTACAATTGGGACGGAGAGATTAAATTAAATCAAAATATTATATTTTTACTTCAAGATTCACATAAACCTTGTGCACTTGAATTCGTTCCGTGCGTAGCACGGATTGCCCTATTTTGAAGTATGTCAACAAAAAGTAAATCACGGAAGGTCTTAATGTTGCATTATCATTTTGTTGTACGTAGCTCTCTCATAAATGACTCTTCAAATACCCACATCATCGAATCTCATAAATGCAATTAGTGAATAAATTAAACCCTTTGAAAACTTTTCAATCGGATTCTTTGACAAAAATCTATTATAATATTGTAGGATGGGTTTTCGTGAGAAGGGTTGTTGGTTGCGACAAGTGTTGTCAGTTGATTGAATTGTGATGGGTGTTATAAAGTTGGCAATGTAGCTTGATCAAATCACGTATATAAAACTTTCCATAAAACTATTTTGAATTTCAAAAGAAAGAATCTTGAACTAATTCATAAATTTTCTCAATATCCTTTCCATAATGATCACCAAAACATTTTGATATCTTTTTACATTGATTTTTTTCCTTCCAGGTTTCCTTAAATTGTGCTTCCAATCTAATTTAGAAATAGTTTTTAAAGGGCCACACTTAAAAGAAAAACAATGATTCAAAAAACTTACGGAGGTATCAAAGGCACAATGATCTCAACAAAGAAAATAAAAAGTACGAATCACTCCATTTAGGATGTAATGAGGTATTTTTCTTTACCTCTCCATATTTTAATGCATGTAGTCTTCTTATAATTATTTTTGCATATTTGACAACACAAGCCAGAAAGACAAGACTTATGGATGGATTATTTTACTCTTCATGTATAAAATATCCCGTATGATTACAACAAGGGATCGATTATTTATGCCTACCTTCTCAGAATGAATCTGGAGTGTCATCTACCCCAAAGAGGTGTTTTTCAATGTCATGTTCTGGTAGTAAAATTTGGTCAGATTTTACTCTCTAATTTTTTCAGGGAATTGTGTTTGAAAAATTCTTGCAACACGCAACACTAGATTTATGGATGGTGAAGAGGTTTTTTTAGTCTTCATGATAAAACAAAATAATTAGAGCAAACTCCAATAAGTGGTAACTTTATGTTCATGTCTGAGTCAACCAAGAGGCGGCTCCAGTATTTTGGTTCATCAGTGGCAAAAATGTAGAGGAAGTTTTTGTATATAAAGTTGTATACTTAAAATAAGCATATTTATTTTGGTTACAAATGTATTGGGTCTAATATGTCATTCAACATGTCTATTACTTATTGGACTATCTTAGCATATCTTTTAACTCTTAGCCAAAAAAAAAAAAAAAGAAAGATGAAGAGTGGATCAACGCAATATTTTGAAAGCTGTTTTTACCATCAAAAGTGAAAACACACCCACATAAATTATTATTATTATTTTTTATCAGCAAAACTAACATTTTTATTCAGGGAAAGGGGAGGGGAATCCAACAAAAAGTTAGATAGTATAGCCCGTTGGGATAAGCCCAAAACATACCAAAAGGGACGAAGCCATGTTGCCCAGATGTAACAAATAAGCGCTAATAAACACCTGTTGGCCAAAATGCCCCAATACAACAATAAAACCCAAAATGAGAAGCCCCAAAACCAAACCCTAGAATTCCAAAGCTACACCAACCACCACCAGTAGCCTCCTCCCTACCAATTCAAGAACAGAACATGAGCCAAACACGTCAGATCGTCATCCCCAAAACCACCACGCCACCATCGACAAACCAGAGGAGAATAAACGCATCGACATTTACCACCCACTGCCGTGGAAGCTCACCAATGTCGTTAAGCCAAAACCGTGAAAACCCAGCAGAGATCACGGTGGGAGACCAACGCTGTCCAGGCATCCACAACTAAAAGACCACTTTGATGTTAGGCGAAAATCCAGGGAACCCAGCAGTTGATTAGATCGGGACAAGAATGGAGGGAAAATGACAAAGAACATGGGGAGAAAACAGCGGAAGAATGATAGGGTAGGGGTATGGCAGTGAAACAGGAGTAGAGGGTGGAAAAGAAACAGAGTGGAGGGAAGAGAGACAGAGAAACTGATGAACTTACCGCAAGCCGACCCCGTCGCCGTCCAGATATCCCAACAATATAGCCAAGCAACCGTCGATTCGGTGCCCGTAGACGATTAGGAGACCTCCAAAAGTCGTGATTTATGATTCTAGCTTGACCACCTGCATTGACATCGCCTACCAACTCGTTACCTCGCTGATCAAGATGAGATAAGGAAAAAGAAGAGGAAAAAATAAGGCGGAGGAGAAAAGAAGTTGTGAAAAATGGAGGATGATTATTGTTGAAAAAATATTCATTGGATCTTATAATCTGATCAATAATCATCATTTTTTTAGGGTGAGTTCTCCAATGGATTTTATCAAAATTTGATAAAATCAAGCCCTAGATTTTATCCATTGGTGAAGAGAATTGATAAAATTTGTAGATTTTTGCACTCACCCTTAAACTTTATGTTATAATTTTCTTCCTTTTCGTATTATATTGTGTTGTCTACATATACTATGGTGAATGAGTAGAAGGGTGGAGTGCATTTTAAAGTTGGGTTTGGGCTAATTATTTATTTGATAGATCTTTTTTCTAAACTTTTTGTGTTTCTTGACCTTTCTTTAAGTTTTTCCTTAAATATTTGGAGATTAATGATACATCTTGACAAGAGAAATGAAAAAAATTTAAAAGCTGTGACAAAATACTTAGAAAAGTTCACCAAAGACAACAATAATAAAAAAAAATATAGACAAATTTGTATTTTTTTTTGTCTTCAATATTTTTTTAAACTTTATTTATTAATTTTTAACTCTCTAGATTCCTCTTATCGAGATAAATTTATAATCTCCAAAGATTTAACGCAAAACTACAAATTTTAGGAAAATAATCCTATAATAAACTCAAGCAAAACCCCAAGTCCCGTGCATAGCATGGGTTTTACACCAGGTTTACTGTATTTGACAAGAGATCCCTCGTAAGGAAAAAGAAAAAGAAAAAGAAAAAAGAAAAAGAAAAAAAAAGAGTAATAAAAAATGAGTTTTGTTAAAATGTGCCCCCAGGAACATGATAATGTTCATTAAACGAGTATAATTAAACCTTCGTGTGCATGAAAAATCTAAGTTATAAACAATAGGCACAATTTTTTTTACTACTTTTTGCATGAGAAATCAAAATATGTCTATTAATTTTACTACTATTTATAATTTATTTAATTAGATTCATTTAATGAACGTATCGCACATTTTAACAAAACCCATAAAAAATTTGAAAGTTGAAGAGAGCATCGAAATGAAAGGGGCTTCCTGCAACTTGCCTGGGAGATGCTCTTTGTTCGTTAAATAAAATTAGCATATGCCACGTGTTAGGCTTTCCATGGTCGCAGTGCCACGTGTCTGTCGTACATATCCCCGACATGATACGGTAGCTTCCCTTGCTGGTAAAGATGTACGAACGAAATGACAAAAATGCCACCCATCAGCCGCCCGCTACAACCTCACCTACGCGTAAGCAGATGAGGGTTATTTTCGAGAATAAAAATATTCTAGGATAACACAAAACGATGGCCTTGGAATTCGCTACGGTGGGCCCAGTTGTTCCACGTGGACGAACGGCGTCTCTGTATTAGATGGAGAAAGGTCCTTTCCCATTTCCATCCACTAATTCCAGCAGCAATCCTCAGCCACAAAAACACCCATCTGTTTCTCTCTCCAAATCAAAATAATTATAAAGTAAAAAAAGCTGTGAAGAAGTGCTTCCAAATCCCACACATTAGCTGCCATTGTTTTTCTGCTGATACAAGAAAAACTCATCAAATCAAAGGTTATTGCTATTTCGTATTCTTCTTCTGAATCTGTAACTGGGTCTTCTTCTCCAGTCCACTTCTCTGATTAATCTACCTCAGGTTCGTTTTTCAGTTCAAGATAGAACCAATCTTAAGCTCTAGTTACATTTGTAATTTATTTTGTAGTACTATTTTATGTTTCTGAAACATATTATGTATATATATGTATATATATGCTCAGAAAGATTGATGGGGTCTCGTTCTAAGTTCTAATCTACACGAAAATAGTTAATGGTTCCTTCCCCCCCCCCCCCCCCCCCCCCCCCCCAATTTTTTAGATTGTGGCTCTTTGGTTGTTTGCCACGGTTAGCCCCTTGGATGGTGAGATAAGAAAGGGGAACCCTTTCTCACCAAATGGTGAAGTTGGTTGAGAATGGAGGAGAACCAATCAAAACAATTTTTTTTTTTGGGACTCCTCTCTAATTTTCACCAAAATACTCAATCCAAATCAGCAATTTGGCTAGAAACTATAACCCTTTCTTTTCTTTTCTCATGAAATCTCACAATCCAAAAGATTTTCCGTACAATTCTCTGGATTAAAAAAAATGTTTATTTCATACTGACTGTGAGTAGATCTCTGATTTGTTAGTCACTGAATTTATTCCACCCGTTTTGCCCTTCTGTTAACCCCCTCCGTCTCAATTTGTTTTTCTAATTTTGGAAATCTAAGTTACTAAGGAGATATAATCGTTACACTTTGGAAATCTAAGTTACTAAGCACTTAACATTCCAAAAATGCCTTTCTATTCAAATTGCACTTGTCTTAAATCAATCGATGAAGGGTATTTTCTTAGGCATTTACTCTTTGGGTCTTCAAAATAGACAATCAATTTGGGAGATATAAAAGGAATTAAGCGGACGAACAATATGTGGCAGAAGGAGTACTTGTTTGTGGTCCCAAATTGGGTTTATTCATTTTGCCTCCGTGAGTTTGGTAGAATGTATTTTCTCTGCCTTTTCTTTTCGTCTTTGTGGAATTAATCCATCCCTTTAGACTACTTCAACGTCCTTTTTTTTTTTTTTTTTAAATTTTATCTATTGTTGTTTTTTGGGATGAAAATACGGCATTTGTGGTGCTGTTTTCAACAATTTCCGAAGTTGGTTGTTTAATATTCTAGTTTCAATTGATTATTTGCAGATAGATCCATGGAATGGTACTATGGAAGTGGTGACCTTGTTGTTCCAAGGGATCAGGATCCTTTGGACAGGCTTCCATCCCCCAACAGTTGGTCACTGTGGGGAGTTTCTGCACCAGACAATTTTGAGTCCCCAAACAAATACTTTATCACTCAGAAAAGTTCGGATGAGGAAGAACCTAACTTCCATGGGAAAGGGTTGTATGAGGAAGTTGACATGGATTACTCCACATATGAAGCAGAGCATTCCAGTGATTCAAATACGTGCCAAGAATTTCACGACGGTTCCCTTCAGCAGGCCACAAGTCCTTGGGAGAGCCCAGATTATGAGCTCAGTGACTTGGCCAGAAATAATCAGGCCGATGATATTTTCATGTATGAACTTTAATTATTTCTGTGGTTAAGATACTCATTTATGAAGGAAATCTGTGGTTTATGAAATCCTTTTTCAGTTCTCTAAACTACTAGTAAAAGGCATGGTTGGATGCACATCACTCCTGAAAACTTCATTATTAATTGATTGTTAACTTGCACACAGAGCCAGCACTCATGCTGGAATGGTAATAAAATGCGGCCATAAGTGTTTCGTTGTCTGATTTAGCGCAATATATTCCCTCTAAGATATTTCGGTGGCTAAAAAGCATGTAGCGGTTTGTGACCTGTTTTTGATAAGTGGAGGGGGGGCTGTCATCTTGTTGCTATCTTTTAATCTCTAGCTTTCCGTTTACACAGGAGATCACTGCTTGAAGAAGGCCCAACTGGCGTGGATAACATGCATGGATCATTTAACTTCATTCCGGAATTTGGGTATGGTGTTCTGCCCACCGCTCTCTTGACGGACATGGTTGTAGAGTCTGACTATGATCCTCATCCTAGCCACTTGTTTGGCACGGGAAGCTTGAAGCATGTCAAAACTCATGCCTTTTCTCCATCAATGAATTGGGAGCATGGGGAAGTTCTTCCTTGCAATTTGAGGCAAAAAGATGACACAGCACTCAAGGTGAGATTTTCCGTTTGCATACTATTTGGGAAGTGGGATGTAGTCTTTAACACAAAGTTGTCAAACCTGGACTGGACCGGATAGTGGAACTGTTGGAACCACCGGATGGTCTGGTTTAGAGTTTTATAAACCATAAGGCAAGACCAGGTATGTAGATATACGTTACTGAAAGCTCTACTACAGTTTCATTATATTTTAATTTAGGATGTCAAACCATATATGTATTTTTCCGGTTTATGTTCAAAATATATAGTGCTTAAAGCATCAATCCACTTAATTGCAGCAGTACTGCATTTAGTTTTCTACATCAAATCTTATACTTTTGCTCCATTTCTGGCCTATATTGTGAAGGCCACATAATGTAAGTTGGTTTCTCTGGCATCACGGACTCTTCTTGTTGGACCTCCCAGTTGAATCATTCTGTCCATGAACTTGAGAACTCACAGGAGGATGATTTCTTGTGTTGGAATGGTGTTAATAGTCGGGATTAAAACACCAAAGGCCTCAGAGTTATCATTAAAATGAATTTTAAGGGGTTTAGGGAGCCTTGCCTTCATGCAGAACAGAAATATTTATTCTTGCTGTCTCGTAGTATGTGCTATGTTTCTTAACCACCACCTTAACGAAGCAGCCTGCTGCCTGCCCTTAAGGAATTCTGTCTATCGGGGTTCCTTTCTTTTTTTCTTTTTTCTTTTTTTAAAAAAAATAAAAATTCCCAAAGATGTATTTTTCATGTGCAATAGAAGTTTTGGACTCATCTTTCTCACTGAAATGAAGTTGCGATAACTATTTCAACTCTTTAGGTTTTAAGGTTTTTTTAGTTTGTAGTATAATTTTCTCAATGGAGGGTGTTTGGTTTGGCGGGGTTAAACCTGTAACCGTTTGTACACCATGTACAGTAGCGCATTCTGTTTTCTTTGAAAACCCTTCTTTTCTTTTTTAACAACAGATTGACTTGCAAGTCTAACAACATATATTTGTTAGATATCTGTTTTTTTTTTTTTTTTTTTTGGTCCCTATTAGATAGACCGAGTTTTAACATGGTCTCGACAAATTTTACGTGTCAAATGTGCCTTGTAATTTAACATGGCATATTTTTCCATTTTTTGAGAATGTTTTATCATGGACTTCAGAATTCTTACAATTGTGAACATATATGCATACACAAATGGTATATACTTCGAAACATTTTGCTCGCACTATTGCAATTTATATCCGACAGTTTATACACATTACTGACAATGTTGATCTTTGTTGAAGGCATTGGTGGCAAGATTTGCAGCGTCCTCTGAGGTTGACATGAATGGACTTGTTAATGAGGAAACATCAATGGAAGCATCTATCTTGCATGATCTTGAAGGAGCGATGGTTCAGGTGAGTTCAGTTGGAATCACTCTAAACAAGTTCACAAGTGCCAAACTACATCTATTGAAGAATAATTCCTGTTATTTTGATTTCATCAGATGTCTGAGAAAACCAGAATATGCTTTCGAGATGCTTTCTACCGTCTTGCCAAGAACTCTGAGCAATATGTGGAGAACCATAGTCAAAGTGGAGATCTCATCTCCGATGAACTACCTCAACTTACCATCCATGACAAGACATTGAGGTATCCGTTCTATGTTTGCTAAATAGGTTGTATAGGTTTTTGTCCTTGTAGGATAGCGTTTAGAGTCGGGAGAGCGGAGGCTAAATGGGGTAGTCTATGACAATGGTATCGAATTCAATTTGCTATGGTGCATTATCATTCGCTTCTTCTGGACTTCCCTACCATGCTACAATTCCATTTAATGACATTCAATGTCTTCATATGTGAACATATTAAATGGTCATATTTTGGCAATCAAAGTTACCTGTTTTATTTTATTCTCCTCTTAGTAAAGCTCATGTTCTCATCTGTCCTCCACATTAAACTCTTCTACAGCGGCATCGAAATCAACTACCGGCCTTATTCTTCTTCATGCTGCTTCTTGTAGTAGCCTTCTTTCAACTATTGGATTTTTGTCGATTATGTCGTCCAATATATATATATAATTTATGGAAAGGAGCATAATGGAGACATTGTAATGCTAGAGGGCCAAAGTGAGAAACATAGAGTACAATGTAATATTTTTAAGGGTCCGTTAGCGAACAATTAAAGTTTAAAGGCCTGTCTAAGAATTGGGTACTACTTTAGGCCTGATAAGGGGGATTCATCCTTTTAGACCTCCTTGTCAAATGTTGAGTAGGAAACCAGCATGTGTGGCTTTTCCTGACTTCTTGAGAATTAAGACAAATAGTTTTTGTGGTCCTGTTGCAGATGATCTAAGTGCCTTTTACTATATTCAGGTTAGAGAGCATGAAAACTATGGAATCAAAGACAAATTCCGTAGACAGGGCAGTTGCAAATCTACTCTTCAGTAAAATGGATTCCGAAAAGGAACCTACAGGAACATCAGTCCAGTGCAACTACAGCTTGAGTCCGACACAGCTGCCTCATTACCCTCAGCACACAAGTTTAGTTGGTGATGCTGAAGTTCCAGTCTTCAGTAAAGAGAAGCAGCGGGAGATGCAAGTTCAAGTAGAGATTGGAAGAAAGTAATGACGGATTCCAAATGAACTTTGGAACAAAGTAATGACGGATCAAAAGCACTTGGTGTCTCAACAATGATTCATATTGGACTTTCCTTAGGCACAGTAAGTTGTTTAAATGTGTACATATGCTTATTCAGCTTGTATTAGGTAGTTAATAGAGGGTGCAAGTGCTTGTGGCATCCGCTCAATTTTGGTTAGTACCTTAATGAGTTACAGTCTGTTTAAGAAAAGAAGAGAGAAGGAATGAAAAGAGTATCAAGTACCCTGCTGGATTGTAATGTTGTACTTATTTATGCCTGCTTCGCTGGTCAGATGAATGTAGTTTGTGATTGTTAGACTAATATACATTGACTGTTGTGTTTTTCTCTTTTTTTTTTTTTTTTTTGTTTGCGTGTAATTGGTTTCTTTTAAATATAGTTCAGTGTTATTTCAAGAATTTGACTAAGGCCTCCTTTTCTGCAACACCATAAATTTGTTGGTTAGCTGATTTCTTTTCCCCTCCCTTTTCCCACTTTTGGCTAATTGGCTTGCAGCTTATATTGTAATAATTGCCTCTAAAAGTAATTGTGGACTCTGCTGTACACAATTGCAAGCAATTCTGGCCACTGGCAAAGCACAAAATCGAAAAAGAAATGGAGAAGAGAGTAGGTGCAATTTTTCCAACATCCGAAATTTTTTGCGAAGCACTAAAATTGGACGGGGGAGGTTTAGTGGGCAGTCAAATCATAACCAAAAGTGACTTTACGAATGTCACACTACCGTAAAGTACTCTAATTAGATACAAACTCTACTACTACTACTACTACTAAATACGAAAGAAAACGAAGTGAAGCTTGTTAAAACCGGTGATTAAACTCTGAATAAAGGTAAGAAAGGGATAAAGAGCATGGAAGGGAAGATTTCCAAGGACACTATGATCTTATCCGTAACGATAGAATAGATAGATGTAGCTCATCTGGAAGGGTATGAAGTTTCATCATCGACGATATGGGTTTGGAGGCCGAAAGTGAGACTCAAAAGAAAGGTTCAAGACAAATAGATAGATCATAGGATGAAAAAGAGAGGGAGGTTATTTATTTATTTATTTATATACTTCTTCTTTTGACGAGTAGGGACAATGGGAGCAATGATCTTTTCCATTCTTGAAAGAAAGTTTGGGAAGAGATTTAGTTTTAGGTTACTCCATTCTTTGAACACACAACCGAAATATAAATAAACACTCATGCACAATTAAATGAACACCCACCTAATAAATTAGCTCACAAATCAATCCAGTTTGACCAACCAAATTACATCCACTATAACCCAATCATAGGCGGCTCCGCAGATAAGAAAAGGTGATCAATTGAAGATGCTCTTTTTTTTTTGGTTATATTACATATAGTAATTTTATCTCATATTTTGTTTGAACACTTAGTCCTATATTGTGAACAAAACACTAATGCAATCCAAGTTATTCACAATTGAACATCTAATACACTAGCTCAAAACAATGTACATATTTTTATGACTACTATTAGAAAAATAAAGAGAAAAAAAGAGTATCTATTGGTATCGTTATCGTGCAACTTCTCTCAGAACAACAATCAACTCATATATCAAAAAATAAAAGCTTTTGTTTAAAAAGATTCGTGCAAACGTAATAGCCTGAACCACATAATTTCCTACAAAAAAAATGCTTCTGTATATATGCTCCGGTTTGATTTCACTTGGCTCAAAATATAAAAATTTGTTGAAAACAACAACATTTTATGTATTTTTGTATTTTTTGGATCTCATTATACACACCCGTATATGAATTTTTTTCAATATATGACTGATTGATAGAGTTAGTAGAGTTAAGGTAATTTTTGAACACCCTATAAAAAATTCCTGGAGCCGCCACTAAATGTGAAAACCACTTTGGCCGTCGAAGGAGGGAGTCAGGGAGTTAAACTAGGTTAACATCAGCAAGAAATGGTGACCAATGAGACTGAAACTTTTCTATGCTATGTTCTAATGGACTGCTAGCAATATTTTCTTTGTTTGTCGGCGGACTGATATTGAAGTACTGTATCCTCTTAAAAGCACCTCAAATGGTCGTGGGCGCTTTAAAAAAAAAAAAAGGCGGCCGCGCTTTTCGTGTTGCACAAGGAAATTTAGAAAAAATGAAAAAGAAAGAGAGAAAGGAATAAGATTAGCGTACAATCTAATCCCAATGATTGTGAGGCCATCCCACATCAGATCCCTTGGCTAGGCTTCAAATTACATTCATTCTGCCATAACCTCAGGTTTCGAGTTTTTCCGCTCATAATAATTTTGTGGATTGTAGAGCGTTTATCAAAGTACCGTTGTTTTCGAAACAATTTAGGAATCTACTGTTGTTTTCAAACTATTCATAAAAATACTGTTGTTTTGTACTTCTCATTTTGAACCTGAGATCTTTAACCACTTCTCAGTCTCAACCTTAGAAGTCTCCTAAAATTTCCAACGTGTCCATACATACTTCTCATTTCCAAAATGAGAAGTCGTTTTTATTTGAATTTTGTACATGAGAAGTATAAGAGATTTCGGGTGTACTAATTGAGAACATACTTCTCGTATTGGACCTGAGAAGTATTTTATACAACTCATATTGAACCTGAGAAGTACTTTTAACTTTCCTTTTTCCCCTCCTCCAGCGAAAACAGTCGTCATTCTCAAACTTGAGTCCTCAGGAAGATTGAAGCAGAGAAGAACGAGGAGCGAACGGAGAGATTCTTCCTCACTGATCTTGCTCCTCTCTCTTCCACCAAGGTACGCATGCACTTCGTGTCTCTCTCTCTCTCAGTACATCTCTGTCTCTCTCTCTAAATCTCTTTAGGGTTTCTGATTAGAGTTAGGGTATTTAGGGTTTCGATTGGGGTATTTAGCTGGGTGAAGTTCAAGTAAATGATATATACATGTAGTAATTTAATCCGATGAAAATCGATGGACCCTTTCACCAACGAAACTTGCTCCGGAGTTGGAAATGAGAAATAAAATACTTCCCATGTTGGACTTCTCAGGTTGGAAATGAGAAATAAAATTCTTCCCATGTTGGACGTGAGAAGTAACCATCAAACTCTAAGATTGCAAATGAGAACTTATTACTTATCATGTTCAACCTGAGAAGTTTGGAGGGTTCAATAATTTTACATGTCAGGAATACTGTAAAAGCATACCTGCCCAACTGTGCAATTTATCAGTTGTATAGAGTGTAACCCCAACCCAATTTAAATGACAACTGGGTACACATCTCATGCAATGTATGCGAACTTATCATACATCTGACCCTTTTTCCATAAAAGAAGTTTGATTGATTGAGATGAGATGCGTGTATTACAATGGCAAATAGAGGCAACCACAAATGGAAAGGGAAGGGCAAAGAAGAAAGTAGTTCAGGACTACATCTTCGACCTAGAATTCCAGGGCCAGCTGGTGTTCTTCAAGAGGCAATGGAACGAAGAGTTGCTGGAGAGGGTGTGGAGACCATGAACACACAAGAATTCCTTCATCTTTAAAAGTCTCGAGTCCAATATGAGAGATACTTTAAATACTTCTTAGGTTCAAAATGAGACGTACTTGGATAATATACAACAAAATATGTTTGGCAGATAGTTGAACTTCTCAGGTCCACAATGAGATCTTTAATTAAACTTCTCAGGTCCAACACGAGATGTGTAAAATAACTTCTCAGGTCCAAAATGGGTTGTTTAAAATACTCCCCAAAAATAAGTGTTCTAAATACAAATTATAGTGACTTCTCATTTTAGAAATGGGAAGTATATAATAAGTATACGGAAAGTATGTATGGTAGACAACTAGTATACGGGAAGTATGTTCCAAGTTAGAGAAACTCAAATAAAACCGACTTCTCATTTTAGACATGAGAAATATATATGGACACGCTGGCCAAACATCCACGCTGGACGGAGACACATCGGATGAAATTTTGGGAGACTTCTAAGGTTGAGATTGAGAAGTGGTTAAAGATCTCAGGTTCAAAATGAGAAGTACGAAACAACGGTATTTTTATAAATAGTTTGAAAACAACGGTAGATTCCTAACTTGTTTCGAAAACAACGTTACTTTCATAAAACACTCGTGGATTGTAGATCTCAAAAATCTCTTACGATATTAACCTTCTCTCCTCTCTTCCGTGTCTCTTTTTTCTTGGAGCTTTTTATGAAAATGACGTTGTTTTTTAAATTATTTGGCAATCTACCGTTGTTTTCAAACTATTTATAAAACTACCGTTGTTTTGTACTTCTCATTTTCAAACTGAGATCTTTAACCACTTCTCATTCTCAACCTTAGAAGTCTCGTAAAATTTCATCGTCCATACATACTTCTCATGTTTAAAATGAGAAGTCGTTAAACATCTCAATTTGGACCTGAGAAGTATTTGAAATTTCTGGTGTACTAATTAAAAATATACTGCTCATATTGGACCTGAGAAATATTTTATACAACTGATATTGGACCTGAGAAGTACTTCAACTCTCATTTTTTCCCCTTCTCCAACCAAAACATTATGTCATTCATTTTTCTCAACTAGCGTCCTGAGGATCTGAAGCAAAGAAGAACGTCGAGCGTCCTTTTAATAAATATTGAGTTTATTTTCAACCAATAATTAATGAGTTTTTTTTAAATAAATATTTGGTCTCGTTTTTGGTTTCTTGTTTAAAAACTTGACATTTATTTTGTTACAAACGTAATTGGTGGATGAGGCACATTTATTTTGTCAGGATAACAAAGTGGCAGACAATGTCCGTGAGATAGGGTTGAGATTCATATTGATTGCCAGGGGCATATAAAGAAAACAAAAAGTACGAAACATCTTTGGACATTTAAAAGTAGTAGTATATATTAAAAAGATTTCAAAACACACTTTTACCATAAATACCCAAATGGGCCAAAACATCACTTAAAAGCGTTTTTTTTTAAGGTCCCTTTTTAAAAACATGTTTTGAAAACACACTTTTTAGGCGGATTACGATTAACGAATGTCAAAATCGTGTTTGCCAAACACGATTTTCGTGAAACCATGATTGCTTATCACGTTTTCACATATTTTAGAAAAAAAATTAAAAGGTTGCATATTAATTACTTAAGTTATGAAATAAACTCAAATCGGTTAATCGCCCATAGATATTACCACCCCAAACTCTAAATAAGACGATTGAAGTTTGTAAAAATGAGAGTTAAAAAGACTTCTCAGGTCCAATATGAGATACTCTAAAGAATTCTCTATTTTAAAGACTTCTCAGGTCCATTATGAGGTAATTTAAAAGCTTCACTATTTTAAAGACTTCTCAGGTCCAAAATGAGATGCGTTAAAGACTTCTCAGGTCCAATACGAGAAGTATATTACGACAGGTAGTTAATTAATTAAACTTCCCAGGTTCAACATGAGATGTTTAAAATAACTTCATAGGTCCAACATGGGTTGTTTAAAATACTTCTCAAATATACAATAAGTGTTCTAAAACACAAATTGAACCAACTTATCATTTTAGAAATGAGAAGTATGTATGGTATACAATAAGTATACGGGGAAGTATGTTTGCAGTTAGTAAAACACAAATTAAACCAACTTCTCATTTTAGAAATGAGAAGTAGGTATGGACAAGTTGACCAAAAATCCACGTTGGACAGGAACACGCCAGATGAAATTTCAAGATACGTCTATTGTTGAGAATGAGAACTGGATAAAGATCTCATGTTGAAAATGAGAAGTACAAAACAACGGAAGTTTTATAAATAGTTTGAAAACAACGGTAGATTGTTAAATAGTTTAATTTTGTTCTTTGCTTCAAAGAAACTCAGGTACTATATGATGCCTAGAGTAACTTATGTAATTTCTCAGACTGATGTTATGAAATATATGTTATCTCAACCTGTACTTAGTGGCAGGATTGGGAAGTGGATTGTTTCTATAATTGAATTCAGTCTTGAGTATGTTCCTTAAAAGTCAGTAAAGGGTCAAGCTTTAGCTAACTTTTTGGCAGATCATCCGAATGGAATTGAAACTCCAGAGATAGCAGATTTTGACACATTAACAATTAAACCATGGAAAATGTGGTTTGATGGTTCGAAAACATCTCAAATGGTTGGAATTGGAGTTGTGTTGGAGTCTCCTCAAGGTTTGAAAACCAAATTTGGGTTTCAAATAAATGAAGGAGAATGTACAAACAATCAAGCAGAATATGAAGCTTTAATTATGGGTTTAGAACTTATACTTACTTTGAAAGTAGACATAGTTGAAGTTTTTGGAGACTCTCAGTTGGTTATAAATCAAGTAAATGGAGAGTTTAGTTGCCATAGCGTTGGTTTGAAGCCTTACCATCAATATGTAAAGTTATTGGTTAAACAGTTCCACATGATTACATTTACTTATGTTCCAAGATTCTTTAATGGAGAACCAGATGCAGTAGCACAAAGAGTATCAGGGTTTAAGTTTATAACTGATGGAAGCAGAGAATTCTGTCAGTTGACTTTGAGGAAATCCTTACCTATGCTTAAGGATAGGAATACTGATTTCGAAGTGTGTGAAGTCACTATTTCTTCTAGTCAAGGTGATTGGAGACAACTATTAATTGATTATTTAACAAAGCCTGATGCCAAAACAGATAGAGCAACAAGGCTAAGATCTGTTAATTATATTATGTATAATGGAGAGCTATTCAAAAGAGGTGCAGATGGATTTTTGCTTAAATGTCTGAATAAAGTTGATGCTTTTAAAGTTATGGCAGAAGTTCACGAAGACATTTGTGGAGCTCATCAGACTGGAATCAAAATGAGATGGTTAATTCGAAGGTATGAATATTATTGGCCTACTATCCTTAAGGATTGCATTGATTATGCAAAGGGATGCCAAACTTGTCAAAAGACAGGACCTCTCAAACGATTACCTGTTACTGAATTGCAATATGTAGTTAAACCCTGACTATTTAGAGGATGGGCAATTGACATGATTGACATGATTTATCCTACTTCTAGAAGTGGAGATAAATTTATTTTAGTTGCCACTGATTATTTCACCAAATGGGTTGAGGCTCAAGCCTTTGAAAGTGTTACTCAAGAACAAGTCATTGAGTTTATTAAAGGGATAAGTTATAGATTTGGATCCTCAGAAACCATAGCAGTGGATAATGGATCCATTTTTGAAGGTAGAGCAGTGAAAGCTTTTGCAGCAACTCATGGAGTTTCTTTAATTAATTCAAGTCCTTATTATGCTCAATCAAATGACCAAGCAGAATTAACCAATAAAATTATCAAAAGAGGTATTCAGAGAATGGTTGATAGAAATCCAGAGGAATGGCCAAGTTTGCTTTTAAATGTGTTATGGGCATATCGAACCACCAAAAGGACTAGTACAGGGACTACTCCTTTTGCTCTAACTTATGGGCATGATGTTGTATTGCCTATGGAGATTGTGGTGAGATCACAAAGAGTTGCTTCTCAAAATGATTTAAACATTGGAGTATACCATCAAACAATGTATATGGAGCTCAAAGAGATAGATGCAGAAAGAATTAAGGCCCTAAATCAGATTCTGCTACAGAAAACAAGAGTAGCTAGAAGTTATAATAAAAAAGTGGCTGTTCGAAGCTTCGATATAGGTGATTTGGTATGGAAAGTAGTACTTCCTATCAAAGAAAGGAAGCAAGGACTTGGAAAATGGGATCCTAATTGGGAAGGTCCTTTCCAAGTACATAAAGTGCTTAAAAGAGGGGCATATCATTTAAGAGACTTGAATGGTTTTGTCCATAGAAGAAAAATTAAGGGAAGATATCTAAAGGCCTATGTCCCAACTATTTGGGAATCCTTTAGTAGAAGATAAAACTAAACATAGTTTGTCTTTTGTTTGCTTGTGTTGTTCAAGTTAAACATCCTGATAAAAGCAAGCAATGCTAATGGTTGAAGCTCAGAATTCAATTGTTGAGATCAACATTTCAAGCAGATCAAACAAACATGAAGATGAAATAAGAAGTCATTTCATTCATTACTCCAAAAATTGTACAATGGTGTCTTTCAAGGTACTCAACACTTGAGCACCTCTATTACAAACAAAGTCATAAAACTCTTCTTGGTCAATAGTTTTACTCAAATGAGTCTTAAGACTTCTTATATTCTCTATTGCTGAAGAAGCCTTGTTTACAAGAGTCTACATGTTTGTGGTTGTTTGAATAATCTCTCCCCTGACTGCAATTAGAGCTTCCTTCAAACGTGCTTCTTCTTCTTTTAACACGTGTAGCTTGATAGCCTTAGTATCATAGGAAGAAGTTACACTGTTAGCCTCATCCTCTAGGCTAGACAACTTTGCTTTCAAACTTTGCCTTTGAAGATGTCTTTCTTGGATATCACAAAGCTGATGGGCTTTAATTTGAAAGTCAAAAACTCTGTCTATAACTTGTTTGTACAGCTCTGGAGAAGTAGGCTTGAGGTAGCCAGCAACTTGGCAGTAAATTTGCAAGTATGTTTGAGCTGTCCTTCAGCAAGCACTTCGAACTCCAAATTTGAGAATTGCTAAAGGATTTCCTTCAGTTCTTGAATTTCTCCATGGGTGAAAACAAGCTTGATCATGTCAGAAGAGGATGAACTGCGTCGAGCCTTGATCTGGGTAAATGGAGACTCAAGAAGGATGATTGGAGCCTTTGGTGCTGTGATTCTTTGACAAAAATTACTTGCTTTAAGTTTGAACTGATCCAAGGGATTAAGAGCAACAATAGAAGTACCAAAGGGAACACTTGTTGAAGCTAAAGGAGTTTCCTATTAAGAAAAATATGTGAGCCATTAGACTTAGTTCTCTGATGACATGACAGCTACAAGTTTAAACAAGGATAAAGTACAGTACCTCAATTGGATGGGTTTGCTCTAGCTGATCTTGCTCTATTAAGACATTATCGCTTTGTGGTTGATCAAGAATGTTTGGCTCAGTTACCATATCAGTTGTATGAGCCACTTCTTGTAAAAGCTTACTGCTAGCAAGTTCTTCAGGAATACTTTCCTCAATCACCATTGATTGTTGCTCAAATGTTTCAGCAGAAAATTTTACCCTGCAGAATCTCAGGAAACAAGCTTGTATCTTTAGAAGTATGAAGCTCCATAGCAGCTTGAATTGAAACATCAACCTTAGTAGTTTTGTCTACACCACTCACTTGAGAAACTTTAGGGATGTGCTTCTTAGTTATCAATTCAGGCTGCTCAATGATTTTTGTAGAAGAATCACCTTGGAGTGTCTCTTTGATCAAATTGGCATCATCTTTAGAGATGGAAAGTTCTGCAATAGGGTATGCAGCAGTTGATGCTTCGATGTGTTCTCCTCGAACACTTTCCGAAACTAAAGCCCTTGCAATAATGTTCATGACAGGAGGAGAAATGTCTTGTAATGTGACTTCTGGATGAGATTTGAGGATTTCAACTTTCTCAATTATCTTGGCAACAGTTGAGGAAACACCTTCTTTTGATACAACTTTTGAAGGAGATTTAGAAACCAAGCCAGATTTTGAAACCTCATTTGCCCCAGTAGCAGAAGGACCAATTTTTTTCTTGAATCTCTACAGATGCATGCTCAGTTGGCTTTGAAGGAACCTCAGAAGTTTCAGTAGGTTTGTATTTTGCTTTCTTTCCTGAAATAACAACAAATAATAAGTGGTATGAAATAAAGTTCGAAGGCCAAGAGGAGTTCAATATTAGAAGAAGGAAATCGTAAAGCTTACCTCTTACAAATTGACCTATTGGAACATCTTCGGGCTCTTCATCTTCTGGTTCTGCAATCGGTATTTTTCTTCTCCTCTTTGAAGCCTCATAGACTTTAGTAAATTTGGCCTCTCCATGACCAATCCCGTGTTCTTGTCTTGCAGAGTCTTTTCTTTTCTTGACTATTGAAAAAGAAAAAGAAAAAAATAGGAATATATCTTACAAAGGATTCAGAAATCAATATAGATGTGAACACCCCGCGGGAATGCCCACGGAATTGATTGCGATTTGAGTTTTGAAAATGGTTTGATTGGTTGAATAGAGTCGCCACCCGGATTTGAGGACCATACCCGAGAAACCTTTTTGAAAAAAATGACTCTTTTGCCCTTGGAATAGAAAATATTTTACCGGTCTTTAAAATGATATTTCTCGGATCCGGAAGCTAGGTTACAAGAGGGGAAGGGATTCAAAGCACCCCTCTTGCCCAGTGTGACCACCGGTCTCTACTAAATGTTGAAAAGATTTTGAAAATATTATTTGGATGGACCACAAACTCAAATTCATATGAGAGCACGTTAAATGCATCAAGAACATCAATGAGAAATGGGTAAATGTTATGCATGGATGAGTTTCATACAAAGGATGCTAAAAATTAGACTAAAATACCCCCAAAATGCCTTAGAATATCTAAGAAACTGATCATAAGTGATCATCAAATCACACCTGGATAGGATCCAGGCGCCTGGAAAGAGTCAATCCGGGCGCCTGGATTGAGTCCAGGCGCCTGGAAGGGGTCAATCCAGGCGCCTGGATCCTATCCAGACACAAACTCCAAAATCCCATTTCTTTTTCTTTTGCAGAAATCAACAAATGCAATGTTCTGATCAACTCATATGCATTCTGGAAAATATTTGAAATCACAATAATAGGCTTGACACCCCAAATTTATTCCAACTGTAATGAGATGTTACTAAAATGCAATGTTAAAGTAATGATAATGTTCATTTTGAACATCTAAAATAGAGAGATGCTCATGTAACATGGAAAATCCTATTTTGAAACCTTGGAAATTGAATTATCAGAACCTAAGAATAACACACAAGCTCATTTAGCCCACTCTCCCTCATGTAATCCTCTTTTAAAGCATGATTGCAAGCCCAAAATACTTGAAATGAACATCTACATGAAGATCAGAACATGAAATGTAAAGAAATAAGGATCAATGCATGTAAATGATGTACCAAAGCTGATTTAAATATGAAAGAACACAGAAAACATAATGAGGAAAAAGGGGTCCAGGCGCCTGCATGGGAGGAATCCAGGCGCCTGGATTCAATGCAGGCGCCTGGAAGGTGATGATCCAGGCGCCTGGATTGAGCCTCTGATACACACAATAATTTCTTCTGCTGATGATTTTCTGACCTCTCTCAAACCCTCTACTGGTATAGATGACCAAAGAGAGCTCGATTGAGTCCCCCTCAGGGCCTTTTTGAACACATTGGTAGAATGTCTACCTTTTAGGCTTGATCAAAGGCTTGAAATGGTTCTTTTGAATGGATTTTGTAGGGATATAGCTACTGATTTTTGGTTTTATAGAGCTATGAAAGGTAGTTTGTGGAAGCTTTGATGGATTTTTGGTTGATGAGAGTGCATAGATGGTGGATTTCAGAAGTAAAGAAGTGGTTTTTGGGGTTGAAATGGGTTGGGTTTGAGAGGTAGTTGATGAAACAGGAAATTCTGGGGTTATTTTGACAAAGTAATAGCCAAAATGAGAGAGTAGTTCTTCTTGCCCCTAAAATGGAGGATTGGTGTGGTTTTTATAGGCAAACAAGGGTTCATAAAGGGCCACTTGAACCTTTTAAAGGAGTGAGGGATCACCTAGGGGGTTACATGTAGAGGTAATCATCCCTCTCACACCCCCTTCCAACTAATTCTGCAGAAAATCCCTCAAAGATATCGTTCCCGCCCACTATCAACTTAAACTACACTCAACCTGGACTGATATCCAGGCGCCTGGACTCCTTCCAGGTGCCTGGATTTGGCCAATCCAGGTGCCTGAAAGTGCAATCCAGGTGCATGTGCTTTGAAGTCTTGGGCTATTTCGGGGGTTTCAAGGGGTATTTTGGTAATCTTATGGAAGGCTATTGGTAGGGTTTTCAAGCCTTTGATCAAACCGTGCATGCTCTTGGTAGGCACTTTCATCCTCGGGGAAGTTTCGGAATTCCGAGGTTCCGGATTGGGGTGTCTACAATAGATTTTTGAAACAAAGGATTACCTGGCTTCGAATTTGGAGAAACAAAGGTTTGAGCAGGTTCTTTTTCTTCTCTTGTCTTCTTCTTTAAAAGGGATTCTGTATTTTAAATAAAAGTAAGAAGCAGAAGTATTTCGAATATAAGTTAATTACACAAGAAACACAAATTACCTGTTGGAGAAGGAGAAGTAGCTTTTTGTTTTTGGGCTCTAGTGAACATCTGTGGCACAACCTGAAGGGGTTTTCATCGAGAGCAAGACTAGGATCCAGAGACACTAAAGTAGAAGAAGGAGAAACATGTTTCTTCTTTTTCTTTTCTCTTACTTTGTGCTTATGATGTTCCTTAATGTTGTTCTCCTTTTTGTGCACCTTTCGAACTAGTCCCTAATCCATCATCTGATATGGAAAGTGAATTGGAATGAATTTCACCTTCAATTGGATCAGGGAATCCAATATGTTTTGCAAAATGTTGTGCTGATTTAGCTTGACTGTATAGCCCAATGACATTGTGCCACCATTGGGAGAACTTTGGACAAGAAGAGCTTTCAATAGCAAATTTGTATGGTTGGAATTTTGCCCTGAATTTCCTGTATTCTACATTGAGACGTGAGATTTGATTCTTATCAACTTTTCTCCTTGCGGATAGATCAATATTAATCTCTCCTGGATAAGGGCAAGGGATAGCTTGCACCAACCCAAATTGCCTAGCAAATTGTGCAGGGCAATAAGTTTCAACATGGGCTTGTCTACAACCTCCAATATAAGCCCCTATGATGATTTCCCTTGGGAGGAGAATACTTGCCCAAGGATCACGATAAGCATTGTTACCTCTTTGTTCCATAATCCTTCTTATCCATTTGGGTCCAATGTCCCAGTCATCAAAAGGAAGGAATTCCTTTTCCTCTTTGTCCTCTCTCATTTTGTAAAAATATTGTAGGTACCCAACTAATGAGAGGGATCGAAGCCAGAATAAGGAACTTTTCCCCATAGACATTAAAAGGAGACCTTTCTACAACTCGATGGTCTGGGAACTAAGCCAATAGCCAAATTTGTAGAAACCAGAGAGGACCTCCCAAATTAAATGTGAGTGGTTTGACATGGTTGTCAGACCCTATTTTGTAAACATAGCCTAAAAAGTAGGAAGCCAGATTGGTGGCATCACCTGTTGAAAGAGTATAGGCTGAAGGTGCAAATTCAAGCATCATTTTCTTTCCACTTGTGGCAAAAAACCATCTTGCACAGGGTATACCAAAGGTATGCGAAAAATTCTCTATCAGATACTTCATCTGAAAATTTCCTTTTAGCATCTAAAAAGTTACCATATGAAGCATGAGTACCAGTATGTGTGATATCACTAAAAAATGGTACATCGATGGATGCGGTGATATCAAAGACAGGGCCAAATGGAGGAAACCCAATAAGAAAAGACACGTCTAAAAGTGTGGGAGCCATCATTCCGCAATTGCTTGCGACCTTGGATTGTAATTCAAATGTTGTTTCCCCAAGCGTAGGGTTTAGGTATCGCGTAGCATCAAAACCGGCAAGACCGGATCGAATCCACAGAGACCGTATGCGCCGCACGTGATGGTTGATTCGCGAATGATGGTTTTAGCCTTAAAACGGC
This sequence comes from Vaccinium darrowii, assembly GCA_020921065.1. Classification (NCBI taxonomy): domain Eukaryota; kingdom Viridiplantae; phylum Streptophyta; class Magnoliopsida; order Ericales; family Ericaceae; genus Vaccinium; species Vaccinium darrowii. Next base: position 19,403,724 of record CM037157.1, read on the forward strand.
AAACTTGGCTTTTGGAGTTTGTTTGGTGGAATGCTCTCAACTTCGAGAACGACTCAGAGATTTAAAAACGACTAATTTAAACTAAGGCGAAGTCTAGGGGTATTTAACTACCATGACTCAGGTTAATCCATCCCCTCTTGATAACTGGCTCGGGGTATCGTTAAATGCCCCCGAACGGAAGATTTTGATTTTAAAACCATTTATAAGAAAATGTGTTTACCAACGATTAGGGGTTTCCGGTTCATTTGGCAAACGGTTGAGTTGACATCGCCCAAAGCATCACACGTGCCAAGTAGTTAAACCCTTGGCTACGTGTGATCAAAGGGATTAACAAACCCAAACTTTGGTACATAAAAGTGCAACCTCAAATATTTGATAAACAAGCAATGTATGCCTTAACATGAGATGGATGGATTAATCCCAAGTCATGGAGTGCTAATCACCCCATGACTAAGCCTGTTAAACTACTCACACATTATGCTAGAAATAAAGCCTAGGAATTTGTAGAAAACCAAAAACATGTTTAATAACTCTAAAAAAACTGATTTTTAAGATGTATCCTAAGCTTGCCTACAACATTAGACTTTGAGAAATTGACAAACAATTACTAAAAACATGGATTTTTTAAGGAAATAGCAAGAAAAACACAAGAACTAAATATTTGATGGAATTGAAAATAACCTACATATATTGAACGATCTACACAAGAGCAACAAGTTTAATACACGATAAAACTACGGGAGAAGAAAACTTACGGGAGAATTCTAGAGAGATAAAGCTTGAAAGGCTCTCTAATGGAGAGCAAAATTTAACTAGGGAATTGAAAGAGTAAAAGTGAAGTGAAAGAGAGAGAGGAGAGTCTATATATCCTCCAATTTTTCTCTCTACATAATATCTCAAAAAGCTCTCACATGAGAGGCAAAGTTTCCATTAATAGAAAGTCCAAAAAAATGTACAAAAGTGGTGCCCGGATGGTTTTGGATTGATCCACTATGGGTCTGGATCGATCCAAACTGCTCTGTTGAACCTTTGCTGTGAAGTGGATCGATCCACTATAGGTCTGGATGATCCAGATTGATTTGGAGGATTTTTGTTGGAAGTGGATCGATCCACTATAACTTTGGATCAATCCAGAAGTGTCTGTCCATATAGATTTTTTACCCAACTTCGCGGGCACGCCCCAACTTCGTCCAAACTCGGAATGAGACGATTCTTGAAACGTTGGAAAGCTCTATGAGTCTACTTTCAAACCCAATTGACCTCATCTTCATTGCCTTTGTATCTTGAGAGAAATGAGCCTTTTTCTATCAGTGTGTCAGATTTCTTTGAGGCTCATAGCTCTAGATTTCTTGTTCCTTTATTCCAAGCCTTCCTTGAACCTTCCAAAACTTCTTGAATTGACTTCTAAGCTCTGTTGATTGTCCTCTACGGCGTTCAGGTTCCTTGGGTACTTCTGGATACAACCGAGAATTATTTGGAGCTTTGGACACGCCTTATTTACATCACGCGCAATATCAATCGTATAAAAGCTATAATATGCATGCGTGGGTGGCAAAAAATGAGAGATATAAGTCCCTTTTTTTTACATTATCGGAGACTTATCACACCCCCAACTTGAACTTTACTCATCCCGAGTAAACCCATCTAAATTAACTTACTAGCTATGCTTAAGTAAACTTCCCAAAATCTAAAGATACACAACCTATGCTCAATAGACAAAAATTAGGCAAGATTCGAACACACCAGGTAAAACCAATCACGTGGAACCCACTAATGTATGCCATGAATTAAAGTGAACAACTATGCCAAAACAATCAAGCACATGCACCATATTGAGTGTCGATTCCGAAAACTCACAAGGATACGCTCAAATGATTTTTGTCCACACATTGATATCTAATCACATCCCATGACAGGCACTAGCGAGAAAAATGCAATAGCGAGATACAAAAGAGTCATGCATGCTATCAAAAGTGCACCGAAAGAAGAAAGAAACCAATTATTCACAACCAAGCTAGCTAATAAGGAAATCATGCTTAAACAAATATAAATATCAACCATGCATCACGTGGAGTCGAATTAGCGTACCTAGAATCAATTAAGGTCTTTAGTGGCTTATAATGACCGTGGTTTGCAAAAGAAAGGGACACAAAATGGTGGTGGCCGTATACTTGCTCGATCAACTACCCTTGGCCACCACCGACCCTACACTACCCAAGTCAAGGCCGATCGGCCAAACAACAAACAAAGCGAGAAAAACAAATTAAACCTACTAGCTAACTACTAAGTTACTACCGCCGACATCTACGCATCATCCTCATCGTCCTCCTCCTCCTCCAACTCCTCATCTCCTTTAAGTTATTCTTCATCAAGAAACATATGACTTCCCGGATATCTCACCAACCCTTTCAACACTCTCTTCGTATTTGTCTCTTACTCTTTCATAGAATACCTTTTTTTTTTGTTGGAAGAATATTAGAGCCAAAAGAGGTAACATTTGTAGTGAGAGATGGAAAGAAAGACCATTATCTTGGATTTGATTGGAGAGGTGGGAGATAAAACTTTGGGACTTTTGGGTTTTCTTCACAATGGAAGGAGAGAGATTGCACAAACTTTTAGATTTTTCAACTTCAATGGATCTCAACCCAACAATTCCCACATCATTCAAAACAACTCCAATTCCATTTAAAATATCACAACACACTCCATGAACATCCCTCCAAACAACCGGTTTAATGAGGTTCACAATGAATGGGACTTGGACTTGGTTCAAATTAAGGATCAAGGTGACTCATATATGGTATAATCATGCAAAAATACCTTGTATCATTTCCCTAAGTACGCCAACCAACTCCAATATGATGCATACGAGATATTTACACTACTCAAGCATGAACAAAAGAACATTATCTACGCAAATGCGAGAAATGAGAGCAAAGAGCATGGGATGCTTTGAAATGAATTTCTACTCTAACCAGAGCACGATACTTGACCAACAAGGGCTCAAATTGTTCAATGAAGTTCATGTATATGCGATTGACATGGGTTTGAACACACAACCGAATTCACCGGGGTACCGACTCTTGCCATTATGAACAAAATTGAGCATAATTAATGTATCTAGCATGATAAATCCTAATAACACAGGAAGTTTTACTTCAAAAATTTTGATAGGAATTTAAAAGCATTATTGAAATTTAACTGGAATATGTACACTACACTATTCCCTCCCCCAACTTAAAATTTGCAGTGTCCTCAATGCAAGAGAACTAAAATGAAGAGAGAGGGGAATCAAAAATTGTACCGACGGGGAGGAATGTTAACCTCCAATACCTCGACCAAGTTTGAGGGATTTTTCTACCGCTTGCTCCCTTCGTCATCGGCAATGCTTCCACGACTTCCTCCTTCGGCCCCTCTCCGGGATCACAGCTAGTCGTACAGGATCATCCTCAATGACTTTATAGGTCTTACAACCGCGACATTTTATCGCACCCTTGCTTAGGACTCCTGAATGCCGCACTTGCCGCCAAGTTAGACCCAAACTACCAAGGCTGGTGCGGTAGCATGGTCACCCTGCAAAAGACTTAATTGCCGACTACCTAATAAGAGAAACGATATGAGAACCGTCCTGATCGTGTTATCCGGGCTCCACAATGAGCAATATTTACAATATATACAATGAAAAAGGAAAAACACCGTTGATCTTCACGCGATCGCACGAGTACTACTTTTCTCCCCACCTCCCACTCAAAGCGCCGTAGAACAAGTCACACGACACTTCAAGCTAGAGACGGGTGGCTATACTAGACATCAAAAGCCATTCGAGCACGGCAACAAAAAACAAAAAGAACAATTAAGAAAAACTACAAAGAGCTAAAAAAACAAAATAGAAAACTAGAAAAGACAAAATAGGAAGAGCAATCGTACAATGAAGATCAAACCACGTTAAGCTCTTTGTCAAGAATTGAATTCGACCATGCCACATGATAATATACTTTGAGTACTGCAATTGCCGAAGTCTTTTTAGAAATTTGAGTTCCACCAAATGCATAGATCGAACCAAATTCATTTTCAAAGTGTTGACAAGATTTACTAAGGATGGATAGTAAACCAAATCAAAATCATCAACACCAAGAAAATCAATTGGTTCTATGATAGGTAAGTGTTCAAAAATAGGCCCATATGCATCTTGTTTTTCTAACAAAGAGTATAAGTAATCCACCTCTGTGTCCATTTCTTTAGTAGTAGGACATTTTTCAAAGGAACTGTCACACAGAAGGGAGAACTTTTGGTCTATCATGCTCATCACAAAAGATAATATCAAAAACTAAGAAAAAAAACGCAAAAACTAAACTATACTAAAAGAAATGGAATACTTACAGTGGCGTGGCGCGAGACAAACTCACGCTCGGCGGACCATTGGGTCCCCGGCAACGGCGCCAAAAACGGTTGCGACCTTGGATTGTAATTCAAATGTTGTTTCCCCAAGCGTAGGGTTTAGGTATCGCGTAGCATCAAAACTGGTAAGACTGGATCGAATCCACAGAGACCGAATGCGCCGCACGTGACGGTTGATTCGCGAATGATGGTTTTAGCCTTAAAGCGGCAAACTTGGCTTTTGGAGTTTGTTTGATGGAATTCTCTTGACTTCTAGAACGACTCGGAGATTTAAAAACGTCTAATTTAAACTAAGGCGAAGTCTAGGGGTATTTAACTATTATGACTCGGGTTAATCCATCCCCTCTTGATAACCGACTTGGGGCATCGTTAAATGCCCTCGAACAGAAGATTTTGATTTTAAAACCATTTATAAGAAAATGTGTTTACCAAGGATTAGGAGTTTCTGGTTCATTTGGCAAACGGTTAAGTTGACATCACCCAAAGCATCACACTTGCCATGTAGTTAAACCCTTAGCTACGTGTGATCAAAGGGATTAACAAACCCAAACTTTGGTACATAAAAGTGCTACCCCAAATATTTGATAAACAAGCAATGTATGCCTTAATATGAGATGGATGGATTAATCCCAAGTCATGGAGTGCTAATCACCCCATGACTAAGCCTATTAAACTACTCACACATTATGCTAGAAATAAAGCCTAGGAATTTGTAGAAAAACAAAAACATGTTTAATAACTCTAAAAAAACTGATCTTTAAGATGTATCCTAAGCTTGCCTACAACATTAGACTTTGAGAAATTAATAAACAACTACTAAAAACATGAATTTTCTAAGGAAATAGCAAGAAAAACACAAGAACTAAATATTTGATGGAATTGAAAATAACCTACATATATTGAACGATCTACACGAGAGCAACAAGTTTAATACACGATAAAACTACGGGAGAAGAAAACTTACGGAAGTATTCTAGAGAGATAAAGCTTGAAAGGCTCTCCAATGGAGAGCAAAACTTAACTAGGGAATTGAAAGAGTAAAAATGAAGTGAAAGAGAGAGAGGAGAGTCTATCCTCCAATTTTTCTCTCTACATAATATCTCAAAAAGCTCTCACATGAGAGGCAAAGTTTCCATTAATAGAAAGTCCAAAAAAATGTGCAAAAGTGGTGCCCGGATGGTTTTAGATCCATCCACTATGGGTCTAGATCGATCCAAACTGCTCTGTTGAACCTTTGCTGTGAAGTGGATCGATCCACTATAGGTCTGGATCGATCCAGATTGATCTGGAGAATTTTTGTTGGAAGTGGATCAATCCACTATAACTTTGGATCGATCCAGAAGTGTCTGTCCAGACAGATTTTTGACCCAACTTCGCGGGCACGCCTCGGCTTCCGTCCGAACTCGGAATGAGACTATTCTTGAACCGTTGGAAAGCTCTATAAGTCTACCTTCAAACCCAATTGAACTCATCTTCATAGCCTTTGTATCTTGAGAGAAATGAGTCTTTTTCTATCAGTGTGTCATATTTCTTTGAGGCTCATAGCTCTAGATTTCTTGTTCCTTTATTCTGGGCCTTCTGTGAACCTTCCGAAGCTTTTTGAATCAACTTATAAGCTCCGTTGATTGTCCTCCGTGGCGTTGAGATTCCTTGGGTACTTCCGGATACAACTGAGAATTATTTGGAGCTTTGGACACGCCTTATGTACGAGTTTCTCTTGAAACTATCAAAATACACCACGCGCAATATCAATCGTATAAAAGCTATAATATGCATGCGTGGGTGGCAAAAAAGAGAGAGATAAGTCCCTTGGTTTACAATATCGCAGACTTATAAGCAGTTGAATCTAAAGCAATTGAATGATGGATCCCAAAAAGCCAAAGCAGCATGTATGAAGGCAGGGTTCTGTTGTATACCATTTTGAAGCAAAGAGATAATATGCAACAACCCAGTATCTTCTAATTCCTTCTTTTTGGCCTTCAGTATGTGTCTGGTCCAGTCTTCCCATGCTTCATCATTTTTGGCCAACAGACGAAATTCGTCTTTGTCCAATTGGAGAAGTTTAGAGCCCTGTCCTTTACGAGGTCACTTTCTTCAAGAATAGGGTAACATGTTGTGAAATCCAGGGGAAGGTCAAAGAAAGCAGGTCCAAGGACCTGAGTATTGGGTTTAATTGGGTGTTCAATAAAAGCGCGGTTTTGCAAAGCACCATTATTGGATTGAGATTTTATAACTTCTCTGGTAACTAACCTTCTAAGTACAAAGGAAGGAGTACATTTTGATGTTTCGCTCTTAGAAGCCATGGTTATAGGAGTGTGAAAATGAAGAAGGGAGTGTGAGTATTTGAAAGTTTGAGAGTAAAGTGATAATGAAGATGCTCTAAGCCCTAGATATAGGGAGCGGATCCGCTGTCCCGAACTTCTTGTCCCAACTCCCTGTCCCGTCCATCCGAACCATCCATCCGAGCAATCAACGGCTCAGATTCCATCTCACCCTAAACAAATCTGAAGCTATACACATTCATCTGCGAATCTGAGTTGTCGAGTACTCAGATGGATGGCTCGGATGAACGAGACACTGAATTGGGACAAGGTTTCTGGGACAGCAGATCCGCAACCCTAGATATATACGTTGCGATGAAACGATACTTCGGTTCAGGTTAGGTGTTGGTTAAAGGGTAATTGGGCCTGTAATATGTTTTGGCCCAAGTTTGAATGCAAGCCCTTAAATAATGCCTGAATTTAATTTAGAAATTGCTATACATTTTAAACCATTTCGTTGGTTTAATTTTATAAAGCATATTCTTCTTTGTTTTGTTTGCTTTAAGTTTGAATTAGTTTAAAGTATTTAAAGGTGCTTCGAAGAGCATTACAGAATACAAAATAAATCATAAAAGGAACTAAATTGCATTAACATAAGCAAGATTACATGCTACATAAAGAGTCCTATTACATCAGAGGAAATTAAGCATCTATTGGTACTGGAGCAACAGTTGGAGTTGGGATGACTTGAAAATAATGAGGAAAGCTCCAAGTCACCAAGGCATGAAACCTCGCCCAAGTAAAAGTGAAGAATTGCCTCTCCATTATTCTAATTTTGTTCTCTTCATCCAGTTTGAGTTTCTTCTCAATCAATAGCCTCATTTTCAAAACCAAACTTTTGGATTTGATTTCAAGTTTGTCCAACTTGAAAGCATTCCTCTTCATACGTCTTTTAAATTTCTTTCGAAGCCTTTTTGAAGTTCCAGTTGGCACTTCGAAAGAGTTTCCCTTCAAATTTTCTATCTTATTGTGAAGCTTTATGACCTGATCATGAACAATTTCATAATCATAAAGGTCTTGATTAAACCCAAAGGCAGCACTACTGGTTTCATCCACATTCGGAGAAGAGGGAGTTGCCTCTGAAAATAGTGGATAAAAGAACCAATTTGCTCAGAAACAGCACATCGCAGGGTCTCACAAGCCCATAGAAAGTTCTTATAGGGGACATCTTCTTCCAGAATCCCCATATCAAGAAAGGCAAAAGCAGCCAATAGTTCTTTGGCCTTAGTAGCATCAGAATGGGGATAGAGAGTGCAAGAATAATCAGCATGAGAGGAAGTGAGATCAAACTTGATATTCTTTAATTCTTTGAACCAGTTAGGATTTTCTGGTAGGGCTCGAAGAGGTGGAGAAGTGGTATCAATAAAGTCTCCAAAATGAGGTCTTCGAACCTCATTTAACCAATAGATATATTGCTCAGTAGCTTGCTACTTAAGTTCACCATAACCAGCAAAGCCTGATCTCTCTGACTCTTCAACTTTAAAGAATTAAGGAGTGAGACAAGAGGCAATGAGGTTGTCAAGTAATGCCATGTTTGGATCATCTCTGATGAAGGGAGAAAAATACTTACTCATAGCTAGAGAGCGGTATTTACTCCAGCCTTTGACACCAGTAGGGTCATCCATTTTGACTACTACTATTTCAGATGGCAAGCCCCATAATGACGGTTTTGAGACAGGAGTAGGAGGTTCCCATGGATTGATGGGTGTTTGCTCTTCTACTTGAAGTATTACATATGAACGATCACTTCGAATTTCACCAATAATTGGTGAAACTAAGTTTTCAGTTTGAAAAGGAGTGTGACCATTAAGGTCCATGTTTTCAAAGACATTTTGGGGTATGGGTTACATCAGCCATTGATAATAGTTTGAGAAGAAGAAGATGGAAGTTTGAAGAAACAATGGGCGTTGAGTATTAATTAGCAATGTGGTATATTTATAGATGTGTTCTGATGATTAAAATGATTCAAATTCTTGAAGGTGGAAAACGTGCAGAATAACTACCCATTATCCATAAATTTCTCATTGGAAATATGCAAACTGCACGTGATTCTCTCACTGGAAGTGAAAGAAGTGCCAATAACTTCCATATTAGAAGTATACAGGAATTCAAAGCGGCAAAGGCACATTAACACGTATTCTAATTCCTTGAATAACGATGTTAATGTGGGGGGTATGTTTACATATAAAATTAACAAATCTAGTAATTAATTGACACGTAATTAAGAATGCCAAACGTTAGCAGATTAATGTTAATGAAAATCACTAGATCACTAGATTAAAGATGGATTAATATGATGCCATGTTAGTTCCGAATTTGAAAGACAGTTATTGGCAGTTATAAGTCAAAAGGATTAGTAAGAAAATTGACTTCGAAGCCACACTTTTAACTGCTAAATGCATGAATTCCACGTGTAAACGTATAAAATGAGGCAGTTGACAGTTGAGACACGTGGAATACATCGTGTAAGGCAGTTATTTCCTTAACACTAACCATATGAGTTATTTGAGTAACCGTCATGCAGATTCAAATTAAAACTTCTGAAGAAAGATTAAAGAAGTTAAAGTTCAGATTTTGGAGGGAAGAAACTGCTCATTTGAAATGCAATGATGGAGTTCGAAGCAAGTCAAGTTCAAATACTTTGAGCGGGAAGTTCAAATTGCAAGCAAGACCTATAAATAGAAGAAGTTGAAGAGTGAAAACCTCCGGACAAATCTTCAACAAACAAAAATAAAAAATGATGCTTGGTTTATTCATTGGCAAGTAGAATTGTAGTTTTTAGGATTTCGACTTAGTTCGAAGAGGATTAGGAAGTAGATTAGGAAGTAATTTTGGTTGTTCTTGTAACAATCAAGTATTTGAAGTTCCTGTTATCTTTTATTTGAAGTTGAAGACGATCTCGAAGTAAGTCTACTTTTGATTTATCAATCAAAGAATCTTGTTTTTTTTGTTGTTCTTTGATTTCCTAAGTAAATTGGTTTGTATTTCTTCACTTTGAAGGAAAAAAATCCTCTTAATTGAGGTAATTGAACCATTAAAACACAATCATCTGATTAGATTTGGTTTTCCAAAGTTAATCTAAGGGAGGAGATTAAAAACTCTCTCTGGCATGCTCGCACACAATTATTTTCCATTGCAAAGAAGTAAAAGAACCAAACAGTTGCGACCTATTTGTTATTTAAACATGCCGTTAACCAGCCTCTGATATGTAGCTCCTATGTTCTTTAGGCCAAAAGGCATTACTTTATAACAGTAAAGTCCTTGATCTGTAATGAATGCGGTATTTTCTTCATCTTCAGGTGCCATCCAGATTTGGTTTTGTAACACCCCGACTTTGAATAACAAAAAAAACGATAAAAATAATTATAAAATGGGGTTAAATTTTGTGTCCTGCTGACTGTTAAGATTAAGAAATATATTTTGTGACTTAAAGACTATAAAATAAAATAGCTTTTTTTTTTTGGCATGTGTCAAATTTTTATAACATTGTAAGATGTTATTTTAAGCTCTGCTAACAGCATCATGACACAAGAATGCGACACGAGTCGCCTCGAGGCGAAAGACTTGGGTCCCAACTAAAATCTTCCAGAAATTGGGAGAGATGGCTTAATATTATTGGGCGATGTGCATAAAATAATCAAGCCATATATTCTGTTAGATATCCCTGAATATGGAGAAAGAGTATCTAGACATGCTCTTAAATGAATAAGATCCCTTAAGATCCGGTACAATTAGGGAGAAAATTCTAGAGGTCAATAGCATCATGTATAAATGGGCTGACTTACAAGTTCACATGCACACACAACACTTAACGCGCGCTCGCGCGCGCGAGAGAGAGAGAGAGAGAGAGAGAGAGAGAGAGAGAGAGAGGAAATAAAATAACACACACACACACTTGCACTTGGATTTGTTAAGTCCTCCTTGGCAATTACTTAACAAACAAAAGTGGGAAAAATGGCCTAACATGAAAGGTATTAGTTTTATTCCCTCCATGATCTTCATTTAAAAATTGTTCTGGCAAAGTAAAAAAAAAAATGTTTAACAACGGGTTAAGATAGGAAAAAATTATGGAAATTGTTCCTGTTAACTCCAAGGTGTTAAATCACAATCTTTGATTCATCAATAGCTCATGTATTGAGCTTGTTCTCATTTTTTTTTAAGTAGTTCAAGTAATGTTTAGAAAAATAAGACTAGTTAATAAAACAATTTGGGATCAAATCAGTTCATGGATTTAAAAAATTAAAAAATTAATCATACATAGTTATTGGGTTTGTTGGGTTTGATTTAGAGGTAAAAATGAATCAAGTTTCTTTGAATTTGTGAAAATAAAGATCATTAAACTTATTGGCAATAATTCTAATTAACGGAAGTATCAAAGCTGTTCGGAATGCAAAAGGAATTATACTAGCTTTTTCGACTTTCTTGATCGAACTAGAGCACAAGTTTTATATTGGCTTGTTAGACGAGCGGGGACACACTTAGTATGATGGAAGGCTTGTTAGGAAGGCAATGACTTAACCACAATTTTAGTATTTCTAATACTTTAATGCGTTATTCTAGGACCCCGTGCGCCCAGTAAATTTTATGGTAAATCTCAAATGCAAAAAGGTGAGTCATGAACTATCTCTGTTACATGAGTTTTTTTTTTTTTTTTGGGTAAAATCTACGTTTTCAGCTTACTAAAATGTTTATTTTAACATATGAAATTCTTTTGTAGCAAACATACCATGGAATTATGGGAAATGATATTATCAATACATCTGAACGATGTCCCTGAATCTAGGGAACGTTAAAGATACTAGTGGGAACGGAGTTATAAGGGCAGAATGGAAAAGGGGTACGGCTAGGTGTCCAACTGAATTGATCAATTCAACATGTTATATTGGGGATCGCTCCCTCATAGCTGGCAATAATCATTGGATGGTATATCGTATTGTTCATGAAATGCTATGTTCTGTATAAGTTTATTTATGCTTTTGATTACAATTTAAGTCATGAAAAACTAGGCATTATGATTTCTGTTTTGATGAAAAGAATTTTAAATTCCATGGTGGCCTATGTAATAATTCATGAACTCACACAAGCTGTGGCTTACGATGTTGCAATTTCTCTCTTTTTAGGCAATCAGTGATAGAAGGATGGGCCAAGTACAAGTTATTAGTCTACGTTATGATTGTAAAATAAATAAAAGAAAAAAATGTAATTTATGTAATGAATAAGGAACTCTAGCGAGTTGTGTTTGTAAAATATGGCGTCTACAATGTTAAGCTGTTTCTTTTTAGTAAAAATAAAATAAAATAATAAAATTTAAGGGAATTTCCAATAGAGGCCTTGGGTGAGTCGAACTCACCGACTGGTCACGATATCCAAATCCGTTAAATTTGGGTCGTGACAGAGTTGGTATCAAAATAATAAAATAATAAATTGTAAGAGAATTGTCAACAGAGGCCTTGGGTGAGTCGAGCTCACTGGCTGGTCACGATATCTAAATCTGTTAAGTTTGGGTCGTGACATGATTATATCCTGAGAGGCGTCCATGAAACTGAAAAGTTTGTGACCAACAGTGGAGTCCACTAGCTGATCTATTCTTGGTAGAGGAAAACTATCCATGGAACAAGCTTTATTGAGATTTATAAAGTCAACACACATTCTTCATTTCCCATTAGGTTTTGGTACCATGACAGGATTAGCAAGCCATTTGGGTAATGGGTTTCACGGATGAAGCCAGCTGATAAAAGGTTCTCTACTTCTTTTGCTACTGGCTTGATTTTGCTCGGGAGCGAAAGTTCGCTTCTTTTGTTTGATTGGTCGTCGATCGGGATCAACATTGAGTTTATGGGAGATGGCCTTTGGGTCAATTCCTAGCATGTCCTCGTGGGTACATGCAAAAATGTCATTGTTTTCCCAAGGAACATTAAGAGTTTTTCTTGGAGCATAGGATCTAGGCCAGAACCTATTTGGATCTTCCTACCAGAGAAGTTTGGTTCAAATTCTTCTTCATTATTCTTTTTTGCTGGTTCTCCTTGTTGGAGTTTCCCTTCAATCTCTAATATCCATTCCATCTATAACCATGGTTGGTTTTACTTTCTTGATGAAGGATTAATAGCAATCTCATGCTATGTTCTGTTTTCCTTTTAACTCCCCCACTCCTCGAGGAGTTGGAAATTTTACCTTCAAGTGGTATGTTGATATCACCGCTTTCAACCGATTAAGTGTTGGGAGTCCTATAACTGCATCATCGGTTGACGGACAACTAACCACTTCAAAAGTCGTAGTGAATATTATTTGTTCCTTGGGGGGATCTCTTATTTGGACCTGAAGGGAGATTTGTCCTTTTGGTTTGGTGAATTTCCTGGAGAAACTAATTATAGGGAAATTGCAAAATTGGAGGTAGTTTTGTTTGAGGCCCAACCACGTGGAAGTGTGTTGGTGTAGCACATCCAATGAACTTCCAGTGTCTACTAACTCTTTTTTTTTCTAGGACATTTGAGATAATCATAGTGACCACTATCGAATCATTATGAGGTTGAATCACCCCTCTAGCATCATTTTCAGTAAATGTAACACCTTTTACTATGGTCTTTGGTTGGAAAGTCTCTTTTTCAGTCCGGGGACATTTATTTGGTGATGTTAAGAACGAATCTTTTCTAACGTGGCATTTAGACGACGGATCATCATTTTACCATTTGTGAGACGTCACCAATTGAGTTTTTACAAAAGTGTTCACCATATAAAATGGGTTTTGGGAATTTGTTTCCCACAGACGGCCCCAGCTGATGAATCACTTTTGATCACCCTCAACTGATGACCTACAAAAACAAAGTTAAAGACACCGGTGTGGTTCTGGCCAACACCCCTCCGATGCCTAAGTCAGTATTGATGTGGAGAATAAGATAATAGAACTTTAGAAAGTATATGAATTGCCATACCTTTTTTGTGGTGAATGTTATGGCCTATTTATAGGTATTATGTATGTTTGATATATGTACCAATTTCTCCAATTTTTTTGGGGAGTTAGTTAGATAATATCCCGGATGATTCAAATGATTATAGGGGCACTTTATTTGAATATTCCATTTATCTCAGAAGAGGATTTGGTTGTAGGCAAGCCATATCTTCAACCTTCATAATATTTGAATGGTTCCTTTGCAGATATCTCATTATCCTTATAAGACATCCTCTATATATAGGGAGTTTGTTACATAAGGTTTGATTAGGTTTGGTCTTCATTGACTTGATCAGAGGGCTCTGATCCCCTTAGGTTTCTCTTGGCCCGGTCAGCTATGCTAGCTTGCCTATGCTAAACAAAGGAGATCTGTTTAGATAAGTATTGACCCTATATATATATACTGACAAGCTGTTCAGGTCAGAACCTTGATTGCTAACTCTTGGGTCATGGACCCACCTCTCTTTGAAGAGTTATGTTTCTGCAGAGCACAACTTTATGGGCATCCAGTTTGGACCTATCAGGCATTGTGTCCTTCGGCCTTCAACCTCTTCCGGTAGTTCAACTCAGAGGTTGTAGGTTGAGCAGCAAAAGCGGCAGCAACTGCAGTTGTGGCCTAAGGGTTGGTGGCAGTGGAGGTTGTCGTAGGAGTCCTGGAGATATAGAGCAAGGTGTTGGGTCTGAAGTTGTGTCGGCCCATGTCTAGAATATTCTCACTGGATGAGTAGGGGTCAGGAGAGTCTCTTTCTAAAGGCAGACGTTCGACCCCACCAAGCAGATAACTTGGGGAAGGAAGTTGTGGTTGTTGAGAGGCAAAAAGATCAACAACTTGGGGATTGTCAGAGGCTTAAGTTCTGGCATCTTGATCTTCGACGGCCCGTTTCTCAGCCCTCGTCTTTGCTAGTGTAGACACCCCAATATAGAAATCTTCGAGCATTTTTAAATTCCCTGATGATGAGAAAAGAAACGTACAAACGACATTCTGAAAGCAATACCTTTCAAGAACTAAAAGTCAACCTTGGGTCAACTGTGCCGCACGACACAAGAAGTCACTTATAGCACTTCTTCCACCGCCTAACCAAGTGGGCCACACCACAGTCACGCACGTGATTGTCATAGTCATGCACATGACTAAACTTGTCACGCATGGTACTCCCAGAATTTTCTTGTCGGCCAAGTTTCTTGCTCTTGAAGTTTTTTTGACTGCCCTAGGTGGTAGTTAACCGCCAAACCGACTTCCTCCCCTTTTTGACTATGCTTTGCTTGGTTTCTAAGCAAACTCCACCTATAAAAGCATCACTCCTCTTCAAGAGGGGGAGGATTGGATCCGACAAATGAAATTCTTCATCAGAAAACCCAAAAAATGCTAGCAACTCACTCTCTCAAGTTCTGAAAAATCTCAGTCCACCCTCATAAGCCTTCTACTAAATTACTTACCATTTTCATGTTTCTAAAACCCAAGTTGTAGCTAAGCTCTACCGAAAATATTGAAACAAAAGCCACAAAAACAAGTCTACTACAACCACTCTCTGGTCTTCCATGTTCGGCATTAGGCATCACTGTTATTAAGAGTTCGTTTGCTAATCATAGGCCGTGCAAAGGTTCAAGAAGGAAACTTGTTTCAATCGAGTTTGTTCGAAGGTATGATTTTTGTTTAAAAGAAAAAAAAATTGTAGTTTCAATTCTCTGAGGGGTTTTTACGAAATTCAAACCAGTCTTTTATACTGTTTTTGGACTTGGTGAATCGTTATTTGCAACAACGCAGCAAAACGGCAACGTAAAGATTGTCGAAACCTCTAAGACAGTAACGTACGGTACTCTTTATGTCTTGCGGTACTTGTCTATTTGGAGGACCACTCTGGTCCTTTATTCTTTTTGGTTTTTACTAGGCCACAAAAGTATAAAGAGTCTCTTTGGTTCATTTTAAAGTAATAAAACTCCTTGAAGTATTGGTATATGACTTGTTGAAACCTCCCCAACAGTCACGTGCGGCACTGTCTAAGTGTCGTGTGGCACTTTTCAATCTCGAAGGAACATTTTTTTTGGACGCCCAATTTCTTTCAGATTTATTTAGTTCCACAAAGAAGTAAGGTGTCTCTTGGTACTTTTTCAATGAAATTAGCTCTTTAAAGTGTGAACATATATTTTGTTGTTTTTTGTTTATAAAGAAGAAGAAGAAGAAGAAGAAGAAGAAGAAGAAGAAAAGAACTCACTGCTTTTGCAATTGGTCTGCAACAAACAAGTGCCTCGTGTGACTTCCTAAGTACCGCGCGCGACTTCATAAGTACTGCACGGTACTGTGCAACATTTCAAAATTAAAAAATACAGTTTTTTTTTTATATGGGAAGTTCCGCGTGACTTCCTAAGTACCGCGCCGTGACTTCATAAGTACCGCACAGTACTGTGCATTACTCAAAGTTCCAAAATTCAATTTTTCATGGACAGTGATAGATGTATTTTAATTTCTTGCTCTGGTTAATTACTGTTCGTATTATTCCTGTTGATTACTGCCATTTATTGTTTACATAGATAAAGTTGGCAATAAAATGTTTTCTAAAAAATCCCACAAGCATTTAGTAGAGACCGATTTTCAATCGGGCGAGTGAGGTGCCTTAAAACCTTCCCCACTCGTAACCTGGCTCCCGAACGTAGAATTCTTTGTTTTCAAGTAGACCAATTCCTTTTCCAAAATTAGCGGCACAAGAGTCATTCAATTTTTTAAAAAATAGTTTCTCGGGTAACAAATCCTTTTTCAAAAATAAAACCTGGGTTGCGACTCTGAAACCCCATTTCCAAACAATATTTTTTTGGTGGTGCACTTCCACAACTAGATATGTGTCAAGGGTAGTGTTGTAAGAAGGTGCGTACCCAAGAAGCCGTGGAAACAACTCTATTCTGAATTCAAAAGAGAGAGTCAATCCGGTCCTTGTCTGCAAATCTCTTTAAACGGTTGACGAGCCCCTTGTCTGCAGAAACATAAAAACGATCAGAATATTTGCCAAGATTTATCACAGACATACTCCCTGTTCAGTAGGACCGAACTCCCAATTACTTCTGACAAAGATGAAGTCATTGGCGTATTTATCAGAATTTGAAAGTGTGGTAATGGGAAGTCCATGGGTGGCGAGAAGGTGCTCTACAGTTTCAGTTGTCCTCGGCACAAGGTAAATTCGGCCCATAGTAGCATTTTGGTCTAGGAAGAATAGGCCGAAGAGGTCATCAAGCTGAAACTCTAAGTGATGCAATCTCTTAAGAGGCTGAAACTCTAACAGTAGACTTGACGGTCCAGGTAATCGTGGATTGTTGGTATTTAGAGGGATGAGCTCCAGCTCTACATCGTCGAGGATTTGGTAAGAGTTCCTAAAGTCTTGGACAACCTCTGGAGAGCAGCGTGTTCGGTGCTAGCAACGATCGCGAACCATGGTCTTAGTGACCACCCCTACCAGCAATTTCCTGGTCTACGGCCACAATGGCTTGGAATAAAGGAAGTAGAGATTCAACTTGTTGTTCAATGGTTTGTTCGGTCTCATCCTCACTTTCCACCCCGTCCATTTCTACTTCGAGCTCACTTTGGTTGCCACCGTTGTCAACCCTGACAGAACCATGGTCGTAGTCTCTAACCATGTCCTCCTTGTCGGTTGCAGCCGAGTAGCGTTCGTCAGATCTAGAAGACATACCTACATGTACACAGGTGGGAATGTTAGTACCAATGGTTGAGTTAGTTAATCTACGATTGTCATTTGAACCTACGGTTAGCCTAATGGATCGTCGGTTAACTTAAGGTTGAATGATGTGACATTTTCGAAGGAGGTGGGATGGCATTCGCTAGGTTTTGCCTTAAAACCCAGAAAACGGACAAAAACTCAATTGAAAACATGCAAAAACTTGATAAAAAGAAGATTTAACGTTGAAAAACTACATACCTATGGATTGAAGGGAGCTTCGAAGAGTTTTTGTGAAGATTGGAGGTTGGAGAGGAGAGAGAAGCTATGGTATCCAAGATCGAAGAAGAGAGAGTAGAAAGTGTTCTCTCTCCCCCCTTGACCCCTATTTATAGAGGTGGGAGAATATGAAACGCTAGGGCGAGCGGGAAACGATGCATCGCTGCCTGAATTTAAAACAGCAGGGTACGGACCAGTGACCTAACAACACGGGGCAACGACAGTTCAGTAGCCCACATGGGTCGATGTACGAAACATCCCATCATGTTCCCCAAGGCAATTGGAGGGAGACACGTGACTATGGATAACCATGAATATGGACTGATCGATTCTATGAGGGCGTTCTGATGATTGAGAACCTTTGGTTTAATGAAGACGGTTCAGTTTACATGACCAATTAAGAATCAAGCAACCTTGGGGTATGGTTCGGCCTTAATGTGGATCTACTCCTTGTTCTAACGAATGAATGAGAAGTTGATGGGCTACTATAGTGGACCGAATACCAGTGGTCCAGCCCACAAAGGAAATCGACTGGCGTTGGCTAAGCACACTAGGGACCGTCAGGCACATATTGTCTTATGGCCAAACTTCCTTGAGACCGTAGGTCCTAATGGATGTTCCGTGTAGCGTAGTGAGATCCGAGATAGCTTAGTGCTGAAGGTTCCAAGGACCGAAGGCTCCGGATGGTTTCCCCTGTGAGGATTTTCTATAGGTGTATAGACTGAGGCTAATTAACGTCGAAGGCTACAAAGGCCATATTCGGATCAAGGCAGTAAATGTCCAGGTACTATGGTATCGGGGCGGGCAATATGGCTCGACCCAAGAACTGACCCACGAGGGCCGTTAGGCGATTACATGTGCATGTGACAGAAGCAACGTGGCACAAAGTGGGAAGCTTCTAGAAGCTCCTAGAAGATTATGTGGTAACACATTACAGGCTGTGTCACGTGACTGTAGTGGTCACGTATGATGTCATGAGACTTGGAGAGCAAGTACACAGATTCTTATAAATACCAAGGGATAAACCCTAGAGGTACACATACAATCTCAGATCTAAATACTCTTTGTACTCTCATTCTCTGTTTACTAACTTGATCGTCGGAGTGTCCTCAGGCAAGTGGTCTGAGTGAGACTAACCAATGCTCTCTGGTTGTAGGTTCAAGTGAGAAAAGGAGCTCCACCATCATCAAGAGGAAGCACCACCGTGAACACCCCCAACACTCGGTGCTTCTTCGAACTTGCGACTGTGCCATAGATTACACAGCCGTGTGATCTCCCTAGGGCGACGCCACTCAATCGCACAGGTGCTTGATCAATAACGCGGCCGAAACTTCTTGATGTGGCGATCACTCAATCATAGCGTGGAAAAAGCTATTCTAGTCCTCTGGCACTAGCTCACACTATTAAACCATTCCTCAACTGCCAAGGTATTCTCATCAAATATCATTGTTGAGGACTTCCATTGGGTTATTCGAATAGTGCATATGGTAATTTGAGTAAGATGATATTTTAAAAGTGTTGACACCCAAATTTGGCCCGACCACTCGGGATTTCAACATTGAACGACGCCAATTTCACTATATTTATCTCTGCGTCGCAACAAAAAATTTAGCTGTCTTTGGGTCGCAATCGGACACCGGCAGAGAGATCAATCAAAAGCATTGCGGAGCATTGTGTGTCACAGGAGCGTGCAACACTGGATCATTTTCCAGGCCAACTCTCCTGACCGAATTTTGCATAAACAATTCAAATGGCCATCATCAAATAAACAATTCAATTGTTTATGTGAGTGGAGGGCATTTAAAAAAGGAAAAGAAAGAAAGTGGCGTAGCCACCACTGGGAAATACAAATGGAAAAAACGTGGAGTCTGGATGATATCTTGTTTCGCCCCACGATTCACATGTCAAGTGCATAAATCACATGCACCATACCATATTATTCCGGGCATTAAAACAAGAAGTTCGGCTGTTCCTGCGTCCCAATCGGACTCCGTTTTGAACATCAGTCGAGAGCATCACAGACCTGGTAGAGCAGTTGAGGAATCCCAGTGGAACAACAATTGAATTAATTATTCAATTTTCCCTTGCAATTGCCGACACATCAGTGGAGTAAATTTCATTGTTTAAACAATGAAATTAGGTGGATCAATATTCAAACAATCCCAGTGGGGATTTTCTTGGTTTATGCAAAAGGGAACCTCAGTGCAGCACCAAATTGGATTTTCCAAAGCTCGGTGGAGCTTCTGCCGACACCCCTTGTCAGTGAGGCAATTGTTTATTCCAAAGGCAACTTCAGTGGAGGAATTCGGCTCAGTGGATTCAACACCCAGTGCCACGTGTCAGCTTCCAGTGCATCTGATTATCTCCTGCTTCAATTTCAGCCGTTGATTTCCACCACATGCTTCCATGCGCGCGTCACACCGGATCATTTTCCTTTCTCACCCAGTCAGCCGGTCACCAAGCTTTGCACCTGGGTATCCTCACATGCCTATAAAAAGGCTGCCTCGCTGCATTCAAAGGGGAGGGGGAAAAAAGAAGGAAAAGGAGAGAAGGGAGAGGACGCCAGGAAAAAGAAAAACCAAAGAAAGAAAAGCAAAGAAGGGAAGAAAAGAAAAGAAAAACTCTCATCTCTCATCCCTCTGTCAGTTCTCTCTCTCTCCCAATCACTCCAGAAAACCCAAACCCAGAACCTTTACTCTGTCCAATTCCAAAACCAGTCTAGAAAAATTAGAGCTTCAAGATCAACAAAAAAGCCTCTGCTTCCCCACATAAAAAAATCACAAAGCCTTTGCCTTAGTCCAAAGCCCACCAAAAAATCCAGTCATCTCATTCTCCATTACAGTCCGACCGAGGTCTTGTAATTTGTATTTTTATACGCGACAACGTTAATATAGCTCGAAAATAGTGAAAACCGAATTCGGCACTTTTTCAAGTTATATTTTCGTCTAGCATATATAATTCCAATCAATTGCCACCAAAGGTGAGGAAGATGTAATTTTACACAGGGGGTTTATCCCCCCTTTCAGTTTCAATGTTCAAAAAAAACAGTCGTTCAATATCTTTTTTTTTTGTATATTTATGTGAATAAATATATTGTTAGCGGAACCTCAAGGTAGCCTGTGACCGATTGATGACGATTTTCAAAGTAGTCTATAAATCGAGTCCCGGCGATAAAGGATTCCGCTCCATTAAAAATTAGAAGTAAGATTTGCAATTGGTCGGGTTCCCCCCTGGCAAATCTTATTTCTAGAAAAAAATAATAAAATCAATGCAATGATAATCCATATGTTGAAATCTGAAAATGCGAGACGTGGAAGGTGGGAATCCACCCGAAACATGCTCGGACCTTTAGATTCCAACATATGAATTTCAGAATAATTTTATTTCTTATATTCTTTTATTCTATTATTTGCCAAGGATATTTAATTGAAAAAAGGCTAAAATTGAGAAAAGCGCTGAACAGACGACGTGGGGTGCCTAACACCTTCCCCACTCGCAGGAAATCTCCGAGCCCATCTCTGCGTTCACAAACCAAAAAAGAGAGTCAATTTCAAGCCCGTTTGAAAGAAGAATTTGCTCGAACGGAAGAAAATAAAAAAGAGGGTTAAAGCCATTGCTTAAAGTTCGTCTTTGAAAAACAGTTTTAACGGGTGACCTAACACACCTGAATTCAATGTTAGGTGGCGACTCTGAAATTTTAATAAAAGCACGAGTCACAGCTGCAAACCTCATAATTCACAATCATCGCATATAAAAGTCATGATTTTGAAAGCATCGCCAAAATGCCCACCGAAGTGGAGCAAGCGAGCGGCCGGTAAAAATCGGGGCGCGACAAAAAGGCTATTCAAAATAAACTTTCATCATTGTGAAAACCCAACAAAAAGAAATCATTCAGAGTTTTGACTAATTTTTTGTTTGTAAAGTATTAAATTTGTAAAGTATTAATTTTTTGTTTGTTTGTAAAGTAGTAGAATATAAGAATAAAAAAAATTTAGAAAGATATTGAAATAGAAAAGTAAAAGCAGAAAAAAAGAATAGTTTAATACGGTAAAATTGGAATAGAGAGTCTGATTTTGTGAGTTTTTAAAAAAATGACTTGCTAAAGATGCTTTTGAGAATTTGGTGCAAAATGTAAAGAGCCTGATAAGGATGCTCTAACTTCTAATAATTAAAAATAGAGTAATAATTAAAAATATGGGTAATGATTGGAGGAAAAAATACAGTAATATTCCCTCCGTTCTAAAATAATAGTCCACTACGAAAAGTCGTGCCATTTTTCAAATCAAAATATGAAGTACTTCCGTGTATCATTTTTTGAATTTTTTCACAGCGAATTAAAGTACTCGTCGAATTTTTTAATTTTGTGCGAAAAAATTTGAAAAATGATACACAGAAGTACTTCAGTTTTTTATTTGAAAAATGGCAAGAGAGATGATAAGCCCAAAATATTGACATATAGAAGCCCCATATCATATTTTGTTAGTTCCCAAAATGTGCGCATTTATCTCTAATTATTATCTTTTTAGTCGCTTACATTTAGTTATTAATTTGCAGGAAAATGGTGACAATAACTTATATTTTGGCCGTTGGATTCAAGAACTGCTAAATTTGTGATCACATAATTATAAATGGTGGACCAAGCGCATGATGGAAATTATGGAAAACGTATCAAAGCCAAATCCTAATATGGACACAAATTGAACCGCACATATTGTTAGGGGTTACATGTCTATAAAAAGTTGGCTTGAGAATGGAATGCTAGTTAATTAGTTGGCAAATAATGGGAATATGGTCCAGTCCATTCCTTAAGCAAGAGATTTGTTTGTGGTATTTGATTGGCCGGCCATATGAGAGATTGGATTGCCTTACCATAGAAGCAAGAATTTGGCTGAATTGTTACCAACTAAAGGAGGCATTATACTTGGCAGCAAAAGGAAAGGCAATAAGGGTATTGGGCATTATAAAAGGAGGAGATCACAAAGCACAAAGGGCATCACATATACTACGAGCAGCAGAGTTCGGCTGGGGGATCACTTATCCCACGACAGAGAAGAAAAGAAAGTAGACGGCTGGAGCAGTAGCATCTCGGGTTGGCTGGAGAAGCGGCTTTAGGCATTAATTCTTTTACTCTTTGTAAGCTCTTGAATTATTCTACAATGGAGTTTTATTATTATATGAATATGTTCACGTCCTCCATGAGCGGCTAGTCATTTAAACTAGAGTGGAGGATGAAACCTCATGTCTAGTAGTGATTAAACACAAACTCTCGGTTTATTTTTCTTAATTCATAATTTCATTGGATAATTGTTCTTACCTCTGTTTAATTTGACTTAGTGGTTTTGGATATGGATTCAATCATGTTTTTTCCATGATTTGAAACTACTAGTCAAATATTTTGCCTGGTTATTAAATTTTGATTTCAAGTATTGGATATCCGTTGTGATTTGTTTGTTAACGGATACATCGGATTTTTCGTGTCTTGAACTCTGAGGCGAGGAAGAGCATGCATTAGATTTTTCTTTAAAACAAGCCTAACGAAGATACTTTCCACAGTAATAGAGTTTAGCCACCAAATTACTGTGAAGAAAATTAGAGAAAAATAAATCAGAGTTTGTTAAAAATCACTATGGATACATGGGTGTGAATTCCAAAACTCTAGTTATCTTATCCAACCGGTAATCTTCGCTTTCTTTTCTGTTAAAGTTTAATTATTTTTCTTTTGCCATTCTTAGTTTAATTTTTAATTTAGAAATCAACTCACAACT
Source organism: Vaccinium darrowii (assembly GCA_020921065.1). NCBI lineage: Eukaryota > Viridiplantae > Streptophyta > Magnoliopsida > Ericales > Ericaceae > Vaccinium > Vaccinium darrowii. The sequence goes on from CM037157.1 coordinate 19,427,095, forward strand.
TTTTGGAACTAGGTTAGGGTTTAATCGGTTTAAATTTATTTAGTTTTCCTACGAAAAAATCACAAGTCCCTGTGGGTTCGACCTCGCTCTTGCAAAACTATACTTCGGTACGATTCGTGCGCTTGCGAGTACATTAAAATTTCACAACAAGAGAGAAAATGAAGCTTTTATTTAGGAACAGAGAGAGTAATTAAAAATATGGGTAACGACGGGAGAGAGATAGATAGAGAAATAAAAACAATAATAAAAAATAAAAATAATGATTGAAATGATGGAGAAAACCTATTGAATGGCATCCAAAATATCGGTGCGGCCTCGATGAAATCTCCAAGTTTCAATGTCCAATTGTAAAAGCTGCTTGCGACGCGTGTTATAAGGAGATTGACCCCGTAGCGTGCAGTTCTCTCTCTCTCTGTCTCCCTCTCTCTAATTTTCCGGAAAAAACGAAAAGAAAATACGGTCCCGACATTTTGCTTGGCTTTGGAGGTATCCGAAGCTTTCAAGCAACTGAGAGACTTCTTCGACTCTCTCTCTCTCTCTCTTTTGCTTGGCTTTGGAGGAATCCGAAGCTTTCAAGCAACTGAGAGACTTCTTCGACTCTCTCTCTCTCTCTCTCTCTCTCTCTCTCTGTGGGCTCTGTACCAAATATCTGGGTGAAGCAAAAAATAGATAGCTGAAATTTCAATTCAAGCAACTCATTTGACAGTCTGCTGATTACAGGTATGTAATCAAAACTAATCGCGGCTTATTCTACCTGTTTATCCATTGATAGCTATCGTGGAGAAAAATTATTCAGTACCCCTGGGTGACGATGCTTGGTGCCTAGGGGCAGTGAATAATCTCTGGTGGAAGTATCAAATATTCATAGGTAAAAATCGAAGGATACTAGGTGGGATTTGGAAAGTGAGGGAGCGTAAACCGAACTGGTATGATCACAAGAATGACAATGCTGGATCTGGGGTTGCTGGCTTGCTGCTGTAACCCCAGGTCCGACAATGCTTAGTTACAAAACTTTCCCTCTAAACTATCACATTTTTCAAAATTATTCTCTTCAACTATAAAATCCTACACTTGATCGTAAAACTACACAAAACCTTCAACTCGGTCTTTCTGCTAGTCTTGAGGCGTAATTAGCCATTGAAGAGCCCGAAATAGTGCTCAAATGTTGTTTCTCTCAAAGTACAACCAGAATCCCCGAGATGACACATATACATGTGTACCTGACAAAATCAGGAATTCTTGGTTTTGATCTTTCAACTTTTGTTACAATTTATTTATTTATTTTTATGTTTGATCTCCATATGCATAGTTTGTTGTTTTGCATAGAGAAAGGGGATGTACCATGTACATTAATTTGGATTAAAGTGAGGGAACGATTAACCTAGACCTATTGCATTCCTAACCTACCATCACGCTTAATTCTTGCCCATTGGGTTGGGCAAATTAGTAATTTCCAAAAAGATCCACTTTCGCAACCCTGACGCTGATGTTTACATATTTTAAGGTTGTCAATTGTAATGTTTTATAATTAAGAAGGCGACAATTTCAAGAAATGTTATACTTCAGGGGGCAAGATGTAAGTAATCCAGAATACCCCATTATAAAACCCTAAACTTGAGGGTTTGATTTCACATTTTTTTTGAACTTTTCTTCAGCTGTATTTGGTTCCAGAGAAAATTTTGGAAGGGAAAGGAACCTAAGGGTTGTAGTGTCTAAGAATAGAATCACTTTGTGTAAGGTATACAGTATACATGTATATGCTGTGCTGGCAGAATTCATATTCGGGTGACTTAACGGATCGGCTCGGCTGTATAACAAAGGACCTTATTCTTGCTTCCCTATTTCTAGACCATTTCACTAACGGTTAGTCTAAAATTGTTTTTGCTGAAAATCCAAACTCAAATTAGGTGGTGGAGCAAACGAAAACTACGTCTTGGATTGACCCTTACGAATCAGGGAACTGTTTAGTTGGGTAGGAGTCATATTTGGTCTAATCAGTTTATTGTCGGGCTCTACAATGGTATTACTTGGCAATTCACTATTCTAAAGATGCTCGATTCCATATCTTTCTGGCCGCAATTTGGATTCATCATTTTTTATCCTTCAGTTGAAAGATGCATCCTCGAATAAATAAAGTTATTTGATAGAGAGGAACTTTCTCATAATTGAAATCTAGTACAAAAGAGAAGAAAAAACTCGACTTGAATACAGTTTGGCTAGCCTGAGCTGAGCTTTATCCTTCGGATATATAAAGAGTATTGACCAGGAAATTGACAATTGTCAGCTTTTGTCTCCACCTTCCCTTTAATCACCAATGTGGCACTTACATTAAACATCTAGTCTATCTTTCCTTACCCTATATTTCTAAATTATAAGATTGCCAAATCATTTACTTTTTTTATCCGCCACAGAGGTCATCATTTCGGTATGGAGATTCTGTCATTCCATTCTCTGCCATGCTATCATGTTGGAATGATGAGTGGTAAGTTGCTTGAGAAAAGCTTAAGTCCATGTCCGTTGAAGCTTTCCCTGTGCACGTATTTTAGATATTCTAGGGAATATCATTTATGCTTAAACAAGCTTAACAAAAGTCGGGCTCCTCAATCGCACAATCCTCTTAAAGGGTTTCGAAGTTCTGGTTTGAGGGTCTTTAGTGGTTATGACTCCTACGCTGATGAAGAGGGTCTGAGAAGTGTTACTGGAAATGGGGAACGGGTAAGTAAGGTGTTGATTCCAGGTTTACCGGATGAATCTAATGGTGATCACGGAGCTCCTATTAGCAGTTGTTTCTGGGAGTGGAAGCCCAAACTCAATGTCCATTACGATAAATCAGGGTCTGACAATGTCAATTCTCCTCCGCTGCTCTTTCTTCCTGGTTTTGGTGTTGGTTCCTTTCATTATGAGAAGCAACTAATGGACTTGGGTCGTGAATTTAGAGTATGGGCCATAGATTTTCTTGGACAGGGCATGTCATTGCCATCTGAAGATCCCACTCAGTCTAAGGATGCTGGAATTTCAACGGGGGCAAATTCTTTGTGGGGCTTCGGAGATGAAACTGAACCTTGGGCAAATGAGCTTGTTTATTCTATCGACTTATGGCAGGACCAAGTTCGGTATTTCATAGAAGAGGTACTCTAGCGAGCTACGTTTTCGTTTGATCAAAATGATTAGGAGTCCATACATTGATGAGAACTTAGATCAACTTCAGAAAAGGGTTTCTTGCATTCTATGTACTTTGTTTGTTGTGGTTACTTAGATCACTATAATTTCGCCTCTTATGTGTTTTCTTACTCTGATATTTCACACCTCATCGAGCATAAAGTAGGATGCACTATTTGTGACTTTATTTTTCTGCATGAGATGGTTAAATAGAATGTGTATTTTGTGACTTAAATGGATTTGTAAACCTTGTTGATCTCGTCATGCTCTTGCATTCATTATGGTTCATATTTCTCCATCTTGCTTATCAATGAATACCAACTTTCTGTTGAGCTCCTATTATTTGTTTGTTGACAACTTTACATGTTTTTTCAGGGCCAAATGACTTATATTTCCTGTAGCCAACAATTTGATGTTAGTCATACTCCATCATCATTTGTGGAATAGGGTTATGTTTACTAGTTTTAATGTTATGTCAGCACAATTAGTGTATCAGATACTTTATGCATTACTATTATACTTGCGTGCGAAAAATGGAACGTTGTTTCTACAAAGAAAGTGTACATGTTTTCTCAAAATAGGGACTGCAATGACATTGCTTTATACTTGGACAGCCTTAGTAGGAGAATGGCCATGGACTGCAATGATTTTCGAAAAGCGAATATAACGTGTGTACATATTGATTGAAGTATTATGTTTTTTTATTTTGTGGATATTTATAGAGGTGATTGTGAACAATGTACAGTATGCCTATTGTTTGCGAGTGTCTTCATTATTTTGAGTTATATGTTGTGCTACCTAATGCATAAATAATCTATGGTTATATTTTAGAGCTCGTCCTACGTCAGTCAATTATTGTTTCCATTTCCAAAGCTAGTATACGAGCCTGGGAGACGCATTGCCAATTGACATTGAGTTGAATACTTTAACATGGTACCATAGCTAGACTTTTCGAGGCATTTGGGCAAGACTCTCTAGACATTCTCTCTTTATTTAAGTCATAAGTGCCCTTTATTTCCTTTTGATCCTGATTTTGTGGATTTTTTATTTACATTGCCACATGCATGGAGGGAGTCACACGTGCGGTCGCACAGTTTATTACATGCAAGGCTCCAACACTAGCATAAGCCTGGCTTCTTCTCCACTCATTGTGAATTGGTTTTTACTAGAATGCTCTAATTGATTTTTCCTGTAGGGGACATGGCAAAAACTTATGCACACTTGTTTGGATATATATTTAGTTCTTATTCAGATGAATATTGTATGCTGAATTTACCACTTATTTTTAGATTACTGCAGGGGGCATGGCTATTTGTGGTCACAGGACTTTTCTAAGTTTGGGAGAGTGATTCAACAAATAGTACTAAATTAGTTGACTCTGTTGCAGGTCATTAAGGAACCAGTTTATATAGTAGGGAACTCACTCGGAGGGTATGTTGCACTCTACTTTGCAGCCTGTAACCCACAATTGGTGAAGGGCGTTACGTTACTCAATGCAACACCTTTTTGGGGATTTCTCCCTAATCCCATTACATCTCCAAGACTAGCAAGAGTATTTCCATGGGCTGGGACATTTCCTCTTCCTGCCAGTGTCAGAAAGCTCACAGAAGTAGCGTAAGTACTACATCACGTACGTCTATTACTTCGTAGGATGTATTGTTTTTGCACCGTGTATTTTTCACTTCTCTGACTGTGATCTTGAACATCAAGGGCATGTTTGTTTGACTGGACTAATAGAGAAGTGATATAACTCCATTAGATATGGGGAATGTCATCAGACTAATTAGTGGTGTATTTAATAGTACCATGTATCACAAGGTAAAATGTGTTTCATGTTTTTGTGAATTTTTTTATCCAACAGATATTTAGTCATGACAGTAAGAGTTTGAACCATACATAGGATATGTGATCCTTTTGGATTTCTAGTTCAATCCGATGCTCAAATCCAAGAGCAAACAAGTGGGCCCCAAAGGAATCATGTTGCCATGACTACCTGAGAGATTATTTTAAATTCATGGTTCTTGTAGCATGTGTAAGGTATTTATTTTCCACGAATGTTGAAGGCATAACTGCATAAGTTTCTTTTACTTTTATTCATTTTGTGAAATGGTTGGGCGACGCAGGAGATGGGGCTTAAATTGGTGAAAATATTTTAAGAAAACAATCAGTTACTTATCAAAAAACATTTTAATCATGAAACAACTATTAATAGAGTTAACATGTTCCTAAGTCGGTGCTTTTTTGTGATTGCAGTTGGCAGAAAATAAGTGATCCTGGTAGTATTGCGGAGATACTTAAGCAAGTTTATGCAGATCACTCAACAAAGGTTGATAAAGTGTTTTCCCGTATAATTGAGACAGCTCAACATCCAGCTGCTGCTGCTTCCCTTGCTTCAATTATGTTTGCTCCCCGGGGACAACTATCCTTTGAGGAGGCTTTGTCTAGGTACTTATTATAAAAGCTCAAACTCCTGCAAGTAATTCTTATAAACTTCCCTTACCTTGCCCCAAGTCATGAACTTTTCGCAGGTGTCAAGTGAAAAAAGTACCCGTATGTCTCATCTATGGGAAAGAAGACCCATGGGTGAAGCCTATTTGGGGTCTTCAAGTGAAAAGACAGCTGCCAGAAGCTCCATATTACGAGATCAGCCCTGCTGGTCACTGCCCTCACGATGAAGTTCCTGAGGTACTTAGCTCATCATTGGCTCTTTTACTTATGCAGTTGATCACCCATCTACGTTTGGCTTTGTTTGTTGTGAAGTAGTATAATTTCCTGTGGATTACTAAATCATTTGTCGGTGTTTGGTTGGACAAAAGTGAGCAAAATATTTGTTTGTGTATATTATTTTTGGTAAAAAGCCCCAAAATGACTTACTGTTTGGATCTCTGAGAGTTGATTTTAGTTGGTGTGCCCCTTATTCTAGGAACAGAAGAAAGCGTTGATCTGCCATGACTGACGTCTGGATAGGAAACTTCTTGTTGAGTTTGGGCGTAGTAGTTGATTACACAACTTAAACTTGTAGAGAGAGAGAGGAATGGACTGCAGTTCTGGGAATATAGTTGTAACGTCCACAAGACAACTGAAAATAACATGAAAATTAACTTCTTGGGGAATCTCTCTTGAAATGGAAAGTAAATTTTGGCATAAAATGTTTTATATTGAAACAAGTGTTTTGTTGTGAGTTGTGACGAGCACCTGAACTGAGAACATGGTGGACACATGAGGCTTGATTTGGGGCATTGATGGTTAGAAAGAGGGCTTCATCTGTAGAGGTAGGTAAGGACATGTCAAATGCATGGTTTTGAAGACGATAGTTATTTTCAGTAGATGACTGTACAGTTGACTTCTCGGATGTGGAATTTTTTTTTTTGTTGGAATTCTGTTAGGACTTTTTCATTAGTGTATGATGGTGTTTGAACAATGCCTATGGGATTGCTGAAAAAAAGAAATGGCTGAGGGGTTTCCAAGAAGACGATTTAGTTAGAAGGTGCATATTGTTTCAACAGAAGCGAAAGGTTGATAGAGAAATGTTATGCCTTTAAAGCCCCAAAGTTCTGCGGTGAGTTGAAACAGCTTCAGATGACCCTGGTACTTGTGACGGTTTTGACTGATGCAATACACTGATGAATTGCTGACCCCGAACACACACACGCAAACAAACAAAAATGGCTGGGGGGTTTCCAGAAGACGATCTAGTTAGAAGGTGCAATGCTTTTAGAGGCCCAAAGTTCTGTGGGGAGTTGAAACAGCTTCAGATGACCCTGGTAATTATGAAGTGCGACCTTTTGGAGTAATTTTCTACCAGGAAACTTGGATCCTCGCTTTTGGCATACAACTTCATGCTCAACTACTCAAGATATTATTGAAATTCAAAGAGAAAGTTTGTTGGACAAGTAAGACGGGAAGTTCTGTAAGGTTGTGACCTGAATTCTACACCACTCCTCTTTTGGGGGCCAGTTGATTCAATAAAGCTTATAGCTGGCGGAGTTAATACTAGAAGTATGAAACCGGTAAAACAAACGGGAAAGTCCAGGTCTCTAGAATATATAAATATGCTCGTACCTCATCTTTTGTAAGAATGAAGTTTATGGAAAACGGTAGGTTTATGTGTGCACTAAGCCCTTGCAAAGTTTAACCCCTTTGTTTTTTCTTTTGTGATTCTTACGGACAAATCTAGATTACTGCACTGACCTCAAACAAAGTAACCCCAAAACTTCGTAAATGTACATCTGAAAACCAGGCCTTGCAACTTCTTATAATTGCCTCTACTTTAAGCCCTTGACAGAATCTTGCTATGTTTTCCTGGTAGTTCCAAATTCAAGGCTATGTTTAATTTTTTCCTCGGCGAATTGTAGTTAGTAAGGTTTGAACCCCTATCAAATGTATGGGAGTATGTGGTGCCTATCGCTGTACTACCACTCCATTTGCAAATTCAAGGCAATGTTGGTCATTTTGTTTATGTAAAAAACCCTCTACACCCTAAACCTTTAAATTTTGTAAAGTTTTACCCCCCTCAAGAAACGTATAGCATGCTGCATTTATTCCAAGTTTGCTAGACTATCATGTTTGAACTGTATTCGAGTATTCTGTGCTTACATTCCTTAAAATTGAGCTTCCAGTTAATAATTTCATTAATTAATGGGGAGAATCCCAGTTTTTATCCCTTTTCTTACTTCCCCTACCAACCCACTACCACCACAAAATACCTACTAATATAGTAGAACAAAAGAAACAAATAGAGTCAAGAACGTGAGATTAGTAGTTAGGAGTATCTTGTATTTTGGTTTTGTTGTTCCATATAAAATTAAGTCCGGCACTTTCAATGATATTGGTTTATTTTCCTCCGATATATTTTTGATCCATCCTCGTTCGTTCCTACCTCGCAATGTTCTCTCTCATTTATAGACAAGAACGTCAAACTGCAACTTGTTGACTTGGTGGTTAAATTGGTTATTCATTTACAATTTTCTAAGTATATTTGTTGACCAGATGAGGCGGTAATTTTTTTTATTTATTCTATCTTTTTGGGTGGTTTTTCTTCCTTGGTGTTGAAAACTTGACATTTCAATTTTCTTGTTGTGTAGGTTGTGAACTATTTACTGCGTGGATGGATAAAAAACCTGGAGTCCGAGGGTTCTGTTGTGTTACCCCTGCTTGATAATCCAGAATTTGTTGAGCACGACGTAGCAAGGGATTTGGAATTTATTAGAGAAGGATCAAAACTATCGGTGAGAGTGCAATTCTTCGGTTCTAAGTTCTCTGTGTGGAATCTGATAAGTTCCTATATCAAAACCTGGTTTGAAAATCACATAATCAACTCTTAACTAATGTTTTTTTGCCCTTTGTTCCAGTTCATAATTCTGTACCTGGAAGTGTAACATATGTTCTTGTTGTATATCGATTATTTGTATCTTAAAGAGGTCATTCCCTTGCACGTGTAGTCTAGTAAACCCATGATGTCACATTTTTATTCTCAAGTTTAAATATTTCAATTATTTTTAGTAAGGTCGTGCTTGGATGCACTACAGGATTTCCGATTCCTGTAATGGAGAGTGGGGAGTGGACAAAGTTATTATAATTTATACGATATCAATACCCAGTAGTTTAGCAAGTCTAAAGTAATTCAAGATCAAGAATTTCATATGGGGAACAATTTCTTAAGTATTTCGTTAGAGTTGCAGCAATTTTCTTTATTTCGTGGCCGATTGAGTCTGGCATTTATGATTATCAAGGGGAATTCCATCCCCTCTCCACTCCAAGTTTTGAACTGAGGAGACAGTCCAAATTTGAACTGCAATCAATAGTTGCTCAGAGTCACTTTCCGGGAAGGGGCCGATTCCTTATCAAGGAGAGGGTGATGATTCAAATTCCAATATCAAACAGAGTAACCTCAAAATTGTACCGAACCCTAGGTAGATTATGGTAGCTCCATTATTAATTTAGGGAATTCTTTTTGTCACATAGTAACTGATAACTCCCTCTCCTGGATTGTGTGGGGGAAATTACTTGGTAGTACTAGATGTCAGCTGAAATTTGTTCTTCATTTTTGTACTAGTAATCTTTTTATGGACTTTCTAATTCTCTAAATTAATAGTACGCTTTTTTTTTTTTTTTGATCATACATTTCCAAAAGGAATATTCCATTACTTCAAATCCAGTGAATACCAGGTAAGTAAAACGGTATCTACTTAAGTGTAAACTGCTCCTCTTTCTTTCTTCGGGGCACCTTGGAAGGAAATCCCTCTAGTTCCAGATATCAAACTTACGAACAAAAAATTTTATACAAAAATTTTACTAATAATTTTGTACGGTGATACTTCAATGAATAATTTGGAAAAGGGCCTTAGGTAATAAATAAATAACTCAACAAAAGCAGTGCCGTTGCAGAAGTTAATCTTTTCAAATTTGCGAGGCACAACCATCATGTGCACGGCTTTGTTCGGTTTGGGTTTTGAGGCAGGATTTTGGGGCTAATGAGTACGGATGGCAATCGCGACCGAACCGATGGGTACCCGAACCGAAACCGCTATTTTTACCCGAACCATAACCGAAATATTCCCTGTGGGTATGAGTATGGTATGGGATATGGCCGAACCGAATGGGTATGGTTCGGGTATGGTTTGAGGTCATAACCGAACCGTGACCCGAAACGAACCGAAATATGAAATTACATATTTACCCCTAAAATTACACTTTACCTCTCGTATATATATGTAAGATATTCACAGGTTAGGTTTTGGTCTCACATTATGTACATTTTGAGACTCTCTTGACTGATATTTTATAGTATTATAGTCTTGAGTCTCTTGACTGATATTTGTAGCCTCCTTTTGTTATTTTTTTCATGTTTTTTCAATTTTTTTGAGATAATAAAATATCCTAAACTCAATTTATTCATGTTTTAGTACGGTTTGGGGCGGGGCGGGATGGGTACAATTCGGTTACCCAAATGAGTAGCTATTTTTTCCTTCAAAAAATCGGTTACCCGAAATTACCCGAAATTACCCGAACCTCGAATGGTTAGGTTATGGTTCATCCTCTCCCTTTTCCGAACCGAACCCGAACCGAACCGAACCGAAACCCTTTGGGTTTGGGTGCGGATCGGCCAAAACCCGAACCGATCCGCCCCATTGCCATCCCTACTAATGAGTAGAGAGAGATAAGAAGAAAATTTTATTGGGGACCGTGCAGGGTGGGTCTTGAGACCCAAACCGAATAAGTTGCACATTTTCTTTAATTTCTTTTGAAATGATGACAGTACTAATTCTCTCCATCAAAAGGAGCAGCAATTTTCCTTTCAAATTCCATTCTTTTTTAACAAAAGAATCATTGGCCCTAGCGAGCTCCAATAATAAAAAAGAATTTAACGACAAAAAGTCAACCCATCGGGCTGCCTGAAAGAAGGTTAATCGATGAAACGCACAGGATTGGTTTCAGTGAACTTGAAAACAGAAGCTCCCTGGAAAAGTAACACTCATGATCGTCTATTTTGGAGTTTTTGCTGAATATGGTGGCCGGGCGCTCACAATAGGTTATAGGGGGAGGGAGGATAACTAAGAATCCGAAAATTACGGAGATGGACGACCCAAAGGCTGTACAGAGTTCCTAAGGAACATCAGTATCTTCCAAGTACTCAACACTATTACTCTCTCCACTCAGGGGCGGAGCCAAGATTTTGGTTCGGGGGGGCAAAAAAAAAATATCAAAGAGGGGTCAATTAGCAATTTTGTGAGGTATACTAATAAAATCCATATAGAAAATTGGGGGTCAGGGGGGTCAACTGACCCTTCTTGTCTCCATGTGGCTCCGCCCCTGTCTCCGCTCATTTTTAATTGTTGAGATAGGTTGTCGTTTAATAAGTGTGTGCTTTGAAAAGTTAATAGGTAAAAAATTGTATAATTATTGTTTTGCCATTTCAAAAAAGTTAATGGTTGAGAGTTAACAGGTAAAACTAGAGGATCATTTTAGAAAGTGGTTGAAAAAATTAACCTGAAAGGTGTAAAGTGAAGATAAAAGTTAATGTGAAATAAGTAATAATGATGTTTAAATAATAAGTTAGATTTACGAAGCAACACAATTAGTCCTATTTTGACCAAAGTAGAAAAGCGTTTTTTTGTTATTTTGGGTTTCAAAAAGTTACAGGATTTGGCTTAAATAAGCAGCTTTACAATAAGCAAAAAACAATAAAAAAGCAATTACTATTTGAGAGGTGAAAAGCTAAAAGCACAGAAAGTGGCCAAATCAATCCACTTTTTGCTTTTAGCTTTTTTTCCAGAAAAAAGCAAAAAAGATTGCTCTTCTACTTTGGCGAAAATAGGCTTTAAAAACGGACGGAGGAAGTATTTGGTCCTGTTAGATTCCAATGCATTTTTTAACTATTCATATCTTCCAATCTATAACGTATGTGCAATATGATATCTTATTTGATAGATCTCTAATATTTCTATTATACAAGTTTTTTAAAATCTCTAAAAATGTTATAGATTGAAAGATATAAACAATTAAAAATTGCATTAAATCTAAACATGACAAAGGGACAGGGAGAGTTTTCTAGGACTCTCGTATCCTATACCTAGTCAAGTACGCAAACCAAGATAATAAATTGATTCATGAATGATGCTTAGACTCAATATAAGAGAATAAGAACAACACTATTAACTCTTCAACTACATTCATGAACCTCCGCATTCAAACCAAGATACATAAAACAGGTATCTTGAACATACATCAAACACACTTCGACTCTTCATGTACCATGCACATACTTGCATCTGTGTTAGCGACATATCTAACCTAAACGCTAATTCTAAATTAATTCCAACATGTTGTAGAATAAATAAGTACGTTTGTATACAAACATATATACACACACATTTTTCAGGTCAAACATTCTTGCATTGTCAAAAGGCACAAGCCAACTTTTAGGCTTGAGGTTTCAGCATGTAAAAAGCACATGGTGATGGAAGTAATGTGAGCTGTAAAGCCTTGATGGAAGGGAAGGAATCTTTAGTTTTCTCACTTGCTGCTAGTTGCAACAGACAAACCCATCTCTCTTTTCTCTCTCTCTCTCTGTGGATTTTGAAGTTTGAAATATACCTAGGGGGGACCAGCTTCTGGGTGTCTTTGAAAGTTGAAATCCAATTTGTCTGTACGAAAAGATGGAGTTTTGGCTGCAACAATGCCCCCTAACTGAATGCACTTACTTGGTTTTTGTGTTGGCCTTTTCTTGGATAATAATACACCTTTTAACTGAAAATCCGCAAGAATACTAGGGTAAACCAATACAAAAAATGTATTTCTGCTAAAAAAAATGCAGAAAATATGCAACGGGTTAGGTGGGTAAATTAACTTTTAAAGGGTTTTTTTTTTTCTTTTTCCCAGGGTCTTTGTGAGGGCCTTTTGGTTTTCCTGTTTTGCTGCTAGGAATATTCCCCTGTTGTAGGCTGCATTGTGTTTCTTTTTTTGAAATAGCTAGTTAATTTACCAATAAAAAATTTGACAAAAAATTGTAGTACTCCTTCAAACTGCTTCGAAGAAATTAACAAAGAAAAGATCAGGATTGTTAAGCACGAGGTCAAATCTTCTTTACTGAATTTGCATGTATCTCTGTTCCAATGCAATTTTAGCCACAGGCACAAAAGACTCTTTGCGCAAAGATTCTTTTGTGAAATTCTGTGACTGAAACTGCACGGGAATAGATTCAGTACAGGGGACCTAAGGTGGTTAAGCATGCCAAACCAATAATAAGGTTGGTGCTAATTCCAATGTCAATTTGGTACTGAAGAGACCAATATTATTACTGAATTTTATTTTTTTGAAAAGAAACAATACAATCAAGTTTAAATTTCCTACCAAGAGGCTTTTGGTGGGAGCAAGAGTAAACCTAGGTGTCTGGAGAAATGAGGTCAAGTTCAATCCATCTTCCAATGTGCTAATATATTTATCCTAACAATAATAACTTTCGCCGATTACACAAAGTTTAAATTTCCTCATCTTTTGTGTTACCAGACTCAGTAAAAGGAATTACATAGTTTTCTATATCAGCCCCTTTAAATTTGGTATTAACCTCCCATTTGCAAAACCAACAAGCCATAAGGAAACATTATATTGACAACAGCATTCATTTACCTGTGAAAGACAAGAGCACAAGAAGTTAACAAAATGACAAAACTAGCCAATTTATACATATCTCAACTAATCTTTGGGGTTCAAACCCACCATCCACTTGCGGGGAGTACAATGAAAGTCGGAGCAAAGCCCCATATGGACTGACCCAAAAGAGTTGATAGCACCTAAGAGGTTTCAAACTTATGAGCAGGGCAGCCCTAGGGGAGTGCATATGGGGGCCCGAGCCCCTGCACACATCCCAATTACCCCATTATTTCCATAATATGGTAGGTTTTGTTTGTAAAAATTATGAAGAAAGCCTTAAAAGTGTGATTTTTGTAGATAATGACGATATTTTATTATTAATTTATGAATACACATGATTGGTGGGAGCAGTATTCAACTCAACTATAAGCTTCTGTAGCTCAGTGTCTTGGGCTACTCTATCCTTCAATTCCTGGACCCATTCACTCAGAACTACTGATAAGGCTTCCAACTCAGCCTCTTGGTCTTGTAAATGCTCTACTCTTGACAAGGCATCAACTACCTTGTTATCCACCCCTTGTTTGTAAATGATCTCATAGTCAAAACCCACTATCTTGGTTAACCATTTTTGTTGCATGAGTGTAGTTAGCTTTTGTTCCATTAGGTACTTGAAGCTCAAGTGGTCAGTCTTAACTTTAAAGTGATGACCCAACAAGTAGTGCTTCCATTTATGAACTGCCACAACCACTGCAAGTAGTTCTTTTTCATTAGTAGAGAGGCCTAAGTTCTTAGGTAATAGAGTTTTGCTATAATAAGCAATTGATCTCCCCTCTTGCATTAACACAGCTCCCACACGCTTCCCAGAAGCATCATATTCCACAATGAAAGCCTTGGAATAATCTGGTAGAGCTAAGACAAGGGTAGTAGTCATTGCTATCTTCAACTGATTGAAGACTGCCTTGGCTTTAGGTGAGCACACAAAGGCATCTTTCTTTAGCAAATCAGTCAAAGGTTTGCCAAGCCTTCCATAGTCTTTGACAAATCTTCTATAGTACCCAGTCAAGCCTAAGAAACCTCTAAAAGACTTCATGAATTTTGGTCTGGGCCATGACTGCATATTAGCAATCTTACTATCTTCTATAGATACTCCCTTCCCATTAATGACATGCCTCAAGTACTCCACCTCAGTCTGTCCAAATACACACTTGGAGGCCTTGGCATAAAGTTGTTGTTCCCTTAACACTTGGAAGGTAGTTTCCAGATGTTTTAAGTGTTCAGACTAGGTCTTGCTGTACACCATTATATCATCAAAAAATACCAAAATAAACTTCCTAAGGTAAGGTTTGAACACATCATTCATCAAGCTTTGGAAGATTGATGGTGCATTGATGAGACCAAATGGCATGACAAGAAATTCGTAATACCCCTTATGAGTCCAAAAGACCGTTTTCTCGATGTCCAGTAGGTTCATCCTGTTCTGGTGATAACCAGACCTAAGGTCTAATTTGGTAAAAATCTTAGCTCCATGCAACTCATCAAGAAGCTCATCTATGACAGGTATGGTAAACTTATCCTTCACAGTCTCCTTGTTTAAGGCCCTAAAATCAACATACATCCTTTAGCTATTGTCCTTTTTTACAAGCAAAATAGGTGAAGAATATGGGCTGGTACTAGGCCTTATCATCCTAGTTGGTAAAAGTTCCTTCATAATCCTTTCTATTTTAGCTTTTTGAATGTATGGATATCTATAGGGTCTGGAATTAGGTGGTTGTGTGTTTGGTTTGAGAGGGATTTTGCGGTTTTGAGTTCTAACAGGAGGTAGCCCTTTTGGCTCTTCAAAAATGTCATTAAAATTGGATAAGAACTGAATAAGTTCAGGCTGTACCTCCACCTGTGTGCTGCCTGCTAATTGTGAAACTACAGTGTTACCCCCTTGAATACTGCATAGTTGTGCTAACATCCTTTGAGGTTTCCCCTTCATAAGCTTTTGCATCTGGGCAGAAGTCATTTGTTGTATTTCCACAGAATTTCCTCCGCTTAGTACATGCTTCCAACCTTGTGCTTGGAACTCCATTCTTAGCTCCTTACAATCCTATAAGACTGGGCCCAATGTTGTCAGCCATTGGACCCCTAGAACCATGTCACAACCCCCAAGGGGAAGTAACCTCACATAGCTTGAAACTCTGTCCCTTGCATGCACCATTGACCTTCTGGGTTTCGTCTATGGTATGAATCTCAAAAAATTTCTCACAATGGTAAATCCACCCATCGGGGTCATCCCCTCCAAATTTTGGAAAATCAATTCTATTGAATCTAGGATTTCACCAATTTCCTCCAAAATTACCCCCACCGCCATTTCCCATCGGTGGTTAAACAAACACTTCATGATTCAGAATTGAAGAAGAAGGAATATTGTTTACCTGAAAGTCCAGTTGATCGTACTTCAAAGCTAATGCAGCCACCACGTTTTTTTAACTCAACCATGGCCTCATTTTGTCGATCCAAGGTGGCGACGTGTTTTTTCTGAATTGGTCCTCAATTGGTTAATTGCCTCTTCGATTCGCTTAACATCATGTGACCTAGTACCTTCCACCAGAATCGACCGCTTTGATACCAATGATAGCCTGGGGCTATAATTCACGAGATTCAAAGGAAATAGAGCACCCAAATGGGATACTCAATTGTCGTTGTATTAAGCTCAAGGACGAACTACAACTTGTAGAAGAAGAAAAGAAAGTAATAAACCCCACACCTCTCCTCTACCCTTTATTAAATTCACGTGGTACATGCCTCAACCTCCCCTCCCGCCAAAACAAAAACAGAAAATGAGTAGAGCTAAAACAGAAAATGAGTTCAAGGTCAAAGACTAAAAAGGACCTCATTAATTTATAAATTACGTGGTGCACCATAGGTTAACCATCATTGCGGGGGGAAAAAAAAAAACCATAAGTGCCTCAAATAAAAAATTGTCCTCGAAGGATCTACAAATTTTCTATAGTAGTTGATTCATAGATCAAACGAGACAAAGATAAATAATTGGGTTTTGGAAGAATAATTCCTATCATGAGGCAGTTGACTTGTGGAATGGCATCAGAGCACATGAGATGAGACAGCTATTTTTGTCAAATTGCAGTTTACCTATATTATTATTTCTGGCGTCCATTAATACGAAATGATGAAGCGTTGGGAAATTTCTCGGCCAGCTAGATTATTCTTTTTCTTTCTCCACCGCAGCCTGCAGAATGCATATAAATCACACACAAGATATAGAAAAACGTTAGGACTCTGGAGTTATAGCTCAAGCGGTCATGAATGAGCACTTAGGTGCCACAGTGTGACGTTTTAGATTCAAGTCGATAAAACTACATTGTCCTGTTGTAGTAATTTAACTCTACTAACATACTCATATTCTATCGTTTGACAAAAGAACAAATAAAGAAGTCTCTTTGCTGGTTGAAAGAGGTGGGAGAGGAATAAGTTACCGGTAAGGCGCGTTATTCCGAATGAAGACAACCAAATTCTCTCCCTTCTCTCGAAAAACCCTCTCTCTCTCTCTCTCTCTCTCTCTCTGGCTTTTCACCACTTGGGGTTTCCCCCATATTTGGTTGCGCAATTTGAGCATGCCATTGCTCAAATTATCCATCTTTACAGAGTTAATCCCATACTCGAACTATGTTCTTTCCCAATCCCAGAAAATGACAAAAATAACAGACTGTAGAATGATGACATTTCTATCCGATTTATTCCAGACAATGGGATAGGATTTAATAACACAGTACCCTACATAAAGATACTTATCCCATGGAATACACAATCCCTCTATTTAAATTTTAAAGCAACATTTGTAATCAATCACTGTGTCCACCAATCTTGTCATTATTCTTCTTACTAGCATGTCACTCTCATATCAACGTTGAGTAGGAAATAAAGCAAATCAATGCAACTATAGGAGGAAAAGCCTATGAAGAAGGATTTTCTTGCAAGAACAGAGAGCCCCATCCTATAGCATGACTCTACAAGACAATGTATCCTGTAGCGCGGAGCTGCACCTATAGTGCGGCATTCAAGTCATTGGTCTCGGTAATCAACGACTCGAATTTCATCTCGGCAATGAATGATTCGGATCATGTAAGTGCTGCGATGAAATCTAAACCATTGATTGTGGGATCAACGGCTTAGATGCCTCAATTTTGGAAAGTACGTACTACACAATAGACCCTTTCCCACAAGAGTTAGTTGAAGCAACAACAAATTGGTATAGACAAAAATAGACACCAAGTACGGAAACTTGGTTTTTTCCCTAAAAAATAAAAAATAGAAAATTTTGTCATTTCAAGCATATATCTAGCTGCCACATTGACTTTAACTATATTCTGTGTGGAAAATCAGTACTACAGCTTCTTGATTTCAAGATTAAAGGAGAACCAAAGTTTCTTTCATCAAATATAGGTTCCTCCCTGTAAAGACAAAAAATTAAAAAAAATCAAATACTCAGGCATCCTCAGGAACATTCTTACAACATGTCCATCATGAAATTCTCTTCAGTATATGCATCAAACTATAAACAGTTGTATAACAAGGCGAAAAAAACAAGACAGAATCCTTGTAGCCGTCTGTCTAGCTGCATTCTCTTCTCTTATTCATCAACTTAACATGATGAAACAAAACAGAAAGTGGAAAAGTACATAACCATAAAATCAATGCGCACTTGAGCTACATAAATTCAAGAACACCGAAGAATTCAATTGAATGAAATACCATAGGTAGTCAACATCACCGTGATCTGTAAGCAAATGAAGCTTATACATGCTGGAGCTTCGCTTGGTTGTCAGATCAGCAGGAGACCTCAAATGAACCTCGAAACAGAGTTTTTTACAATAAACTAGCGACAATCAGTTGCCTCGGAAACAAAACTCGATTGTGAAACCGTATCATCTCTTCTAGAACATACATATGAATTATCCCCAACTGATTGATTTCGCCGCAAGCGAAAGACACTCCCATCCCCGTCACTACCAAGCCGATTTCTTCCCCTGCCTACAAATCTTCCACTTCCGATCCTAAAACTAGACCCTCCATTAGCAGATTTCAGTTTAGGCTCAACCGCATTAGCCTCACCTCGATGTTCAGAGTTGCCATCAGTTCCAGCCATGAGATCCATCAAATTATTCCTAACACCCAAATCAGAGTACACTCTCCGCGAATTCCTCAGCGGCCTAGCACTCTCAGCTTCCAGACCATCAAAATGGCATTCCTTAACGCTCTTTGACCTCACATTCATCTGGGTATTTGCGGATGCAACTGGCTGCCCGATTGTCTCAACCATCAAGCAAGGATTACCAAATCCATTCCATGAATGAAGAGGAACCAATTTACTCAATTTTTCGAGACACTCCACAACCTCCTTCATCGACGGCCTTCTCTCTCTACAAGACCTCACGCACTTTGCCGCTGTGACCGCCAATTGCTTCCTCACCATAGGATCCTTAGGAGGCTCAATCCTCGGATCGTAAATACTCAAAAGCTTCCCTCTCCTAATCAAAGGAATAGCCCAATCCACGATTGAAGGCGGCGAATGCCCAACGTCAATTGCCTTCCTACCACTAATTATCTCCAGTAATAGTATACCAAAGCTAAACACATCAGTTTTAGTACTCAAATTATCAGGAGTCACATAGCAAGGGTCAAGATATCCCATCGTACCTGCAGCAAGGATCAGAATATCAATGGAGTATTGTTGAATTCTCATTTGTGAAATGAAAATTGGGAAGAATTGCCAAAAAGCCTCATAACTACTCCGTGTTCATACTAATGTTGTTTTGCTATGATTTGCTGCCTTCTGTTCATGTTTTGATATTCTTGATAAGAGGGAAACACAAGAATTTTGCCAGAGCATCTCCATCCATTACTCTTTTAATTGACCCAGGATCGAATTCTGGGTAAAAGCCTCCAAATTCACTCCGGTCATTGACTCAAACTCATACCAGATTGAGTTTTACTCAGATTTTTAACATACTCAAATTTCTAATTATGTTTTTAACGAAGCTTTTACTCAAATTTGTGCTTACATTTGAGTTTGTCGATAAGAGTTATTGATACCAAATGAAGCTTTTATTCAAATTTTTACTTACCTGCTGGGGGAGTTGATCGGAGACGAAAATCATCGACGTGACACCGCAGAGCTAGCCCGAAATCACCCAACCGAGCGTTGAAATTCTTATCAATCAAAAGATTGGCAGACTTGATATCCCTATGTATAACAGGAGGCGTACAAGAATGCAGTATATCGATCGCCTTAGCCGTTTGCAGCGCAAATCTGATCCTCCTGCCCCAATTAAGCGGCCTTTGACTCAAATGAAGCGCATCGTACAACGTCCCATTGCTCATGAACTCCACCACCAAGAGCCGTTGCTGTTGTTGGTTAGGGTTTTTACTCGAGTCAAAGGGCGTGAATCCGAGTAAGTTGACCAGTCTAGGGCTGTGTAAGCTGGACAGGATTTCGATCTCGTTATCGGCCTCGTTGACAGAGTGGGTGGTGGAGGCGGGTTTGGCGGAGGATTTCTTGACTGCGACGAGGCGGCCGTTGGGGAGGAGGGCCTTGTAGACGAAACCGTGGCTGCCCTTGCCGAGGAGTTTTTGGTCGGAGAAGTTGTTGGTGGCGGCTTGGAGGTCGGTGTAGGCGAAGTGTTGGAGTTTGATTGGTGGGTTTTCTTGTTTTTTCTTGTCTGTGTTCTGTTGATGGGTTTTTGAATTGGAGACTGAGATGGCTGATTCGGCGTTGCAAGTTAGGTAACCCATTCAAGAAAGAGAGAGAGAGAGAGAGAGAGATACAGTACTTTTGTTTGAGGAAGGAAGGAATTCGGAATCGGTGCGTGCGAGGTAGAGGTTAATTGAATCTCAGTTGGCAGTAACGTCACTCCGACCGACGTCGGCTTACAATACTCCGACCGAACAAATAGAGGGGAAATGTTAGAAGCTTGTTGTCTAGAGTAGTAGAAGAATGGATTTACAGGTGTAGAGTTGGGAAAGGGAAGGCAGCTTTATTCCAGAAATTTTTGCTTGCTTTGTGGGGTGATGTTGGGCTTGACTTCGTGGTGTCTGACCAGGTGGGCAAAGAGAGAGAGGGGATGAGTTTGCAAAGCAAATGACTCCCTCTCCTTGGATCTAGGGCTGATCATGTTTATTTATTTTTTCATTTGCTTTTGTTTTAATTATTAGACAAAAAAGCCATTTTTCTCATTTCCTCAAATGGGTTTCTTTGTTACTTATACTCCATATTTAGGAATATTCATGCTCCATTTCTCCTGTCCCCGCAAAGAAGAAAGGGCCGTTTTTACTATTCAAATAATTCATCGAATTATTTTTTTAATTTCTAATATTTTTATATTCAATATGAATGGATCTCACAAAGCTTTATTAAAACAAGTTTTAAAATAAAAAAATATTACTTATAAATTATTAAATATAGATAATTTTAGAAAAATGTGAATAGTAAAAATGAACAATCTTTATTCACGCTATTTTTTAAAGGAAAATGTTAACGCATGCCCAATAGACATACGTTAAAGTTGAAAAAGTGTATTAAAATATGTGAAAAGTATATATGAATATATGAAAGTGTATTGAAAGGTGTAAAAGGTGCAGGAGCGGACTCAAGATTTATTATTAGGGGGTCAAGAATCTACAATATTTTATTTAGTTTCTTGGTTTCATTTTGATGGTTCCCTATGAAGTTACATGCAAATTTTCAGATAAAACATTAAAGTATTTTCGTACATGATTTTTTGAGTTTTTTCGTACCAACTTAAAGATCTCTATTAATTTTTTAATTTGGTGAGAAAAATTAAAAAAATTATGAACTAAAATACTTTTATTTTTTGTCTGAAAATTGCACGTATTTTCGCTGAGGACTATCAAAATGAAACGGAGGGAGTACATTAGAGTAATAACCCAACAGATTTCTACTCAATACATAGAAACAAAATATGGTATATCAAGTTACTTGGGGCGCGCGCACACACAGAGAGAGAGAGAGAGAGAGAGAGAGAGAGAGAGATGGGAGTCAAAAAATCATGAATGTGGCTATGCTCTACTTTTTTTTCCTGTGAGGTGGAGTGTGTTAAGATGGTGGAATCACAAAAAAAAGGAAAAAATCAAGGGAGATTCGGTGAATCATTTGGGGCAAGTGAATTATTTGTAGGGCAAGGACCACAAGGTAAAGACAACAAGATATACTCTTGTGGGGCACAATTAAAAAAATAACTAGAAAGATATACATATCGCAGGGAGGATTTCCGCCCCTGAAAAGGTGTATGAAATGTGTATTTCTTTTGTTTGTTTGTGTGCTTATTGTGTGTCTATTAGACACAAGTTAGCATGACCCTTCTTAAAATTGTCAAATGATTGTTATTTTTCACTTGATTGTCTAAATGGTATTTTATGAAAGGGTATTTGGATTGTTAAAAATACCATTTAAATAAAAAAATACCAACCTTGGTATTTTTACCGGAACAACTACTCGTGGTTTTGTAAAGTTTATTCTGAGGATGAAAAATTTAGCGTGAATTGAACCTGGTATTTTTGGTATTTTTTTTTACTTTTTTGTCTATATTGTGAAGACAACATCTTGTCTAACTGGTATTTATGAAAGGGCATGTTAGACTGTTAAAAGTACGATTGGTATTTTTACCAGAAACAAAAAGGTGTTTTGATGTTATTATGAAGAATGGACCTAATTGAAGAACTAAAAGGAGTCAAATTTTGTCAAACACGAGAATTGTTTATTAACTACCTAAATTTCTCACATTTTATGGAATTCCCTCGACAGAACTCTATTGAGAAAACTAGAATTCATGTTGTCGACCACAAGATAAAACATGAATTTATGTAATCGACCACAAGTGAAAAGGATTTATAAACAATCGAACCTGAATTTGAGCTTAACATGAAGGATCTCACATATACCGATTCAGTTAACTTAAAAAATCCCCCGAACTGGGAACTGAACTAATTTTAAAAATTTCAACTTCCCCAAACCGGGAACTGAACCGGCCAAAGAAAAAATCGAAAAAAAATCCCGATTTTGTCCTGTTTCCGATTTTTTATTTTCACCCCTAGATAGGATAGACTAATTCCTTCACTTCATCTTTGTCTTTCTGTAGAACATCATTTTTTTTTTATTGTTTCCTTAAGCCTCCTACGATTACTCTTTTTCATTTTGTTTTTTCATGTGATTTCTACTATTAAAAGTTAAAAGGTGCATTTGGTAAATTAAATTGAATTGTAATAAATCTTTTTTATGTTTTGGTCAAGCTATTTTACTTTCGTGTTCCTTTTGATTACAATAACTGATCTAGATGTTAAAATATCTATATTGACAAAGATTACTCAATTTAAATCTTATTATGATTTTTTGCTAAAAAGGATTTGTACTTCTCTAATTTTTCGACAATTAGTTTCATCCCCTTGGGGTGGCTCTGTCTATTGTAATCTTTAGCTTGACTAGAGATTTCACATGTTCTTAGCACTATCCTCAATCGTTCGAATACACCGCAGGATATCCTCTACTTTTGAATGGACTTTATCTGCTATTACTATGGATGGCCACCGGAAATGTAACGACCCGAATTTTTTGGTACAAGAACTCCAAAGACATTTGTATTTTTATATACTTCCAGGCCCTATTTTTCCTCAATACAAAGTTTATATCACCCAAATAATACAAAAGTCTCCAAATAAATACTCCTCTAAATATTCTCTCGGCCAAATTAATAATCATCAAATCCTCCGAATCAACCTCACTAACCCGGCTCCACACTGAAAGATAAAAATCTCCGAGAAATATACAATATAACAGAATAACAATGCTTGCACTTAAGTGGAATCAATAAACAAAGATTATCAAGCCGATTTAACAAATCACAAGGGCCCTCATACCTGGTCCTCCTCAGTACATGATCAGTGCACCACCCTTACCCGCTTCACCTAGCTTATCTGACTTTCCTGGATCAGCTAAGATATTGGCAAGTTCACTCGATTTAGTTTGAATAAAGACAAAAAAAAATTGATCATAATTTTTTTTTGAATTCTTGGTTTATTTTAAGTGAACTGTTTTAAATTTTTTATTTTTTAGATTCCTCGTCAAGATGAACTAATAAGCCAAAAAAATAGATGCAAAACAAATATATGAATCCAAAACAGTGATCGTTTCATGTGGGTATTCGTAGTACTCATAATCAGTTTTTATATTTTTATATCTGTGACTTCGTACGCATTTTTCATTTGCAAGTGGGGAGGGGGAGAGAGAGAGAGAGAGAGAGAGAGAGATTCATTGGGCGGGGGTTTGTCGTGATGTACTTGAGATAGAGATTGGTGGTTGGATGCTTCTGTGTATTGTTAAATTTGACAGGAGTTTTCCGTGATTGGGTGGCTGGGGATTGGTGGGCATTACAGAGGTCTTTGTTGTTGTTGGTGACCATAGGTTCATAATGTTGGAAGGGAAATAAAAACTGAAGGTGGGCATTACCGGGTGATATTATTGTAATTTATTAAAAAAAAAAAATCAAGAAAACAAATTTTTTACGTTTTGGATTCCTTTCCTCGAAACAAATCAATAGTAAAAAAATAATTGACGCAAAACAAACTAATGCAATGAATAAACCTTATAGAAATTGGGTAGGAGCTTAATCGTTACGCGGATATTATAAACTTTAAAGAGTGACACTGTAATTTATTCAATCACTTCAATAGGCGACGCCGTTAGCAACAGAGACCAAAACGTAAAATTAAAATGTTGGGGACAAAATATCTTCAATTGGTATGTTGGGGACCAAAATGGCACAAGACCAATACTTTAAAAATGCCAATAAGCCGAAACTAATCTTATTGAGCAATCAATCGTAACAAAAGTGAGGCCTCTCAAAATTGACCGCCCCTTTGGATGTCAGCCAAAAGCCATATCAAATCTTACGAAAATGTTAACGAGTACAAATCAATGGCCTAGCGGGCAAAATTCGAAGTTAAATCACGACAAGCAGCACACTGGGATGGACTTCAGACGAAAATCTCTCTCTAAGACAAATATAAACCAGAAATCAAACTCTATTTGTCGATTCTATGAAATAGCCGATTGTCCTGAGAACTATCTTTTGTAGCTTCTTTCAAACACAGGCATGAAATTGGAAGCAAAATGAGTACAGGCAGAGGGATGTAAAAGGAAGAATCCAAAACCTACCATCAACTATACTGAAGTGCTGTGAATTCTTGTATATTTGTAGGGAAAAAAATTGGTGCCCTGACCTAAACCTCAAAAGTGAAGAACTGCAAACTGGGTCTAGTCCTCACGGATGCTGGGTGGAATTTTTACTTTCAATTAACTCCTCTAACATTTTGTCGAGTCTTGATCATTCGTTTGAGAGTTGCAAGCCAGAAATTGCACTCATCCCAGTCACTAGTTGTCAGTTGCACCTGTAAGAGAGAATCAAACAATGGATCACACGAAAATCCTCCAAAAAAACACAAAATAAATTGATAAAATAAGTACTCATTCTATTCCAGTCAACCCTTTTATGACATTTGTGCTCTTCAATCAAATCAACAAAAATATTTTACTGCAACTTTTTCATTTTAACAACCAAAAAGTCTCAATGAGTTCATGTAGACAGCTTTCAAAATCATTAAAAACGAGTAAATAAGAAAAATATTGACGATTTTTCAAGATTTCCAAAATGCAAAAATGGACAAACAAATTGGGATAAAGGGAACAAAAAGGTGCAGTGTGAAATCCCACTCTCAATTGCAGCTACTTCTCCTCTGAAGAAAGATTTGGGCAGGAATAGTGTACCTGGATTTGGAGGGCGGTGGTGAAGTCATGATTATCCAAAGCCTGGCAGAGCTGAACAAGCTTTTCAGCGGCATTTTTGGATATGTCCCCGCTGTTAAGTTTGGCAAACAAAGCACCGATTTTCCTTGAATTGTCTTCTATTTCCCGCCGCTTAGCTGGATTTGCATGTGAACCTCCTAGCGCTTCTGATGTCTCATTGAAAAGTCTCACCAAAGTTGCGACAACAGGCCTCTGCTGGACTGGAGCCCATAATTCACAAACCAGCAAATACCCAAGAAATATCGTCATTAACAAGATGACTTCCAAACAAACTTAAAGCATTTCCAAGACGAACTGCCCGCCATGAAGATACATAAGAAGAAAGAGAACAAATACACAAACAACTGAGCACAAAGATGTAAAAATAACAAAGAATGTAAAGTTAAGGGAAAATTTTACAAAACAATTTTTTCCCAAGAGAAAAGCAAAGTAGATTTCAAATGTAGTCCTTTGGCTTTGAGTGACTCGTAAGACTGCTGAAACAGCCGAATAAGCTTTTTAAGGTCAGAAACCAACATCCAATAATGACTTCTGTACAAACCCAGCACACGGGCTATACTAGCACCTCGGACAGCCATCTTTTGTGCCTAGACAGTGCCAATATCCTCCCCCACCTAGGTTTGTACATGTAACATCATTAAAGGAGAAATAATCCTTCAACCAAACCAGTTTTCCAGTATTAGGATTCAGAATAATTGCCAATTCGCTGCTGCTTTACAATGTCCTGTGAAGAACCAGTACGGGCACGGTGCACCAGTACGTCGGTACCGTATGTTACAGGTACAAGGATATCGCAAAACCTCAATGAACATGGCACGCTATCAATTTACATTTGCAATTACGAAAAATGTATTTTGCATATATCTCAAAACTAAAATAGAAGTTCAGCAACAAAAACTGAGTATTTCATATTGATCTTCTTAATGTCGAACTTCCGGCGTTCATCTATGGTTTTATACATTCTTTAAAAGTTTAAGCAATGTACCTTAATTTTATACGAGAACTCATGCTCTCTTATTTAAATTTGGTAGTTTACTAATCTCTATTTATTGTTATTTATCGTAATTCACATTCTTCATATCA
Organism: Vaccinium darrowii; assembly: GCA_020921065.1. Classification (NCBI taxonomy): domain Eukaryota; kingdom Viridiplantae; phylum Streptophyta; class Magnoliopsida; order Ericales; family Ericaceae; genus Vaccinium; species Vaccinium darrowii. Next base: position 19,453,310 of record CM037157.1, read on the forward strand.
TATGTTTTTTAATATGGTGTAATACTGTAATGTACCTTCAAAGAGAAGCATGGTCTTCTTCATTCATGGAAGTCCTACCTCCACTTATTAAACTTAAACTTTCAATATTCTATTTTTTTTTTTCCTTTGTAGGTACTTGAAATTGGATTTTTTGGGAATAAGAAAAATATAGTAAGAAAACAAAGAAAAATATAAAGTAGGAATTGAAAGGGAAAAAAACTTTATAATACTAAGCATCTAGTACAGCCAACAAAATAAAAAAAGAAAAAGGTGTGCCAAAGCCGTACACATCCCATATCCAACGCGTACATGCGCCGCATACCAAAACACGCCCAATATGTATTTGGTGTACCAGGTACCTACTTTTCCATAACAGAGCCGTACTAGTATTCGATTCTTGCATACCAACATTTTTGGAGCACCCGTGCTTCTTAGGCAATGACACAATAAATTTTATTTGAAAACAAATGGATTCCTCCGACTTCCAAGCAACCAACCACTCCACCTTCCTAATTCTTTTAAATTGACGTCAACCAAATTACCGTACAGTTCATTTCTTCTCCTGACAGGTCAATGAAAAGAACAAGGGAACCTTTATCTAAGAGACAAAATTCTATTTGCACGGGACAACTCAATCAGGAGAATCATCAATCCATCCTTTACCAAGAATTGATTCTTAAGACTTTCAAAGTACTTGAAGTTAGAATCCTTAAGGATTAATACTGTTTCTCTATGTGTTATGCGGCACTGATGCCCTATATTGTGAATGAAGTAATCAAGGTAATGAGTACAGAAATTGAATTGGGTCCCTAGGCCTGCCCTCTTTCATGCCTTACTCCTTTAATTTGGGGGCATGGTTCCACGGCACAACATCCCTTGAGTTCCTCGGATTTCGGAGCATATGGCGGCTGCTATTCATCCATATATTGCCACATAGTCTGCCTCCAGCCCTCGCCGCACATACCCCCATTGATTGGAGATTACATGGGTACATTGTTGTTGTTGTTACAATGAACCTAAAACTTTGAAGATATGAAATGCTTCGAATAGGCTACACAAAAGCCAAAGTACAAGTCAGGGAAAAAAAAAACTTTGGCCGGTTCATTTTTCAATACAGATAAACCCTTTTTAGAGGTTTCCGAATGTTATTTTTTTCACGAGCCCCAGCTCCCAAAAACCCAATACCATGAAGAAAATTACTTGTATTCCAACCATTGAAGAAGGCATTCAAGACAGGAAGCTGCCACCTTTTGCATTGGTAAGGGACGACATATTAGAAAAAGCGGTAAAATACGCGAACGAACTTTCAAGAAACATAAAATTGGCCTAAAGGCCAAGTTTGGGGTTTTAAAGGGTGTTTACCCTAGCCTAACTTATTTTAAGGCCTCCAATACATTAATGAGAAATATTTAAGGGCTCAAGGTCAACACTAGACCAAAATACCCTTAATGATAAAAAAAAAAAAATTACAAAAAGAAAACCCAACATTTTCACTTCCACGTTGTGTTTAGTGTTTAGGCGAGAAAGGTGGGTGTGAGTCTAACACCCCCACCCCCCAAAAACCAAAACAACAACATTTGTGACGTGACCTGCCACTGGCCCCACTCCCTCTCTCTCTCTCTCTCTCTCTCTCTCTCATGTGTGGGACAAAATTAATTGCTCTCTACAATTTTGGGGTTCAATTTTAGGAGGTTTAGGCTCTTTGGGGCAGGGTACAGCGGCTTCAGGCATTTTGGGTTTAGGTACTTAGGATGCACTTTCCAATTACGACATTTTAGTGGTTTAGGCACTTTCATAGGGTACCCTAGCGTTTTACGCACTTTCATATTGTACCCTAGGGTTTAGGTTTAGGGTGCACTTTCCAATTGTAGGGTTTTAGTAGTTTAGGCACTTTCATAGGATACCCAAGGGTTTTAGGCACTTTTATAGGGTACCCTAGGGTATAGGTTTAGGCACTTTCATTAGGTTTTGGGGTTTAGGCACTTTCATAGGGTTTGGGGGGTTTAGGCACTTTCATGGGCTAGCGGGGGCATTTTTAGAATGTGTGGGTGATTTGTCCTCTTGGCATTAAGGAATTAGTTTGTGTCCTATTTCCACGATTGACCCCTATACCATGTCCTTGTCGAAGAAAGACCCTTCAAGAAAAGTAGGCATCTGAAAGCTCCATAGCTTATCAAATGGAGACAAAACTGACAGCGTCAACCAAACAAAACAAAAGGAAGGACTAAAATGTGCAAAGTCCCAGGTAAAATCGATAAATCTTGCAATCCCAATGACGACAAATAGTATTACCAGGAACATTTGAAGTATCAGCTGTCTGTACTGTAGGTGGCGGAGTTGCAGGAGTTACGGCTGGTTGCAATTGCGCTGGCTGAGTAGGGCTGGATGGTTGTGTTGGACCCATCCCAGGTCTTTGAATTCCCGGATTCGTACTCGACACATATCCCATAGATGCTGGGTTTGGAGCCAAAACCTGAGACATCTTATGCCCAGGAACTGGACCAGCTTGAGGTGGAAAAGGGCCAAGCGAACCACCGCCACGAGGTCCAGATTGATAACTAGGGTTTCCAGTCCCCTTCAACAAATATAAGCAGTAAATTGTTGTACAACACAATAGAAGAACTTGAAAAATATTCAAAGCAATAAAGAAAAACCACATATGTACCGGATACAACTGAGAACCCAATGTGGGTGCCTGGTATTGCCCCACATTTTTCAACACAGCAGGAGTTGCAGGGGTGAATGGTATTACTGGAGGCTGAGTGGTACCAGGAGACGGAGTAAAGTTCATCTGATATAATAAAATCCAAAACATTAAAACCAAATATATTACATTAAGAAAGCAATACATGCAAGAATTAAGATTGCAGATCCAATATCTTTCTGGATTTTAGAAGATCTGAGACCGAAACAAGCACTTTAATGTAGCCAACAGACATAATGAAAGAACCACCAATTATCAGTATTACAAGCAAATGTTATCCAAACCAATTACGAAGTCTTACAAGCTACACACTATGTAGAAGACAAATTTACAAGCTACACACCGACTATGTAGAAGACAAATTAATTCCTTGTGGAAAGGATCTCAATAATGTAAATACCTGGGGAACTTGAGGTGCCTGGAATGGAATGAACATTTGAGGATTTGGTGCTGACTGAACTTGGGGTTCCTGGGATGGAATAAACATTTGAGGATTTGGGGTAGACTGATACGGGGCAGGAGCACCATATCCTCCCATGTACGCAGGACCAAATGACGGCTGGTAGTTTCCACCATAAGGACTGCCTGAAACACTTTGCTGCAATTGAGATGGTGCTGTTTCCTAAAACAGAAACAATAGAGCACTCAGAAGTATCACTATAAGCAAAGTAGAATATTCTATGGTTAGACTGCTGCTACAACAGAAACAGATCTCAAACTGAAAATGCACAAGATTAAGCACCTGATAATAATGTCCAGAAGGTTCTACTGCGCCAAAACTGGATTGATCAGCACTGTATGCGGTTCCAGGTTGTGACTGAGAGTTTTCTAAAGCACTAGACTTGGGTACTTCTTTCTCTGCACAACAGTGAGAGAATTCTCAGCTAGCAGTCAAGCTGCTGCAACATGGTCCTTACAAGTGAACTAAATTAATATCTTCATGGTATAATATACAAAAAAGCAATGAATAAGTTCCTTTTCTCCCTGGAAATAAGAGATTCACTGGAGCTTCCAGTTTGTAGATGTCTGTCTAGACTATGAAGCACGGGTACTGGTACGGGGTACAGTACGGGTGCAGGTACGCGATACGGCAAAAATCTAAAAAAGTAGGGTACGGGTACAGTTGGGTACGTTAGTGTAATTTTTTTCCCCCTATTTTATTATGTTCCGCTGCATAAACTAAATAGTAAACTCATTTTACCGACAGGAAATTACCAAATCCAGTTAACATATATCATTTACAGTTAAACATACATATAATAGAAATCAGATGATCACAAACAAACTAGGTTAAGAAGCCCGAGAAGATCACAAACTTACACTGTCCACTACAAACTAGGCAACTACCACAGTGTCAACAGTAAAAACGAGAGAGAGAGAGAGAGAGAGAGAGAGAGAGAGAGAGAGAGAGAGAGAGAGCACAGCATAAAAACTAGAGACAGAGAGAGATTGGGTTTCGTACGAGAGACAGAGAGAGACTTGCAGTCGGAATGGCAGACTATAGTCGTCGGAGAAGATCAATCTTCAAAACCCCAAATTCCAAGCACTGGTGGAACCCCAGAATATCGATCTGTATTCTGATCGATATGTGGTGCAGTGTATACGTGTATAACAAGTGATAAATACACTTAGGTCCCTTTAGTTTTGCAAGGAAAGTTCAAAATTATGTTTTTACACCCCTGTAATTAAAAGCGTATTACAAATTGACCCCGCACACCCATTTTCGTACCCATTCGCGTACCCACGAATTACCCCCCCGTACCCAACATTATTTGCTGTACCCAGCCATACCCGTACCCGTACCTGTACCCAGTACTCGTACGGCAACATTTTTGGAGCACGGGTGCTTCATAGCGTCTAGATGAAGCACGTGAGGAAGAAAATTAACTAAAAAAATGCCAAGTACATCCTGGAAATATGAAGCAAAAGCACAAACCAGTTTCTGTTGATCGCGCAATACGATCTTGTAAGATCATAAGCTCAGGAGACAATTCGTCAGTTCCCATTAGTTTTAAGTACTCCATAGCTGTAGTTAAAATCCCTTGACTAGCCAATATTTCAGCATATTTCTCAATGAGCTTGCTCAAAGAAGCGCTAAATTGCTTCTGCCCAGTTGCCAAAGCGAGGACTATAGTCTTTTCCATTAAATCCTAACAAAATAAGAAGCATAAAATCAACTCCTCACAAAGCTAGAATAAACTTGTTTATAAAGACAGCAAGAGGTGAAGCGCATACCTGAAGGTGATCAACATATGATCTCCCCGCGTACTCTGAAGTCAGACTCCGCGACCATATTTCCACTGTCCTGTCAATATTTCCAGCACATATATAACAAAGCGTCGCAGGTAGTGTATTACCAACAGCCATGAGCCTAGAAGCAAGTGAGTCACAAAGCGAACTCCACTCCTCTCCCTGTGCAAACTGTTCATGGATGAATATTGAGATCATTGACATGAACACTTTAGTCAAACAATGAAAAAGGTAATGCTATCATCTCCTTATTTGCACCATTATCAAAAGTGAGGCTGATCTGCTTATGTTTGTGGGAAAAATAGTAGCCAAAACAAAGTTAAGGAGAGCTTATCCTACAAAATTGCGGGTATTCTTCATTTCAAAGTCATTAAGGACTACTGGCCTAGCCATAATTTTGACCCAAACTTCCACTTCAAAAGGCAAGAATTATAAGCATTCAAGCATCAGTCGCAGCAGATGCAGCTAAAACCTCGGACTAGGGGTTTTTCAAGTTCCCCCATCCAAGCAAGAGGTACTTATTGTCAATCATCAAAGTTGAAGATAGAAACAAGGCTTGCTATACATACAAAAAAGCATTAAAAGACTGACAGTAAGGTGAATCTCCCTTCCCGACAAAAAAGGACTCGTTTGAAGAACAATAGCACAAGTGATGAAAGATAATTTATCATTGCATTTGACTTTACGTGACAGTATCATATAAGCTATATTTTGACATGACACTCCACCATAATAACATGTATAATTTCACCCTTCCATGTTGAGGAACTTACTGTACAAAGTAGAGCAAGTGTTTCTTTCCAGGATTTTAGGGGCCTGGTGTTGACAAGACTAGCGAGATCATTGTTGACCATTGCAGAAACAACCTGGTGAAAAACCATGAAATGATGAGTAGAATCTGGTAATACATTGTGCCATTCCATAGTAAACAGGATGGATCTTGCTATATACAAATAAGAGTAAATGTCATGATTAACAAGCGATGCAAGAAATTATAGGTTGACGAATTCCAAGAAAACTAAGTTTTGGCTACCTTTAAGTAAGGAGAACGACTCATCTTAAGGTACTGATCGCGCGTGCTCTCCCACAAGGAACCACCACCAACATGAGCAATAACTAGAGCATCAGCCATTTTCTTTGCAGCTATACAATGAGCAACTGCACCTTTGTAGTCGCCAACAACCAATGCACATTGAATAGCATCATCAAAGGATGGCTCATCACTTTCTTCTTGTCCATCCATTTCTTGTTGCATTTCTTCCACAATGGGAACTGAATCACCAACATTAAAGCCATCCCCAGAATCCGATACGGGTGTCTCAGCTTTAGGACTCGGAAGATTATTAAAAAAATCTTCCCCATTATCATACAGGTTGGTAGTTTTATCCGAAACATTTTCTTCCTTATCCGCTACTTTATCTTCAAGACCAAGAGCACTTACTTCCCGAGAAAGTTCATCTTCCATGGTATCTTTTGCTTCATAAGGCAGGCTGAAACCAAAATGGGTTAGCAGTTTTGTCCTCGCTGTCCCATCGTCTTCAAACATGACCTTCAAGAAGCCCCATGTTTCTCTGTCATCCTCAGACCTGCCCAGACATTCAGTACACACCAAAAATTCTCATAATGTTAGTCCTGTAAGAATGAAAGAAAAGGAAAAGAATCCGTTCCTTCTTACTGGAAACATACTCAGACTCTTGACTTTTCTTATCACATAAAAGCCTCAATGAAGATCTGTCTCTATTATGTATTGCAGCTTCAAATTCAGAGGAGCGGCGAACCAAACTGTGTTCTGCAACTAAGTTATGCACGTAAACCTGAAAAGAGTGGAAGTGATGACTAAATAAAGGCCAAGGAAACCAAGTACCACAGAACAACCAATTCAGCATACCTCAGACGCTCCAGCTGGAGAATCCATTGAGCAAAATGAAACAAGCTTGCCTCCAAAACCGAAAGACACCCCTGCTTTAGATTTGTACCATTTTGGAGCTCTCGCCAGTGCTGCACAAGATGGGAAAACAATTAGAAGAAAAAGAAAAAGGAAAAAAAAAAGAAAGAAATGAGGGTAAAGATCCATAGAGCACAAATAAAATCTCGGGAAAAAATAACTTTAACCCCCCGTTGTTCGGCCCAGGTTTCACCCATCTCCTTTGATTATGAGCACACAATCACACCCTCTGGTTGTTGGACCGGTGTGCAAGGTCGAGACTGGTATGTTATGCCTTTCATGACTTGTTTAGTAATGAATTCATGGGTATTTCAATTTTCAAATGTTCATCATTATTTCTTTCTTTAGGTCCTCAAGGACAAATGATTGATATACTTTCAAGTTTGAATATGTTCATTCGAAATCTGGGATCTTCCACATCTTCATATTCACTTGTTTTTTCTATTTACTCTGAGCACCTCAGATCATTCAAAGGCGTCTGAAGATTCGATATATGGGGACGAAGCACATGCGAGAATACCAGCTTGAGTACAGAGTTCCTCTACTCAATCCTTTTCCTTCTTGCTGCTGGATATGGCTTATCACAGGCAGTGTGTTCTGGGTTCCAAACTCAACACTGCTCCACCTCCCCATTTGTGGTGTAGGTAGCGGTTCTGTTCCATTCGATCAAAAGAAGGAACAAGGTGCCTGTTTTGTTGGGAATTTCCAGGGAAAAAATCCTCAAACCCTCCTTTCTAAATTCATCGATATCAACTCTATCGAACAAACTTCTAACACATGAACTCCCTTGGAAAATGCGGGCACACATGTAAACGAGGTGCTCTACCTAACTGAGTCGTACGACAGGAACAAATGCTAACAGAACTTGTGAATAGACCTTAATAACCTCGTACAACAGGAACGAATGCTAACGGAACTTGTGAATTGACTTGATGACCTCATCTTTCCTCTCACACATGTACCCATTCACATAAAAGGACACACATACACATACGGATACATACATAAACACAGAGTAACTGGAACCCAAATCAGATCGGCTAAACTTGTATATTGACCTTAATTAAATCACTCATTACCTGATTAAAGTATATACTAGTAACCATTCCAGAATGCTTCCAACTTAGAACCCAAATTTTAATTATACCCTATTTTATTCAAAATACCTCTAAAACATGCATGTGTGAATGCACATTGAAGAGGTTATGGCAGCTAGAGAGAGAGATTCACAAAAATGCAAGACCGTTAAATTTTAACCAGAATCCAAGCTCAAAAAATGGTTATAATCTCCACTCAGTTGGCATCCAAGTCAAAACCACAAAAACACTTAAAACCCCTACGCCCAGTAAAAACTAAAGGTTGGATTGGCCATGTGTAAATGTCATTCGGCTATAAGTAAATATCCTACTACATCTACATCTACTATGTGTGTGTATACATGTATATATGAACATATATGTATATATGTATACATATTGCAGTTAAAAAGCTTGTAGTTGGATTTTGGGTTGGGTTGATCGGTTCCCCTTTGGTGTGCACCTATCGTCTCGTCCCTTCTGCCGGGATACGCTCCTGGCGGGACTCGAGCAACATGCTTCCTCTCGCAAGGAGGTATCCTGGGGAACACCAATGCGTCATCAAGGCAGCGCACTTGACACAACGAGGTGACAAGCTTTCCGGAAGGGAGGGTGCCACAGCCAAAGGAAATCCAAGGCCGACCAAAAGCACTACAAGCCCGTAGGACGTTTGGGCCATTTTTGGTAAGCAGAACAGGCGATGCGGGATGAACTGGAATCCGGGTTATGGTGCCCAACTGAGCGCTAACGTAGAACCCACAAAGGGTGTTGGTCAATTAAGACAGTAGGACGGTGGTCATGGAAGTGACCCAACGGGTGCTTATATGTATATATGTATATATGTATATCCATACGTATACGTACACATACATATATATACATGTATGTACACATGTATATATATACGTATATGTACATATATATGTAGATATATGTATATATATACATGTGTGTGTGTGTGTGTGTGTGTAAATGTGATGGACACGTATGTACATTTGTATGAAGATTGTACCTAATCATTTTTACTGTTTGTGAACAATGGATGAGAGCATTCAATTATGGTTTCAATAGGTTTGCAGTGCTAGAATGTGCACGTATACACATGAGAAAAAGAAGATGAGACATGGAGGAGACGAAGAAGAGATGGAGATGATGTGGAGCATATACAGCAGTTGCCGGTTCCAACATCTAATAAGTGTACATTACCTGCACCAAAATTACCCTCCCCAGTGCCAAATCGGCTACAACCCTGCAGGTAGACGATAAAACCTCAACTGTTAATTATCAAAAAGCATTGACCATCAAGTCAACCAGACAGATCAGGGGCCTCAAAAATAGAATTCCAAAAGGGAGAAACAAAAATCTGAAAATATAAAATTGAAAGTGGACTCCATGAAAGCCAAATAAGGACTCTATAATACTGCAACCAATGAGACTATGCATCTGGGATCCACTCAGAAATATTGAACTAATATTTCTCCAAAAAACTTTGCAATGGGATGCAGATAATAATATTAGCACCCGGCAGATATCACGTCATCGCAAACAATAACTGGTTTAGCGGTAACTCAGCCTGCATTACTATGATCGCAATTCAATGAATGATAACAAAAGTATAACCTCCATGATCATCAGGAGGACCAGATAGGTATTACCCACCATTGAAGTAGAAGAAAAGGAAAAGAAATGAAGACAAAAGGTGACATGACATACATATTAATCATTATCACGCAGCATGCAATACAGGTAGATCAAGAGAGGCTTATGAAGAAATGGTAGAATATTCATTTCCCCATTCATAATAACTATGCAATACAAACATAAAATACCCAGATCAAGTTAGATGCCTATCACACAACGAAGTTAACCCAGGTCAGCTCTACCGTCCATATCTACATTCCATTTCAGTGATTTCACTAATAATAAAGTAATTCCATTACATAGGCCAAATGTATAATTTGGAAACATGCAATGAATTCAAATGACTGACTATGAACCGAGAGACTAAACACTATCCCCCCCACCCACCCCAACCAAACAAGAATTCAGTTAAGTTCACATGTTATAACATTTCTCGAGGTAGCTCTTGCAACTAATGTTTTCAAGGCCCTAAAGCCTTTTCTTGTACAAAACCCAAAAGAACTTACCTCAATATTATAAATGCCAATTTTTCCGTCAAAAGAAGATGCTGAAATAACCCCAGGTATTTTTGGATACCAGTGGACATCAAAATTCCAATTGGTTCCTGCAGGCAATTCTGTGACAATCTGCAGCAAATTCCACAACAAAAGCAGCGAAAGAAATAAGAGAAGCAAATTAGAATACCCAACCATTTCCCAGAAGAAAGGAAAGAAAGGAAAAACTCCAAAAGACACGAATCACAGTTAGAAGATAAACAAAATAGCGGTGGCACGTTCAAGTAGAGGGGCCAATTAACATTTTACTACAGGGGAAGAGGAGGGGGGAAGAAAATAAGAAAATTCACTGAAAGGAGAAAAAAAATTCCACACAGCAACCAATCACAGATAATAAACAATACAATTGCAGCACATTGACGTAGAGAAGACAATCACATTTACCACAGGGAAATAGGAGGGGAAAAGGTAAACAAAAAACTGACTTATTACCCTAAACAATTCACACAATTACAATAGGGGGAATAGTGTGTGTGTGGTTGTGGGGGGGAGTAAAAACTCAACTGACATATTACTCTACCTCTCCAGAAACAGTATCCCAGCAAATAGTGCGATTATCTTTGGCGCAGGTAAGCAAATAGGAGCTATCACTTTGACACCATGACATCGCAATTACACCTACCAAAAGATATGCAAGAAACATCAGATAAAACAACAAAACCACAAGAATTAAATGATTCTTGAATGATTAGAAAATAGAAAGCAAGGGTCCTAAAAGAAAAACTACTTAAATTAAGCATGTAAGGCTTCCCCTTAAATTTACCCCTAAGTATCCACAACCCATGATATACTACTGTAGAACATGAAACTCCTGTGCCAATTAAATAACATAGCATGCTACCAATAAACATGAACAGTTTCCATAGCTTTTCTGATTCAAAAATCTCCAAACAATATTGAAGCTTCGCTGTTTATTCCCTATTTGTTACCGTTTGAATGATTGAATCCTATATCATTGCCTTGACTATCTTCTTGACTTCACAGAAATTGAAAATGCTTTTGCATGGGGTATATCTTAAAGGCTTTCTATATGCTTAAACTTTTGGACTAACACATCTTCAAAGTGCCATTCAATGTCTCCACGTGTGTTCCAGCCTCCAGAGATGGAAAGGAATAGGGGTGAAAATTTAACCAACGAAACTGAACCAAACAAAAAATTCAGTTTGGTTAGGTTTCTGTATGACGTTCGGTTTTATTTTTCTTGAAAATTTCATTTCGGTTTGGTTTTGGTTTTTCTCAGGGTTCGACCGATTTCCACTGAACCGAACCGTTTCTTTTACACCTGAGAACATTTATCACAAAAACAGGCCCTCTTCTTTACTCTGACAACTTTAAATCAGCTTTGAATTCTTTTTCATTGGGAGACAAACACAATCCTCTCTCTCTCTCTACCCACCTCATCTATCTCCGTATTTATTACTTCCTCTTTCAATTCCTTTGCTTATTCTCTCTCCTCCACACACCTCGGTCAGAACTCTAAACACTCCTGGGTTTCCGCCATAGTTGTCAAAGGCGAAAGGCGCACCGAGGCGCAAAATCATGTGGGGACTAAGGCGAGAGGCGAGGCGCGCGCCTTTTTGAAGCGAGGCTCACCTATGTAAAAAAAATTAGAAAAAATAGCATATAGCAATACTTTAACTAATATAGTGATTCGTTCATTTTTTTAAAATGAATAAAAAATGAAAATTGCAAGTTGGAATTAATAAAAATATTGTTTCCAAAAATAAATAGATGATTATGTGGTTTAAATATAATACTATTGTACTGGATTCAGACTAGTAATTAACTAACAAGAGAACAAAAAGTAGTGGCTTAATACTCTGTTGAAGCCTAGTAGTGATAGTGGAATGGTTATAATATTATATTATATATAAGACCCCACTATGAATATATTATACATTCACACTCCACTATGGATATCAAATATCAGACAACGAAGAAAGTTGTAATATTATATTATATTCACACTCCACTATGGTTATAATATTATATTATATATAAGACCCCACTATGAATATTTTACCCCCACCGACAAAGAAAGTTGCAGACGACGAAGACAGAAATAGCAGACGACGAAGAAATACCAGTTAGTTCGATCGACGAAAGAAGCTTCAGTCTTCGTAATCGACGACCTAGAACGCTGTTGAAGAGATTTTTGGTAACTCTACAGTCCAAAGGTGGAGTGATGATCTGTGCATTAAAGCTCTAAAGAGCTCTGTTCTTCATTTGAGTCTGATCGTTACACTCTGTTCTTCACAACAGGTGTGTAAAGCCCTAAATTTTCTTGATTAATGAGCAATTGAAACTTCGAAATGGGTTTCCACCCTTTATATGCCAGAAATTTTTTTTAAAAAAACCCTGCAATTTATCTATTACCCCTAAAATTAGACAAAGCCCCTCTGAAATTGAAAGAAGCGCGCTTTTTTAGCGCCTCTCGCCTTTGCGCCTTTTCGCGCCTTTGCGTCGCCTCTTTTCAGTTGCCTCGCCTGGGTGTGCCCTAGGCACAAAGGGTGCGCCTCGCTGCGCCTCTCGCCTAGGCGCGCCTTTGACAACTATGGTTTCCGCCATGGCTTGCAATGATGAAGGTCTTCAACTTTTGGCGCCTGAAAAGATGATCTCAGGCTCGTCTCTCCTCTTGGTATATCTCAACTTCTTCTGTAACGATGTCTGTTGTGCGCAGTTTCAGATCAAATAAGTTTCCAGTGGCCGTTAGTTCTGAAACCCCCAACTAACTTTGAAATAGCTCTGATTTTGTGAATCCAGATCTAGAAAAATCCTAATGTCACCTTAAACTGAAATACCCCAACAAAACCAACTGAACCGAACTGGCTCAGTTTGAAGCTTTTCATAGTTCGGTGTCAGTTTCTGTTTTGGAAAAACCGAACATGTCGGTTTGGTGGAGGGGGAAAAAAAAAAGCTAAAATACCTAAATGCTCGAACCGATTACACCCCTAGAAAGGACAAAGTAAAGAGCACGCAAAGAAATACATAAAGAACATTTATCCCTACCATCTAGACTGTAAGTAGGACAGTCCATATTTCTTTTTTTTCTTCTGTTATGTACATAAATACTCCATATTATACATTTAAATCATCAGTGATTTGAAGATAAAGCAGTCTTTGGGTGGCATACCTTTAGTGTGCCCCACAAACTCCCTGACCGGTTGCATTGTATTCCGCATATCCCAAAGCTGCAAGAATATATTAAAGAAAATAACAAGAGATATACAGTCCAAACAATACATATTGCTCCCAGGATAACAAACAATCAACATCATAAAGAGTCATTACCCTGAAAGAAGGTGAACTATCGTCATCTGAAGCGACAATAAGCTGAGTGGCCAAATCAGGATGCCACTGCAAAACTGAACACCGCCTTCTATATGGATCTGGAAAGCTGCCATATCATAAGTAGTGTCAGCCACTGAAAACATAAGGTTGAAATTCTGCGATTATCACATGCAGAAATATCCAACAGACTTTTGAAGCTATTTACCTAAGTGCTGGCTTTTGCCTCTTCAGGTCCCAAACCACTGAAACAATAGAAATATACTTCATTCCCAGCAGAAAATTGGAGTAAATGTTTAGGTATCTACTAGAATCATTGGTAGTTTCTTTCTTTACCAGTTGTCCCATTATATGAAGTTGACGCCAATATATGTTGAACCTTGTTGTTCCAGGATAAATATGAAATTTCACCTTGGGCAGCAGATCCACTTCCCTGCATAAAGGTCTCATAAACTGTGTCAGCCACATTGAGTGAAATTGGAACGAAGAAATTCTTCCTTATATGGCTCTTATTCAGAGAGAGACGGAGGGGTGTCCCTTTGGTCTTTTTTGATGCCTAACCAGGATTGAACAGCTGAGGCATCACTAAGCTCTTTGTGTCAAAGTTGGAAAACATAAAAACCACAAGGTATTCTATAAATGCAACAACTTAAAAAATATTTTGACCAAACAAAAAGCAAGAAATTCTTCAAATCCCATCCAACGTAAGGATAAGAATCTAAGAAGCATTGATGTTTTCTGCACCTTGAAGACGGTAATGGTCTATGTCAGAAACAAGCACCAGTTGGATGGCCCAACACGTGTCTGTGAAGCATCCAACACATGGCTTTTGTGAAATTGTGTCGACTTTTTAATGGGAATCGGCAAAAGTTTTAAATATATAATGAGGCGGATGGAAAATCAAAATGATAGGGATAAACCTATTAATCTTGTCTCCTTCACACTAAAGGAAAGAATCAATAGATTGATACACTTATTTCAAACTTCCTGTAACTTTCGGTAAATGCTGGAACGGTATGCCCACAACGTAGTTCAAGACACTAGACAGAATGAGATTACCAAACCAAGTCAGAATAACCTTTCCTAAAGTCCACGGGAATCTCATATAGGTGGACTCGAATAGGAGAGGCAGGCGGTAGGCCCCTAATTTTCAAGAACTGTTGCAAGTATTACCCCTTCAATTGTTATTCCAAGCAAAATAAGGGTTATTTAGGAAACCCTCATCATGACAAGAAAATTGAGGCCCGTCACTTCTTTATCAATGTACCGAGGAGTTTGCATCATGAGAAGCACTACAAAGTCATTGACCAAACAAATTACTTTTGTGCACGTAAATTTAGAAACATTTTGCACATACCTTCAGAGGAGGAAAATGAGTAGGTTCTGCTGGTTTTGCAATATCCCATATACAGATTTCACCTTCATCAGCCCCAGATGCAAGATGGTTAGGAGTAAGAGCGTTAAATTCCAGACCACGAACCTGGCAAGAGAGATGATGTAGCAGCAACCAAGTCATTCCCAGATCAGAAACCCAAGAGAAGAAGCAATCAAAAGATACTAAATTGAGAAACTTACAGGCCCTCTATGCCTGGAAAGCTGAGTTACAAGAGCATTCTCACTTGCCTCAGAACTGAAGCGGAACATATTACAAGACATTAATCCAAGGTTCAAGGAAGCAAGAACTATAGATGATTATAATCTAGATAATATGGTAAAGCACTAAACTGAAAAAGAAACATGGTACGATTCATCAAGAACCCGTCAAACCCAAAAAAATCCTTGATTGCAATATCGCAAAACAACTGATACTCCATCATCAACAATCTTTAGGTTTTAACTCAAGTTTTCAGTTGGGACTCAGCATGCAATGCAGCCTTGGTTGTCTAGTATCCAGCGGGGAAAACAAAATCTACCAATTTCAATACAGAGCAGAGATATCCTAAAAGAGCCATGAATCAAATAAAGAGGCAGATTTTTTTAGCATGGAAGTTGGTTTGATATATTTATCTATATGCACATCAGAAAAACACATCCAGGATCTCTCCCTAAAATTTCATGAATTGGTAATGCTAATGATTGTTGTTCAAGACTTAAAGGTAGGACCAAAATCCAATGACCTAGTGTGAAACATAATATGGCAGAGAAGATAACAAAGTTTGACAAATCAAATTAATGTCCAGCTTATGGACAGCATTGATTGTGATAATACGTTTCCATAAACTCTTGTACAACTTTTACAAATTTGTACACCTTTCTTACACCTATATCGAGGAAATCCTTAATCTCCGCCTTATTCGGCCAAAAAAACAAATACAAATTGAATTGTAATTATCGTAAAAAAGGATATAACTACCTTCAAAACTAGTTATAAGTAATCCATGGCTTCAATTCAGCCACTACAATTGCTGAAATATTTTCCCATCTAAAAAATTTCTCAACTTTGTTTTAATCAGATACGTAAGAGAAAGCTCTGCCTTGTGCCAAAGCCAAAATTTGGCATAAGAATGGCAAAAATCCTTTCCACCCTCGTGCCAACTCAATGCTAAATTTTGGCAATGCCATTCTTGGTGCCAAATTTGGAATCCAATTTGGCAATTGCCAAACTTTCCATATCATCTAAGCCATTTATTTGCATCAAAAAATGGAATGAATTTCATTCAATGGTCTACATTTGAGATTGTCAGATTGTGCCAAAATGGCACCATACCAATGGTACAAGTGCCATGGCCACAGCTCTCATCTAAGTCGAGCTTGGAAGCAAGCTACCAATGCCTATTGGCGAGAACTGGGCTTGGCTTGGTTAGTTGTGGCCGCCCATTCTATGTCGCCTGCCTGCCGTCCCATAAATTCTTCACAGAGGGCCGGCAGGCTGGGCAGACAATGACTGTCTAAGAAGTGCCCCAAAGCGCCACAACCACTACTTTGACTCCTCTTATACTATTATTAACTCCACAGAACTTTTTCAATTCCAAGGCAACAGCAACATTGCTATTTTTTTACACCGTAGCGAGCAAAAAATAACCGTGGCCATTTGGGCACCAACGTTGTACTTATTCTAATGGAGAAGTCCTCAACTAAGCCAACCAAAAACGATCCAATTCAACTGATTCAATCTGCCACCTTTTATTTACCAAACGGATGCCATTTAATCAAAACAACCGAAACACAATTATTATTGTTAAAACATCTAACTCAAAACCAATTGGCAATGAGTGAAGAGGCTGCCCAGCCTCATATACTAGCTTTTTGGGTTACAAAGCCTCCTATACAAGCTTTTTGGGGGTTACAGAGCCTCGTATACAAGCTTTTTGGGGGTTACAATGAACCCATGTGGAACAATCCCTAACAATTATCATAAGATGAGTTAGTACCGGATCAGAGCCTGAGGGTTCCAAAGCCCAATGTTGCCATCAACAAGACCACCCGCAATAAGACCAAAAGAGAACTCCTCCGAGCCGGGCGACGACGGGTTTCTCCCCCACGACAATCTGTTGAACCGCTCGGAACTGGTCGACTCACCGATCACAGATAACTCGTGACCGTCCGATTGGAAATCAAGCTTGAAGATTTCGAGACTAGCCGACGAACTGAAAGACAGATCCACCGCGCCGGCCATCGTCCCGGCCGCCATGTAAGTACCTTCGGGCGCAAACGCGACCGATGCCGATCTGTTCACGCCCTTAATGCACGCCATCACGAAGTGTAAACGTTGGATACAGACACAACTAGATGTGCATAGAGAGAGAGAGAGAGAGAGAGATGGAGAGGTAGGAAATTGGGGATCTGTAGAATGAAGAGTGAGTAGCAGGGTCGATGAGAATTGATCGGAAACACAATGGGGTCTTCGTGATCTTCTTCTCCCTCTTCTCTTTGTCCTTCTGTTACACTCCAGCTTTTTTTTTAATTATTAGTACAAGTATAGTACCAATATGCAGAGTATTTAGGGTTTGTTTGGAACATGTGGAAGAGAAAGGAAAAGAAGAGAAAATAAAATGAGAGGAAAGTGAGAGAAAATTGGGAGGAAAATTTTACTATTCATAACACTTTGATTTTTTATTTTCTCTCTTCTTTCTCTCCAAACCAAACAAGAGGAGGGAAAAATTTTAATTTTCCTTTCTTTTCTCTCACTTTCCTCAAGTTCCAAACACACCCTTAGGCTATGTTTGGAACACGAGGAAGGAAAAGAAAAAGGGAAGGAAAATAAAATGAGAGAAAAATAAGAAGAAAGTGGGAAGAAAAATTTACTATTAACAGAACTTAATTTTTTTATTTTTCCTCCTCTTTCTCGTCAAATCAAACAAGGAGGGGGAAATTTTTTCATTTTTCATCTCTTTCCCTTTCATTCCTCATACTCCAAACAGAGCCTTATTATTTGGGGCGGTTCGGGACACAATATTTGATATCCAAACCCGAAGGAGGGTTTTCCCAATTTTGGCAAGGCAATTTGCCAATTTGGAACGAGTTTGCCCCTCAATTGGAAATCTGGGCTATTGAATTGCCTAGAATTATGGGTTTTTAGTGTGCACAATTTCGTCTTTACGTCATGTTTGCTAGGATTACCAAAAGGCCTTGGGGAATCTTCTAAAAACTCCCATTGTATCCCTTATTGTGTGAGTGTGGTTGTTTACATATAAAATTAACAAATCCAATAGTTGATTGACACGTAACTAAATATGCCAAACGTTGGCAAATATCTGTTAATGTAGATACATTGGATTAATAGAACAGAGTTGAGTAAATACAATGTCGTATTGTTCTTCAATTTAAAAGGCAGTTATTGGCAGTCACGAGTCATTCGACTTCGAAGCCATGATTTTAATTGCTAAATGCATGTAATCCACGTGTAAACTTGTGAAACAAGGCAATTGACAGTTAAGACATGTGGAGCATATTTTGAAATGCAGTTATCTCCTTAAAATATAATCATTTGGGTTAGTTCGAGCAACGGTGCAAATTCAATTTAAAGCTTTTGGAAGAAGATTAAAAGAATTCAAATTCAGACATGGAGGAAGGAAGAAACTGTCAATTCAAAATGTAAAAGATGGAGTTCGAAGCAAGTCAAGTTCAAATTCATTGACCGGAAAGTTCAACTAACAAGCAGCGTCTATAAATAAAAGAAATTGTAGAGTGGAAAGCCCCGGACAAATCTTCAATAAACAGCTATCAAACAAATGATGCTTGGTTTGTTCATTGGCAAGTAGTTTAGGATTTCGAACTCAGTTCGAAGTAGATTAGGAAGTAGTTAGGATTAATCTCGGTTGTTCTTGTAACAATCATCTGTTCGAAGTTCTCGTTATCTTGTATTTGAAGTTGAAGACAATTTCGAAGTAAGTTTATCTTTGATTTATCAATCGAAGTATCTTGTTTCTTTGTTGTTCATTAATTTCCTAAGTATATTGGTTAGCATTTCTGTACGGGGATAAAATCCACGTAGACCTGGATCACGTGCTTCCTTAATCTGCCCCAAATCTGTAAGACAGAAAAAAGGTTAGAGCACCTTTGCCTCTCGTCGGCAAAGGCCCTCCGATGCCTAAGTTAGTATCACAAACTGGAGTTTTCAAGTCACAATGCATATGAAATGGGTTTCACAGCATACCCTTTGTCATGGTTATTGTCTTGTATTTATAGGAGCGAATGCCTTATGAGTTTAGGCATCTCATGCCTTCTGTTTCCTATTCTCTTTAGGAATCCTTCTCCCAATAGGACTTTTCTATTAGGGACGTACTTCCATATTCTGCTCTATCTCGTTTAGCAGAGGTCTTCCTTTCCATATAAGACTCTTTCCCATATGAAGCCAGTTCCTTATCACGTTTAGGAATGCTCATACTAATCCTATATTCTACGGGATTGCTCCCTATTCCATAAGGAACCGCCATAGAGTATTCTGGAATGTCTCACCGCCCTACACATAGCGGTGCCGTGCTTCCACGTAGCTCGGAATAACCCGTACATAGCTTAGCTCATCGTGCCGAGCTGAAGTATGTATTCCAGAACACTGTCAAAGCTATATTTGTAGCCTACCCAGCTCGGCTATGTCAGGGGTATCCTTGGGTGACTTACGCCGAACCAGTGCATCCTGACTTACTAGTTTATTCTTAATATCTCGACCTAATCCATGGTCAGTACAGCTCGGCACAGGGCTTAAGGACTCCCTATGTGGTGTTGAGTTATTCACCCTCCCGTGGTGACTGCTTGTAGCACGTGCTGTGCCTATTATTAGGGTAGTTAGGTTTTACCCACTCCAATTGCTCCCCAGCTCTGCCATTGCTGTCATCCATCAGTAGTGCGCAGGGCTTCAACGGTTCTCGATACATCTCTTGCACGCCTCCCCCTCACGTGGGGGACAGGGTTACTTTCGCATTAAATGCGAAGTGACCCGTTGGTGGCCGGATAAGCCCATAGGACGACTCTGCTGACGTAACCGGACGCGTCATAGCCTAACTTTTGGGGGGGGGGGGGGGGGGGGGGGGGGGGATATCATTATCCCTACCCCTAAGACCCAGGCCCGACCCTGTGGGCAGACTGGGGAGGCCCGGGCCTGAGGCCCCCCGGTTTTTGGGGCCACTTCTCGTAGAAAAAAAAAATTTATATATAAAAAAAAAAATTTTATATATATATATATATATATATGAAGGGCCTCAAATTAAGAATAGGGTTGGGGCCTCGCGAAACACAGGACCGGGCCTGCTAAGACCTTTCAAATTTTTTAATCTCTTCCCCTCCCATTACCAAAACAGAGAAAGGCAACGCGGGAGAGAGAGAGAGAGAGAGCCATTGTTAACTACACTAAACCTTTGATCGAGGAAAAAGTGTTGTACTCCTCATCCATTCTTCGTCGGAAATCCCTACTTTCAACTGGAGAATCTCGTCCTAGAATCGTCTCTTTTCACGTAAGTGCTTTTCCACTTTCAGATCTTCTCCTTTTAGGCCACTGTTCACCATCTTCTCCGATCTTGTCCCTTGGGTTTCAACAGTGAAACCCTAGCTATGGGAAAACACAGAGCCCTTCTTAGCAATGCTAAAAAAATAACAGACTTCCGTCAGAAATACAATGTCCCCGCTGATGTTCATTTTCATTTAAATGAACCCAATGACATAGGTCAGTTCGACCGCGCTGAAGGCACAATCCATATTCCCCTTATTTTCGTAGTAGAGGGTGGAGTGGGTAAAATCTGGTTCCAACGAGCACACCCTGAACAGTATGTAAGAAGGAGGGAGACCGGCCGAGCAGAAGGAGGACCTAAAACTGCACGAGAGGCAGCTAAGGAAGCCCTAGGCCAAATCTCTAAGTCACCACTGGCCCACTGAATCCGAACGGAGAAGACACCGAGCAGGGTAAAGCATTCAACCTTCATCCCTTATGAAACCAGCACGGATCATGTGGCTCACATTCAACACTATCAACAAGCCATGTTCATGCATGAGCAAGATGATGCCTTGTTATGCAAGATGTTCCCATCCAGCCTAGGAAAAGTGGCTCTAAGTTGGTACCACAAGCTCCCAGAAAGGTCAATCCTATGCTGAGCTCAACTAGCCAAAGAGTTTACTACTTGGTTCCTGACAAGCCGAGCAGCCCCAAAAACTTTTGATGCATTAACTTCTATGAGACAGAAGGACGATGAGACTCTGCGGCAATACTCCAAATGCTATTGAGAAACTTTCAACGAGATTGAAAACTGCAGTGAAGAGTATGCTTTAGCGACGTTCAAGACAAGCTTACCTATGCATAGTAAGCTACGAGAATCGCTTACCATGCACCCAGTAAAGACCGTGGCCAAGCTTATGGAGAGAATTCAGGAGCATGCACGGGTGAAGGATGACATCCTGCAGGCTGGGGGAAAGATCGTGGCTGGACAACCTCAGCTTCCAGAAAAGAAAACGGTGGAGTCAAGAGTATACAAAAAGGATTTCACAACGGGAAGGAAGGACTGCACGCAGCAGAAGAAAGATAAAGCTGATCCAGACCCCAAATCGTACTTCAGTGTCATGGCAACATTCAACATCTCGATCTACAAGATGCTATACAGGATCAAGAATGAACCATGGTTCAGGAGACCATCAAAGATGATAGGGAATCCAGAAAAGAGGAGAGCTACCAACCAGCACTGTAGCTATCACAGAGATTGGGGACACATGACTGAAGATTGTGTGGAGTACAAAAAGTTTCTGGATGAAAAAGTGGCGGAAGGCCATCTTAAAGAATTTTTGGCTGATAACAAGAATGATGCCGAACTGGTAGAAGAGATGGACTACGAGAAAGGTCCAAAGGGGACAATTCATATGATACATGGATTGGTGGCCCCACATACCAACAACGAAGTAAGGCACATTCAAAGGTTGAACGGCCAGCTGAAACAGGTTATGAAGCTCGACACAAAAAGACCGAGAACTAAGGGAATAATGGAAGCCCCAATCACCTTTACTGATGACGATCTGGATGGGGTATCGGTACCCCATAACGATGCATTAGTAATTACCCTACGGATAGGGGATTACGACATGGAAAAAATCCTTGTGGACCAGGGAGCCAGCACAGAAATCATGTACTACCATACTTTCAAGAAGATGGAACTTTCACCGAGCTCGTTGCAGAAATGTTTAGTCCCGTTGGTTGGCTTCAGTGCACAGACAGTATGTTTGGAGTTCTTTCAAGTTCAAACCAAACTTTGTTCTTCAGTTCGTTCAACTCGAAGATTCAAAGGAAGTTACCGTTTGCGCGATTCAACAACAAGCATTCAAGTCATTAGAACGCCATCAAGTTCGGAGATCGAATCAGAGGATTTTGTTCTTTTCTTTGTTGAAAGAACATTTATTAGAGAATTGTACCCCTCGCATTCAATTGAAAATCAATAGAAAATATATTTTGTGCATACTTTTCTTGTCTTTATTACAGGACACGAATTTGTGTGTTACAATCCTGTTACTGGGTTGCATCCCATTTTGTCAATAATGTTATTACCCATGAATGGGTGTTTAATCCCCCTCTCCCTCTTTCCCAACTGTGTATGCTGAACTCTGTTTCGGAGGTTTTTTGAGTAATAGAAGAATGATACTTTCTGGAGTTCAAAAAAAAAAAATCATGTTACTAATATGCTGAAATTCTACATGAAAGCTGGAATGTTGACTTTGGTTTGCTTTTGATGGATTCTGTGTTACTGTTGTTGCATCTCTTTTTGAGGTGTGATTAACTTATTCTATTTAGAAGCTTGAATCTATTTAGTGCATCGAGCCCAATGTTATGATTTTATCAAGTTGGTGAATTTCATGGAGTTTTCATTATTATATTTGTTGCTAGAATTTGAAGATGGGAAACAATCACATCTTTGATTAAAAAGATACTTGATTAATATCACTTGGGCACATTTGGTGCCCAAGTGAGGTGAGCTTTTTTGATTGAATGCTATCATGAAATGTACGTTTTGCATGTTAATCTCTTTTTTTTTTTAATCTTCTTAATGACGTAGGCTTTTGTTTGTTTCAAATCCCTTCAAACTGCAAACAAGGAGGCTGAGGATCAAGAGTCAAACTGCAGCACAGGCTATCTCTAGAGTCAAATTGCGGCACAGACTCATCGCCCATTATGATCTGTATTGAAACATCAACCCTTTCTGGCCTTGTCTAACTGATTTTCAGGAGAACTGTCAATTTTATTCTAACATATTCTAGGAGGGATTTTGTTAAACTTAATGATGTATCTGATTTCACATTTATTTACTCATAACTGTGTTCTTGGCATTTTCCAATAGTCCAGAGAATCGGATGGAATTTTCTGGATTTGAAATGGTCAAAAAAATTGCTCCCAATTGTACACTTTTTAGTTTCGACCAGACAGAGCAACGGTGATGGTGATTTATTAAGTAGATTGCAATTTTGTCATCAGATGAATACCCATGGTTGGAATCTTGATGTCTACAATGGTAAAGGCAGGGGAATTCAAAGAAAGCCAGTAGCCTTCTCGATTTTCTGGATCAACCGCAACATTCAAATTCCATCCGATTCTCCACTTTATTTCCATTATTATGAGGCATATCGTCTAATTTTGTTGGCAATGTTGCCGTTACATCAAATATCCGATCTGCAATTTTGCATACAATGCTTCGACCTTCACAAATTCTATTGTCTCATGGTCCTCATCTAACTATTCTAATAATAACATTCATTGTCACCGATAAAAACTTCAAAAGACATTTTACATCTACTAATAAACTTTTACAAACAAAACTAAACTAATACAACCATGCAAACCAAAGCCAAACAACACGCGGGCATCACACTCGTGCTATGCACGAAGCCTTCAAACTAGTACAAAAATAATCAGGGTCGCACACTCATAACCGAATGGATTTGGAGGGCCTAGAATGAGTAAGGTCAACACACCTCTGTAGTGAGTAACTAGCATTGAGTCCATTCGATGCACGGGGAACAAAAAAAATTAATGTGAACCCCTTCTCTCTTTTTTTTTTTGGTTGTCTCATGCATAGAACGGGCATAAAGCTAGTAAGAAAAAACTAAAAAGAACAAAATCTTGTAATGAACTCGTAACAGTTCCAATCAATTGTAATGAACTCATAACAATTCCAATCAATTGTTACAGTTGTGAAAGTAGGAAAAATAAAGCAGAACTATAAGATGGAAGTGGGAAAAGAAAATAGGGAAGTTAGAGATGTGGTGAGAGTCATGGGATATGTGGAAAGAGAAATAGGGGAAAGGGGATTTGAGACTTTTTTTTAAAAATCAAAATTCTAGAAAATTAGCATTTAGGGTTTGGAGGCTTTTGGGGCTCAACTACATTGCTATAGGATATGTAATCACGGCTGTTCGTTCAGCAGTTAACGGTCCTGATTAAATGTAATTATCCTACATGTAAGAAGCTTATCTTTTATGTAAAGTAATCGAGATCGTTGATTATTGAATGACCGGCCGTGATTGCTCACTAAAGGGGTGGTGTAGTGAGCTTACTCACTACAGGCCTAATCGAAGCCATTAAAATTGTTTAAAACATGCTTTTAAAAGTATACATAAAAAATTAACTCATTTGAAGATTGGTAAAAGCTTATCTACTTAATCGATTCATTCAATTTTTATCTTTTAAAATTTAGGAACAATACCGATATCCGGATTAGTAAATTGTTAACACATACTCTTATAATCTTTAAAACATGTTTTATACAAATTGAACAGCTCCAATCATTTATATGGGACTCCAAAATAAATGTTTCATATTTATTGTGTCCCCCAAACTACCCCACTTTATTTTGCGTTTATGAGGGTTTTGTGACTATATATCAATCTCAAAACAATATTCCATATGCGATTGTGTACGAAGCCGTGGGACACATACATTCAATGGCTTGTGATTCAAAGTTTTGAATAGAGCTGTATCGCATATATCTAAAAAAGTAAGTAAAATAAATAATAAATAATTTTCTTAAAAAAAAAAAAACGAAGAGAACATACAATTAACGAAGGTTGTCTTTGGTTGTTTTTTTTTTTGGTAAAAATTGTGTTTGGTTTAGGTTTTGGGTTTTTGTAATGATTGAAGGGAGAAATAGGGATAATAATTAAAAATAGGGGTTAATGATTAAAGAGAGAGATGAAAAAAATGAGAATAATATTTAAAAGGGAGATTTAATTAGGCATCCTGTACAAAAAAATCGTTATGATTCCATCCTATGAGATTTGAATAATTATGATTCCATCCTATGAGATTTGAATAATTATGATTCCATCTTGAAATTCAAATAAACCCCAAAATGCCCTTTCTCTCTCCTAATTTTCCTAATATTTCTCTCCTGTTTTTTCTAATAATTCTCTCTCCTAATTTCCTAACATTTCTCTATCCAAATCTTTCCTAATTTTTCTCAATCTCTCTCTCTCTCTCTCTCTCTCTCTCTCTCTCTCTCTCTCCTTTCTTGAAAAGTCTCTCTCTTTCCTAATCTTATATTTCTCTCTCCTAATCTTCTCACACCTAAAATCTGGAAAAAAAAAATTGAAAATGTGATAAATTAATAAACAACGCATAAAGGAAAAAAAAATGCATTGACTAGGTATATTTGCATATATTAATTATGGTTAATTATGAAAAATCAATAAACCATTTTAACCATAATTCATGAAACCTAATCAACTTTATATACTATAATACTACCACACCATCTATTTTATCGAATCCACCTAACATGGTAAACAAAATAACCATAATTCATGTTTAGAAAATATTAAGAGACAACTATACCATGAAACCTAGTCAACTTTATATACTACACTACCACACCATCTATTTTATATCAAACAACCCAACATGGTAAATAAACAAACTATAATCACTCTATGAAATAACCATATTTTAAAGAATGAATATGGTCAAAACTCTCTCTCTCTCTCTCTCCCCCCTGATTTTCTCACACCTAAAATCTAAAAACAAAATTAAAAATAATAATAGTGACTTTTGACCTAAAAACACGAGTCATGAGACATGTGAACATAGTTTATTAATTTATCACTTTTACTGTATCAAATCACCAAATGTGGTAAATCAATATACCCTCACTTAAAGGATATGTGAACATGGTTTATTTCATTGATTTATGATATCTTGTCCTAAAAACACGAGATATTGATTTTATGCACTTTTGTAGTAATCAACCATGTTTTTTTTACCATGATACATTTATGTACCATGAAAAATCATTGGGAAAATTTCAAAATAACCCCTGACCTTTTCACTCAATGTCACAGAGACACCTGAGCTTTGTAAAATACAAACGCCCCCCCTGACCTTTGCCCTCCGTTACCAATTAAACCCCCACCCCCATTTTCCATCCAAAAACTAACGGAAAAGCTGATGTGGCACTTGCCTGGCATAAAACTTAAGTTTGAGGATAATATTTGGCATGCCAACTCAGCACTGGGCCCCACACACTCTCTCTCTCTCTCTTCTCCAAACATCAGCGCTCAACCCCCATGCCGCCGACAACTAAATCCTTTTGCCTTCCGGGCACACGGCTACTCTCTCTCTCCCCCCCCCCCCCCCCCCCAAACACACACACACACAACCATGCTGCTCAAAACTGCTCTGGCTTTCGGTCTCTTGAACACCTAGGTTGACAATCGGATTCCCTTTGGATCATCACAATCGAAGGGCGGAAACGGGTTAGTGGCTGTTTGCGCGGCAAAGTATTCCGATGACTGTGAAGCGTCAATCAACGAGCAAATCAAGTGGGTTTTGATTTCTTTGCCGTAAATACATCTTTATTTGTGTGTTTTTTATATATGGTTTTCTTTCATCATGTATCACTTACTTAATTTTGTGGGAATCACTTGTCCCTCAATTTTGGTTTCATTTTGGTTTCTATTATTTTGGTGGTAATTGACAGTGTTGAGTACAATCTCGACTTGATTATAGCCGACAAATGTGGACTGCAGTGGTGGTGGGTGCTAGGGTTCGCCTGAATGATGCGATGGAGAAGATGAGTAAAGAGAGAAACAGGGTTTGTAATTGTGTTTGGCACCAAATTTTGCTAGAACGTCCATGTCATTGCCAAATATTAGCCCAGGTGTCTCAAAGTATCCAAGTAAAAGCCACATCAGCTTTTCCGTTAGTTTTTGGACGGAAAATGGGGGTGGGGGTTTAATTGGTAACGGAGGGCAAAGATCAGGGGGGGCGTTTGTATTTTACAAAGCTCAGGTGTCTCTGTGACATTGAGTGAAAAGGTCAGGGGTTATTTTGAAATTTTCCCAAAATCATTTCACAATAGTTATGGAAAAAATGATACGTTTTTGAACAAATGCAAGTGCAAATAAATGAACTTAGAAACATGATACATTAATGCACCATAAAAAATAAATAGATTAATGCACCAAAAAAAATCATAAAAAACCATAAAATATATTGTAGATTAATGCATCATAAAATCACATGCCAACTTTGGGATTAATGAGAAAACAAATGCCTGCATTTGAGGAATTACAATTATTAGAAAACATATAACAATTATTAGAAATCATATAACTTATCTCCAGCACATCCACAAAGTTTCCGATGAGTTCAAATAGAAGCTTCAAAGAGACATGAAGCTGTACATGAACACGGAAAAATCCGATATCTGAAACTGACTGTGGAGATTGGTTCCATTCTCGAACAGATCACCATGGATTTGGATCTAAAGAGCCACGTCAAGTTTGATATGAGGTCGATTCTCAGATCCAAACAGTATTATCACCGCCCACATCGCATTTAGAAGCGAAGCTATTTACTGTATGGCCCCTCTGGCACCGGAAAATCCAATGAGTCGATTTGTGGATCAAAGTTTGCTGATGGAAGAAAAGATGGGGAAGTAATATGAGATACAAAGATGGCGTGAAAATAGGAGGAGATTGGTGTGATATCCTCTTTAAATTGGAAAGATTCACTTCAATTGTTTGGAAAGATTGGCGTGATATTCCAGTATGGAATGAATAGTTATGTAGATAATCATATAATATAAATTACTATTAGATAATAAGTTACTAAAATACATAATAGGGGCACAATGGTCCAATTTCCATTTACAGGATGGAATCATAAAGATTCAAATTTCATAGGTTGGCATCCTAAGGATAATATTGTAACAGGATGTCTAATTAAAAATAGGGGTAAGGATATGATAATAGTTGAGAAAACCAAGTCTTGAAACCCAAAATGAACAAGGCCGAAGTATTTACAAAATTTGGATATAAATTTTCTCAAGAGTTACTACAGAAAATTTGGAGTTAAATTTTGTGTTGTTTTCCGCTACACATGCACATGCTTGCTCCGCTCTTTTGGCCTTTTGTTGGCCATCGTTTGTTATCAGCACCCTTAGACCTTTGCCTTCGGCCTTTTATCTTTGGCGGTAGCACAGATTTTGTGTTTGTAAATCAGCACACTGTCTTCGCTCGTCGCTGGCGTCCCTTACATCTTATGTAATGGCAACAGCACAAATATACTTTTCTTTCTTTTGTAATTGTGTTCTGCTTTGTAGGCCTAAAACTAGGTTGCGACAGCTGTATTAGTTCTTTGCCCGTTGCTGGCGTCTTTTCTTATGTAATTGTGATAACACAGTTAATAAAATTCTCTCCCTATTGTCCAAAAAAAGAGTTAGCACTGTAAAAGAAGCTGTGTTCGTTTTGGTAGTTCTATTTTGTTTTGTTTGTAGGATAATGAGTGGAGAGAGAGATAAAGAGAGAAATGTGAATAATAATTGAAAAGTGTTCTAATGATGGGAGAGAAAAATGGGATAATGATTGAAAAACTAAACTAAAATGGGCAAACAAACACAGCCAAAGCATTTACTTTTTGGGGGCCAAGCTTCTTCACTTTTTAACCCCAACAATTCAGGTTTCGCCACGCTAACTCTTATATGGAGTCAAATCTCTTTTTTGAGCATCTCAGATAGCAATTTAGAATCTAGTTTTGTCACTCCAAGTTTCAAACCCACTCTTGTTACTCACTTATTGCCTTAAAAATAAGATTCACCTTCCCATAGGATCATTTTCATTAGAATGTGTGTGTATATATATATATGTAATGGGATATGAGGGCTCTCTTATATAGGTTGCAGTGCGGGATTTTTTGTTTGGGATCGAATTTCAATGATCCAGACAGTTAGATATTTTTAAAACATGTTTTTAAGATCTAACGCAAAGACTCGTAAAAAAAAAAAAACCCGAAAGAGCTTGATTATGTAAATTTTTATCGAAAACTGCTTGGACCTTAAAAACACCTTTTAAACACATCTAACGGTTTAGATCATCGAAATTCGATTCTGAACAAAAAATTCCACATCGCAGAATTTAAGGGAGCTTTTATTGAATATTTGTTTTGTGTGTGTGTGTATACACACACACGCACACACATATAAGAAAGAGAATAAAATGATACTATTTCAGTGTTTGATTAGCATGAACAGGAAAAAGTGCAGAGTAGAAAGTAAATTTTCATGTACAAACCATCTTAAGCATGATTGGGAAGTTTAAGGCCTTGTTTGGTGGCACTTCTGTTTTTTGTTTTCTATTTCTGTTTTCAAAATTTTCACAATTTAAAGAAAGAAATGTTGTTTGTGTGTCACTTTCACTTTCAAATTCTACTTCTTACTTCTATTATTTATGAAATTTGGGGAAGTTGAAAATCTCAACTTTCACTTTTTGTTTTTGTTTTCTCACTCTCAACCACCACCTCCACCCACCACCCACCATCACCGCCACTACCTCTAGCCACCATGCACCACCACCACCCACCATCACCGCCACCACCCACCACCTCCAGCCACCACGCACCACCACCACCCACCACCATCACCGCCACCAGCCATCAGCCACCACCACCACCACCACCACACCACCCCACCACCACATCCAACCACCACCACCACCACCACCACCCACCATAACCACCACCACCACCACCACCCCAATCACCACCTCCAGCCACCACGCACCACCATCACCGCCACCACCCACCATCACCGCCACCACCCACCACCTCCAGCCACCACCTCCGGCCTCCCTCCAGCACACCTCCAACCGACTCATAATTATGTTTTTACTTTTTTTTTTTTTTGAAAATAATTTCACACAAACATATTTTTTGTTTTCACTTCCTTTTTACGAAAAACAGAAATTAGAAACCAGAAACCAGAAAACAGAAGTGTTACCAAACATATTTTGGCATTTTTTTTATTAAAAAAAACCCATGATGTTTCACCCCAATATCCAATAAATACATATTCTTTAAATTATTTCAATTAAAACATGCACACATAAGGCCGGTTTCCCTCACACAACTAATAACATAATATTTGACACAATAAATGTAAATCACCCATTTTGAAGTCTCACGCAAATAGGTATGACAATGAGGTAGATCGGGGACGAGTTTGACCATCCCCACCTTTGATCTCCGAACCCCATATCTGCCTCAATCCCCGCCCCGATTTCCGAATGGGGAATCACATTTACCCTCTATATTCGCCCTTGACGGAAATCAGGGATTCCCACTTTAATCTAAAAAAACTTGCATATTTTATTTTTTTCGCACCAACCAAATGTAATTACATAATAGCCAAGGACCACAAAAAAAAAAAAGAATTACATTCAAGCATTAAAATGTATTGGCTGTGTTTGGTTTGTAGTTTAGTTTAGCTTTGATGATATTGTTGGAAAAAATACAGTGGCAATCTGAATTCGAAAGAACAATTCCTCTGATATATAATATGAACAGAATACAACTGAAAATTTACAATAACAGAAATTTACAGAATATGAAAAACAGAGATACAAACAGTAATCGGAAGCCGAGTCGTGTGTAACCACACTCTCCTTAACAAAGATTCGCCGCCTACCGTGGGTGTTGTACGTTGAACCGACGTCTTCGTCCCAGGATACAACGGCAAGAACCACGGCCGACAGAACACCTCTATCGACTGCCTTGGCGAACTGAAACAGCGTCTACCTCTCTCTCTCAAAAACGATTTCTGGAATATGTTGTGAAGCACGAATTTTCTGATGATGAAAACACACAACAAAGCTGCCATTTTATAGCTGGAAAATGGAGCTGAAACTTGATTACGAGATTAATGGGGGAGCCTCCCCATTCAATACGAAATTGAAATTCCCAATTGAATTCTGCAGATTTGAAACTCCTCTCACAAATGCTGCAAATGAATTCTGGAAGAAAAACTGCCATAGAATTATAATGGCTGTGTTCGTTTGGGGATTTTCCCCCAGTTTTGCACTATTCCAGTTTTGATTACATCATCACTTTTTTCACTTTTCTCTCTATCTCTCTCCACTTATTACACCTGCTTACATCATCAAAACTAAACTAAACTAAACTAAAATGTCTAACCGAACAAGGCCAATGTTATCAATCCTCATCATGGAGGGGTGTAACTCACGAATTAACCAACGTTAATTGCATCCCGTGTTTGAATCCGTTGGGTGGTCTCAGTTGCCTCGGGAGACCCTCCGAGTGCCTCGGTTTCATTCACGAAATTCTCCAACAGATATAACCAGGTGTAATGAGTGGAGAGAGATAGAGAGAGAAATGAGGGAAATGATGATGTTAACAAAACCAAAACTAAAACAAAACTCTAAACCGAATAGGGCCAATTGTGTATGTGGATTACTGTGTGAACTATAAACTAGTAAATATAGACAGAAAATCCTACTACTCAATAATAAATTTACGGTCTTAACGTAAATCACGTATAAGATATATAATAAAAATAGAGCATGGAGTGGAGCGGGGCAGAGGTACGAGGAACCACCTCCAACCCGATCTCCGAATTTTTTATTATTTTACCTCCAAATCCAATTGATCCCTGAAAAAATTTGCGAAACTCCAATCCAAACAGGGCGGGGAACGTATTGGATTGGTTGGATTGCCATACCTGCACACAAATTATCGGAGCCTTTTAATTTGTTTAAAACGTGTTTTTAAGAGTATTTGTAAAAAATCAGCTCATTCGGATATCGGTAAGGGCTTGATTGACTTGATCGATTCATTCAATTTTTATACTGTCAAATTTATGGACATTCGTTTTTATCTTTTCAAATTTAGAGACAAATATGTATCAAGCCCTTACCGATATATGAATGAGTTGATTTTTTACGGGTACTCTTAAAAATATGTTTTAAACAAATTGGATGGCTCCGATGATTTAGCATGGGGCTCCGATTATTGTGGTGTCAAAATTGTGTTATGGGTGCGAAGAGATATAAATGGTAGGAGTAGTTCATTTATTTATTAAATCAAATCTGAATAGTAAATTGAAGTGCTAAATATTAAAGAAAAATATTGAGATTTTACAATATCGACCCAGTATATAGTTGTTGTATAAACTTGACGACTAGGTTAGAGTACCTCTTCTGCTTCGGCCATAACGTGCTAAATATTAAAGAAAAATATTCAAGCTAGGTCAATTATTCTTCAATGATCAATCTCAACTTATTAAGGTGGGTGAAATATTAGCAGTGAATGAAATAAAACGAACATGATTAGTTAAAAATGGGTGCCTAGTAAAAAAAAACAGGGTCCCAGAGCTGTTGGTTTCACAAAACAAGTTCCATTTACTAGAAAAATCATATAATTACAGAGTCTTTACATTGCAAATATGTACATAAATCATGATAATGGTGCTATTGGTAGAATTGAGCCCAAAATTAGTTGAGATGCACGTATATTGGTCCAGACACATGAGTTTTTTTTATAATTAAATGTTCGGATCAACTTTTGCACACCTCAGTTAATTTTGAGAGCAAAATTTCACTACAGTATGTTGCTAAATAAGGGTATGTTGCTACTGCTTCAGTTGCCGAAGTACATCGAGCAACTCATTTCTCCCAGCCAATACCTCCGAGAAAATACTGTCTGCTTCCTTCCCTATACCGTCCATCACCTCCTCCATCACCTCCAACTTCCTTTCCAACTCTTTGATGGCACCGCCACTCTTTCCATCTCCCGACGGTTCAACGAGGCAAGCCGCGGCCTCATTTATCACCTCTCTCAATTGCTTTGGGACCGCCTTCTCCTCCGCGGCCACAACCTCTGAGAAACTCAAATCAAGAGCCACTAGAGAGGAACCAGGAAATCCACCTGTTGCCTTTTTCATCACCGAGTATGGTTCAATATCACCAGACAAGCCAAACAGCACAACTCCACATACCCAGTACCCAATTCTCTTCATTTCCTCCAAGGCTTCATGGAAAACCAATTCCCTTTCTGAATAATTCATTTCCTCACTTACTTCCTTCATCTTTTCTTCCACTTTTGAATCCTTGCTTTGGTTCTTGAACTGAATCGCGCTGAGTCGCTCTATGGCCGATTGAGGCGATGACTCGACTAGGCTAAGAGCATGAGAAATCGAAACCCGGACTTGACCCAGATGAGAAACCGAGGAACTCATGGAATTGAGGAAGTCTAACAATTTCAAGCTGTAATTTAGATACTTCTCCATCGAAGGAATTTCCCATTTGTTTACCGGATACTCTATTTCCACTACCAGCTTAGCAAAGGCCTTGTTGAGAGTAGAAAGCAGCTCCACACATTGTTGAATCCAAGAAAAGGACAAGAACTCCGATCCGGATTTCAAATTCCGTGATAATTGGTTCAAGGAATTCGATACATCGGACCGGAAAGAGTACAAAGAAGCCGACAAGGCCTCAGATTCGTGGTGGTGGTGGTTATTCTCCAGCTTGGAGGAGATCAGTTTAGGAGGGTGGAAAATCTTTTGTAACATGAGAGCCATGTCAAGGTTAAAAGACAAAGAAGGGCTTGTTTGTGTGGTGGTGGTTGTCAAAATTGGGCTTTATATTCATGGTTTATTGTGCAAGGAAAGTGGCAAAGAAAGTTTGGAAAACCATCAACTTGTGAGGCTGCCCATTGGACGGGGCTATATTCAAAACAAGGGACTGTTTGGCGACCATCAAAAGTCCTTATCTATCCGTCGATATAGATATGTATTGATCGGACACGCATTGGGGGCAATTGGTGATACTAAAAGATTGCTTATTGGACACCTTATATAAAAACGAAGGATAGAGAGCCTGCAATTAGACCGGTTTGGTGGGTTTGCTTTTTATACATTTGACTGGAAATCGATTCTTAGAGTCAAATGCAATAACATAATTTCTTATGAATTCTTTACTTCCAACGTCTATATATGCCTTCGGCCGTACCGGACCAGAAAGGTGATGGATATTATTGGCCCGGACACTTTTACAGCTACATAGTTGAAAAAGAAAAGGGAAGGATAGAGGAACAGGAACTCGATGACACGTAGTCGTGTTTGAAGGAATTGGTGCAAAAAGTGTGGTTTAAGATACCTTTTAAAAAAACCACTTGTTTGGTGTACTGTTCTCCATCACCCATGAATGAATCATGATTTCAGCCATGGATTATGCTGGTCAATGCAGTTGTCAGCAACTTATTTGCCTAAAAGAAATAGAACCAGCTCCTCTTTGGTCTCTTTTTCAAGATATTGGACCGTTAATCGTTCATTTCCATAACTTTTTTTTTAGAAAGAGAGAGAAATATCATTAAAGAGACAAGTCCAAAAAAGAGACAGATCGTCCACAATAAAACATGAAAAAGAAAAGAACACTAAGTAGAGGGCTAATAAGCAATTCCATCACCAGTGTTCGGATGAGGAACAAAAGTCACTAGAGCGTGCCTAGCTAGTAAGTGAGCTCACTTGGACATTTTGGCGCGCAACCTTCGATATTATACAAAAAGACAGCTTTGAAACTTCAGCTACCAAGTTGCTTAACAAAAACGTGTCATGATATGATGACACTCAACCCTCCCTGCTATCTGCATAATGGCTTTAAAACAATCAGAAAAAATATAAACTGTATTATAATTATGATTTAAAGCCCATTTAACAACCTAAAAAATTGCTTGAATTTTCGTTTGTATAGGAGAGCTACTATAGGAAGATAAGGCTTGCGATGCGATTAGGGTCCCATCTGGAAGACTGAATGTAAAACCCAGGCCACTCCAAGTATTACCCTCTTTCCAAGCGCCGTCAACATGAAGAAAGCAGGCATGAGTCCTGTGATGCAACCCCAATACTTGGCAACTGAAGTAGAACCTTAATTTCATGATTTTTTATGTCTATTGTGGTTTGTTGTACCTGTGCGATCTATGTGAGCAGTATCTGCTGTTGCTCTAAAGCTGGGTATTGTTTTGGGTTAAAAAGCTTGGTTCTATTGTGCGACTGATGTGCAACTACTATTGTGTGTCTTGCTTTAGTTTTTTATTCTTTCCTTGTGACATATGTAAGGTCTCCTTTCTTATAGGATTTAACGTGGAAATAGTGGAGTACAAGAACGTTAGGTTGCAGTTTTTCTTCTATTCCTTGCTGATTATCATGGTAATTCGGTGAGGGCATTTTGTTGGCTTGACACTCCGTGCGTGCAAGTATGCAACATGTAGAATTTTGAGTTAAGCTAATGGTATCTTGTGATTTATTCACACAGGTTGGAAACCTGCTGTGGTAGAGACTGATTCTAGAGGTTCTTTTCAGAGGATTTTGAAACATTTCATTTTGATTGATCAGGCTACAACGGCTTCATCTTCTTCTCCTTGCATAGTTGAAAATGAACAGTCAATGGAAGGGGACCAACGTTCACTAACTTTGATAACAATGGCCAATCTGGTGGATGTGTATCTTGCTGACGTGACGTCGGATGTATATTTGAAGTTTCCAAAATTCCAAATTCTCTATAAAATATGTAAAAAAAAAAAAAAAAAAAATGTATTTGGAGGAGAGAGAAAATTACGAAGTAGTAATTTGGATTTTTAAAGAATTATACTTTTATCTTTTGGAAGTGGCTGTGACTAGACAGAGGACTTGGTTCTCCCTGACAATTTAAGCCTTTGAGAATGTTAATTTGGTTAATAACGGGTAAATGAAGCTAACATATACTCCTATTCTGTCTCTTATTCTAATTGGATGGTTGTAGTTTACCTTGAAAAATACTCCTATACCCTTAGAGACTGATTTTTCTTTAAAACCTGACACCGCGGTATATACTCCTACACCCTTAGAGACTAATTTTTCTATAAAACCTTGCTACCATCTTGACTGGGACTCCTAATGCCATTATACTAGGTCACCGTATGCCAGGCCAACGGTGGTCCTGCAACATGAATTTACTTATGCTAATGTAAATGGATTTACTTCGGACTTAAGTCTACTTTGATATGATTGAAATCATCTCATCTTGAAGTAGCTTACCCGAAGTCCACTACTGTTGTCGTTAATCAAACAAAAAGAACAAGTTTCTTCAAGTTAAGTGATCTCTCGTTAAACAACAGCGACACGGGACCGTTCCAAAAACAAAAAACAGAAAAAAAAAACAGCGACATGGGATTCTTATTCAGTGTCTTGTTAAAAGTTAGCTTGAGTTATGAAATCATTTCGTTCCAATATTTTTCCCCCAACCAAAAGTTGTTTTTCCTTGCTGCTTCTTGGGCTTCCGGTCTACAACCCATAGACTAATTTATTGAGATTGGGACATTATAAAAGGAATGAAACCAAACTGGAGCAAAGAACAACAAACATATATACAAAATGGATGAGCCAATGAAAGAGGAAATCCAATTTCAAGCAGGCCAAACAATATAAAACGGCTCAATAATGACCAACATATGCAAAGTTTTTCTCCTACTTGATATATATTTGAAAACCATTAAAATATTTGAACTCCTGTTCATACATATCAATAATACCCACGAAAGACGTCAAGTACGGAAAAAAAACACACGAGCACACAATGCTAAAAAAAAACACACGCTCACACAATGAGCATGACACTCCATGCATGCACGGAGTCTTTTAACTAGTAGGCCAAAATGCCCATGCAACAGCTAAAAACTAGAGTAAGTGTCTAAAATGCCTATGCAACAGCTAAAAACTAGACAAACATGTGTTGCATAAAACTCGTTTAGAGCAAACACTAATTCAACAATTTATAAGGTTTCCTACATTTTGACTTTTTTAGGTTTAGGTTAATGTAGTGCGTGAGGGTTCGAATACATACCTTAGAGTAGCAGATCTGAGTCGGATGGAGTGAGTAGTGCTCGCAATGTTGATGATGGCCGCTGCGGTGGCGGTCATGGTGGGCGGACGGGAGAACGAAGAGAACAGAGGAGGCGGAGGGAGTGGGAGGCAGTGAGAGTATGGAGGAGAGGGGAGGAGAGTAAGGAGAGAAGAGGAGGAATGGTCGATGCTTTTGGAGCCCTAAACCCAGGAGGAGAAAAGGAGGAATGGTCGATGATGTTTCATCCTTCGTTTCGCGGGGTGGTGATGTTCTTGCTGAAGAACACGATGGGGGTGATGGAACTGGAACACGATGGGGTTTGGTTTTGATTGGAACGATTTAAGGTTTTACAAATGGGGTATTTTAGGTATTAGATTGATAGGAGGGGGAGGGGTAAATTGGGAATAATTTATGTTATAAAGGAAAATTTGGAAAATTCTTTGGTTGTATTTATCCAAAAATGGGTTAAAATTACAAATTTGTGTTTTAAGTTTTTATTGTCAATCCATGTATTTAGGCCAAGGGGGGTTGCCATTTGGTCGGGATCCGATCCATTGGATGTGTTTAAAATGTGTTTTTAAGGGTCTACGCGAGGATTTGTCAAAAAATATATAATATACTCGGAACGGCTTGATCCGAGCAATTTTTGATAAAACTGCACATAAATACATATATTGCATTTTTATCAAAAACTGCTCGTATCAAGCCCTTCCAGGTGTTATTTTTTGACGAATCCTCACGTAGACCCTTCAAAACATGTTTTAAATACTTTTGACGGTTCGGATAATCACAACAGGGCCGAGAAAGGGGAGGTGTGGATGTAAGCTATGTCAGGGAGTCCTGACTGAATCCTGACAGTATATATATATATATATATATATATATATATATATATATATATATATATTACATTACACAACGCTTTTGAGAAATGTCCCTCTCACAAGTATCCTCCGTGGCACTTTGGAGGGCCGTGATCGAATTTTAAAGTTTCGTCTCAACTAATCTGATGGCTCAAATTACTTTCATTTTAAAATTCAAAACCCAAAATTAAAGGAATTATCTAGGCCCCCAATCTATGCCGTAGATGGCTGAGTCCCCTATGTCAACATTCAAAGCAATTTGCCCTCTAATCCCTCAAATTAGTGTGTTCAAATTTCAATCACAGATTAGTTTAATTTTTCTGCCTAAAAAAATAGATTAGCTTAATTTGCTACTACAATCTCGGTGGTCAAGGAAATCAATTCTCAAATTCAAATTATGAACCCAATATGAACCCCTCTCTCACTATTTTACCTCTACATCGATACCTCCTCTACCTCTCTCTCTGTAATACATCTTCTAATCCCTCCTTCCCGTAGGCCCATCAACCACTTCACTGGCTCACTCCAAGCTGCTGCAAAATGCTGCTCTCATCCCCAGAGATCTCTTCACCTTTGATCTCTGCGCACTATATTTGTAACGAATGCATACTCATTTGTTTCGTTATTCATATTTCAGAATATTCCATCAAAGCACTTCATTGGAGGAGAATTTTTTTGTCTTCCTGATCGACAAAAAAGAATTTTATTCTCGAATTTGTGTTTACAAACCAATCTAGCTCACAAGATGCAGTCTTTTGATTTATCTATGTGTATTTCTGGGATACGATTTTCAGTTGAACATAACTTTGATTTCATTGTTAACAAATAGTTGCTATGGGTCATATGAAAAGTACATGAAATACACAGATTTTCTATGAGTCATATTTCTTGCAAGACCATCTATAGAGTATTCTGGCTTCATTTTTATCCTATATTTGGTCTTTTAATCACTGTTACATGTTTAATTTTGTTTTTAAAGAAATGGCACTATTATTGGTTCAGCTAGATTTTTATGTTGACAGCCTACTATTCTAATTTATATATTTTGTTGTGTTGTTGTGACTCACCCTTCTTGGAAGGAGCTAGGGTTTAATTGTAGGTCGATGTTGCAGAAATTAGTGCTGTGCAGTCAGATTATTTGGGAAGTGCTTTCATGAACAGCCATTGCTAAACAGTCTTGCACATTTCTCATGAAAAAACATATTGTTTAAAATCAATATATGTATGCTAATTGCAATATTTTCTTAAATAACCAGGTTGTTGTGTGTGCTCCAAAAGATACAAAGGTGTAGATATGAAGATGGCAAACAGATACAAAGATGTTCTAATAATGATGAAGAAATTGAAAATACTCAATATTAGAGGTGCCCACACTGAGCATAGAGACTTCTTTAATTTGTGCTATTTTTTTTTCAATAAATTATCATTGCACTCAATTGGTTTGACATATAGCTTGGTAGAAAAACAGCACAGCTTGCCAGCATGTTGACTATATTTCAATTTCCTTTTGTTATGAAGAATCTCTACAGATTTTAGTGTAATTTGATTGTATTTGACAAGTAGAACAAGATCGTTGATTAAATTTTGAGAAGTTATTAATTCAGATGTGTTGTGGTTAGAACCTGTTGCTTCGTGCCTTTAGATCAGACTTGCCTTTAGGCACAAGCAACAGTGCATATGTAAAGATGGTTAAATAAATATGTACACTCAACAGTAAAGAAGGATAAATCTATTTAAATTGTATTCAGAACGTGTTGCGTCGTGCCTTTAGGCACGGGCAATCCCTAGTATATATATATAGGGCAATGTGTTTAAAACGTTCCAGATATTTTTTTTTATGATCCAAATGTACAATTTTTGTGAAAAGCTGCTTGGATCAAGGCCTTCCCGGTAATTTTTTTTTATGATTTCTCGCGGGACCCTTAAAAACACGTTTTAAACACATTGGACGGTTCGGATTTTACAAAAAAAAAAAATTAAACCTTCAAAACCCAAAAACCTCTAGTCAGGGATCCCTGACTAGACTGGAAGCTTGTCGTGTGTGTATATATATATATATATATATATATATATATATATATATATATATATATATATATATATATATATATATATAGTGTTTAAAATGTGTTTTTAAGGGTCTACGCGAAGATTTGTCAAAAAAAAAAAATACTCGGAAGGGCTTGATCAGAGCAATTTTCGATAAAACTGCACATAAATACATATATTGCAATTTTATCAAAAATTGCTCCAATCCTCGCGTAGACCCTTAAAAACACGTTTTAAACACTTTGGACGGTTCAGATCATCACAACATGGACGGGAAAGGGGAGGTGTGGACGTAAGCTATGTCAGGGAGTCCTGACTGGATCTTGACTGTACACACACACACACACACACACACTAGAGGCCTTAAAATAATGGGCAATGCATGGGCCGGTGCAGGAAAACCATCATAATTACCTCCGGCTCCACCCCCAATCTAAAATGCACAGCTAAGGTAAAAACCGTACCACCCCACACCCTTCCCCCCCTCTCTCTCTCTCTCTCTACCCACCCCACATGGCACAATTTCTCTCTCTCATCAACTCTCAAACCGTATGAAAGTACTTAAATGTTACCCTATGAAAGTGCCTAAACCTAAACTTTAGGGTGCATAAACCTAAACCCTAGGGTACCCTATAAAAGTGCTTAAAATCCTAGGGGACCCTATGAAAGTACCTAAACCACTAAACCTTATAATAGAAAAGTGCATCCTAAACTTAAACCCTAGGGTCATAGGGTACCCTATGAAAGTGTCTAAAATCTTAGAGTACCCTATGAAAGTGCCTAAACTATTAAAACCCTATAATAGGAAAGTGTACCCTAAACCTAAACCCCCAAAAAAATGACTTACCTTAATGATAATTAATAAAAATGACTTACCTTAATGGTAATTAGATACCTTTTTCCTAGACCTAAAGGTAAAAATCTATAAAAGAATTTAGATTGGGCCAAAAACCCTTTAAACTTGGCCTTTCCGCCAATTGTCCGATTTTTAAAAGTCTAGTTGGACCAAAGTTGCCATAATCTTAGGCCCAAGTTCACGGATTCGGGGGGCCTGTGGTGACCAAGTCACCACAGGCTGTGTAGTGAGCCCAAAACGGCGTAGTTTTGGCCATTTTTCACTCTTACAATTTTCTCCACAAAACGACGTCGTTTTGATAAATGAAACTCCTATAAAACTATGTCGTTTTGCTAAATGAGCTGCATCCCTATTTGCCTATTAAACTACGTCGTTTTGTTATGTCTTCCAAAAACATACATCAAACACCATTCCATCAACAGATTGCCTCGTGGGGATACCTAGGCATCAAAAATTTGGAAAAATTCTATGCTAATGCCAAAAATTTTCTCAATGCCTGAGCATCAAAAAATATCTTTCTCAATGACTATCACCTGGGCAAACAAAAAACTATCAAAATAAGTTGATCAAAGAAATCAACTATGGAATTTTTTCATTCAAAAGCAGTTCAATGGATTGTTACCACACCACGAAGTCTGGTGCTCATTCTAAAGACTCTGTAACAGAATGAATTGCTATCACAAATCAGAGTTCACAAGTAACACCAACTATAAACAAAGAGGACATGGAAATATGTCATACTCCATTACTCCAGAACCATAAATCAAACATCCCTCACTATCATTCTCATTCTCATGGGAATCCCAAATCTAAAATTAAACGAAATAAATCCACAATGGTGTTGTTCAACAAACACATTCACTATTCTACTTGGACTGTAAAAACCACTGAAATTAAATTGTTCACAAATTCATAAGAACTGGCAAAACATAATCATCCACAAATCGTGCACAATTCAAAGTATCCCAACATTTTAATAACTCCTCTTCATCCATATTTCCGTAAACGCAATATTTGAACTCCTTGGGAAATTTGGGATTACCCTTCAAAGCATTTTTTTTTTAATTATCAAAACGACATCATTTTGTGGGGAAATTTTGTAAGAATGAAAAGTGGCCAAAACTACGCCGTTTTGGGCTCACTACACAGCTTGTGGTGACTTGGTCACCATAGGCCCCCCGAATCCCACTCTAACACCACCATTGCAACACACAATACCTTAACAACATATTTTGTCGTTACAACACAAAAATGGGACCCACCTTTTACACTTTTGTGTCATATATCACCACATTTGTGTCATAACGATTGGAGATGCCCTTGGGCAGTAGGCTAGATGGCAGAAATCAAACATAATGAATGGCGATCTTATAACCACGATTCCTATTACTCAACAAAGTTCATGTGTCAATACCATTCAATTTTTTTGATTTGGTTAGGAATCCCATATGAATAAATCTCAAATAGTGTGGCCCCATCTGCTACAATCCCTCGGTGGAACGCTTGCCTATGCGTTTGTCTCTTTGGGCAAAACTTGGCAGAACTAACTGCGAAACTTGCTGGGTTATGAGACTTGCCACCTCTAGGCGGAACTCTTTATGAAATTCAGCTTGTTGTCTACGGATTTAAGCATCAACATCAACATGGACTTGGCTTAATGATCTTTTAAAGGCAGCAATGTTGGTTTCAAAGGTTTGCATGTCATGTATGGTTTGTTGAATTGAGGACACATCATTTTGAGTAGTAGTAAAATTTGTTTCCAAAGTACTAACCCTTTGAGTTAAAGCGGCTGCTTGGTCGGTTAGTTCACGCAAAGTCATGGTGAAAGAAAAGAGGGCAATATGCTGATATCAGACTCGAATTGCATACCGGGAACTAAATATGCAATCCTAACAAGAAGCCAAACTAATAATGAGCTAATCACGCTTTCAATGCCACCAACGAAGGAATTTCGAGACCCACAGCGAAAACAAGGATCGGGTTGATGGAGTAGTCTGACTGATGCAACAGTGAAGCGTCACTGATTGGTGTCGGATCTGGAGTTCCTCTCTGCCTATGAAGCACGGGTACTCCGAAAATGTCGCCGTACGAGTACCGGGTACGGGTACGGGTACGGCTGGGTACGAATTACATCATCGTCATCACTCTCTCTCTCTACATGGATATTGCGACTTTGAATTACACTTCCTACGAAATGCATCGTTGCTAATCTGATTGAAGTGTTCGTATGCAGAATGGGACAGTTGTAAGAGGGTCAGATTTAATATTTCCTTTGACGAAAAGGGTCAGATTTCCTCAATAGCCTGTTTCGAATGGTTATAAGAATGGTGGTAGAGTGATAATCATTGTGGTGTTAAAATTGAAGGGAATAGAAAAATACCCGTAACATTCTACATGGGATTGGTAAATGGGACACTTATAACTTTTATTTATGTTGCTTTCTGTTGGTAAATGGGTTTATTATTCTTTTTGTGCAATGGAACATAGTAAAATAGGAGGGGAAAAAAAAATTACACTTACGTACCCAACCATACCCATACCCTACTTTTTTAGGTTTTTGCCGTATCGCGTACCCGTACCGGTACCCGTGCTTCCTAACTCTCTGCTTATTGTTTGTCTGACACCGATAGGTTGGGTAAGTGCTGGACTGGGCTGTGTTTTTTTTTGGATAGGATGTGGGCCGGGTCAAAAAGGTCTGTGGTAGTTATTTGGGCCAATGAATAGAATCTGGGATCAGTAAGGGTTTTGCTTGGTTGAGGGATTCCCAATAACGTGATTTTTATCTTCTCCCACGAATGACCAAGACGATGAACAGAACGCCTTCCTCAGCGAACTACCCAAAACAAGATTGGACAAATTCCTGGTGTGAAGGTGATGGAGATGATGATTTCTGCAAATAAGGAACTGATTCGGTGCAGCAGCAATTACGAATTGAGGTCCGCTCTGATACCACTTGATGCCGGACAGCCGGCGTGGTTAAACTCACAAAAGAAAAGAGAAGCCGAAAAGAAAAGAAAATCCTAAACTAAATTTTATCTTTATTCTCAATATCAAAAGGTACCTAACGAAGGTAACAAGCCTAGTATATAGGCTAGCCACAATGTTTCCAAAATAGAAATAAACATATTACCAAAATAAATTAAACAATAGCTTCCTAAATTAACAGAAATAACATAAATAAAAAGCAATAGATATTAATTCTTTTTTCCACGCCCCATGTATTTGTGTGGAATTTTGGGCCTTTCGCGATGTATCATACCTAATTTTGAGGTCTTGATTAGTCAATGAAGGACAAGCTCTAAGAGTAGACAATGTAGATATAAAATGTATAGTTGCAGCTAATGCTGCAACTACCTTGCTTCAAAACTACATTTCCCCAAACTAGATATGGAGATGGTTGCACTCATTTACAGAGAAACTACAATGTCAACAACCGCATAGTCTGGTAAACGTGATGAATGTACTTTTGAAAAAGTACTAACAACTAGCAACCAGACAACATGAACACCCTAGAAAACTGAAATTCTTGCATACGTATCAACTCTAGTGCAAAAACACACAATTGTAGGAATGCATAAAGTTCCCAAACCAGTTTAACATGCATTATGTAAAAATTAAAAAAGGCCCACCTTTACTACATGATAATGCTAACCACATTACCCGTAGATATTCTGAACTTTGAGCCCACAAAAAGTACACCATGACACAAATAGTTTAAAATACAAATACCTCTTAGGCTCTTACCCATCACTCAGCCGCCACTGTTTTCGCATCTCCGCTCTTCACTGCCTCACCAGAGCAACACCCACCGCCGTGGTGGTGGTGGTGATGGGTATGATACTGCTTCCCCTTCAACTGCTTCCGCATATCATAGGCATCCTCCCCATCCGCATAGTATTTGGCCTCCATGTCATGAATCTTGT
Organism: Vaccinium darrowii; assembly: GCA_020921065.1. NCBI lineage: Eukaryota > Viridiplantae > Streptophyta > Magnoliopsida > Ericales > Ericaceae > Vaccinium > Vaccinium darrowii. The sequence continues at coordinate 19,498,024 of CM037157.1, forward strand.
ACCTGAGCGTCTCAGTATACAAATGGAACGCTGCCCTATTGCTCTTCCTCACATGCAGAGAAACGTAATCAGCGCCAAACACCTGTTGAAATTCGGTGGTGGCCTGTTCATTAGGTCATAAGGAAATCACATCTAAGAAAGACTATCAAAATTTTATAGCCCATACTAATACAAAATGGTTTTCATTTGACAAAACCTCTTATAAGTCACGACTGACAAAGTGCAAAATCTTTTTATTACGGATGGATACAATTTTAGGCGTGGCAAACTTGAAAAAAAAGCCACAGAAAATATTAGTTCGTGTTTCATGAAAAGGCAGACTTTTAAAATTGAAGTCAATGGAATTCTACCTAGCTAGTTGCTACTGATGAATGATATTTCAGATAGAACTTCAAGATAATTAAAAAAAAAAAAAAAAAAGGTAATCCCTTCTTTTCAAATTGATCGTCCCTTGTGTGCAATCATACCACTTGCAAAGTTGCATATTTGACCATCTATAATATTTTTAATTTTGAAACATGATCAGTAAAATTAATTGAGATCAAACAAGATACATATTACACGTAAAAAAAAAAAAAAAAAAATACTCCCGCTGTCCCAAAATTGTCTGGAGAACTTCCAAAAACACATTTTATCAAAATACTTCAAACTTTTTTTGATATTAGCGGCTCCCTTGAGGGATCTATCCCTGGTTTTGAGACACGTCGCTCTGAACTCGGGGTCCTATCAGGCTTCACTAATTTTTTCAACAAGAATGCATTAAATTCAAGGTTCTAAAAGACGCTAGTCGGTCCTAGGTCAGTTGGTTGCCGACTAGCGACTTTTGGCCGACTAATCGCCGACTTGGCCGACTAATCGCCGATTTTTGCCCGACTAGTCGGATTTTGATCAAGTTGGGGGACCTCCGACTAGCGACTTGGAGCCGACTAGTCGGCCGACTTGACCGACTTTTAGAACACTGATTAAATTTCAAGTCTTCGTTTCGCGAATCGGACAATCTTTCTAGAAAGGAGGTAGTATAAACCAGAAAATATAAAAATTCTTTGAGACTTCTGAAATAGTGGGAATTGACCAGCAATTTGAGACCGATGGAGTGATTATACACTCCACTAAAAGATAATCAAAGCATCCAGGACTTGAATAAGATCATCAAAACTGAATTTCAACTATCGAACAGCTATACATTAAACCCAAAGTGGTTGGGCAGGCTCTAACCTGTTCCATGGCGTTTTGGGCGGCGGTCATGAGCTTGGTTGCGAGCCCTAATTTACGGTGGGTCCTTAAAACAGCAAGGGAAGTGATGTGGCCGTGGCACTCGGAGCTCTCCTCCTCCATCTTGGCCAGCACGTATCCGACGATCTTGCCACCGTAGTCCTCCGCCACGTAGAGGAGCTGCGGCCACGACAGGATGTGGTAGAAGTAATACTTCATCTGGTAGTTTTCAGGAAGGCAGAAGAGGTTGCAGGCTTGCATGGCCAGGAGGTCGTCGATGGTCGCCTTGCGTATGCACACCATGCTTGTTGGTTGGATGGTCGGTCGTCGGATCTAGGGTTTGGGTCTGTTCGATGGAGAGAGAGAGAGAGTGCCGTTGTTGATGGGGTAAGGAGGGAGGGTGTCTGGAGTGTTTGGTTTTGGGCCGCGACACGCTTTTTCGGCCGAAGTTGGTTACCATAGACCCCCGAATCTTTCGACCCGGACCCGAATCCCTGAAGGATTCGGGAGCTGGGGTGACCAAGTCACCACAAATTGTGTAGTAAGTCCAAAACAGCGTAGTTTTAACCACTTTTTATTCTTACAAAATTTTCCCACAAAACGACGTCAGCCTGTGGTGATCACCACAGGCCCCCCGAATCCTAGCTTTCCCCATAAAATAGTATATACTGTATTAAACTTTGAATAATATTTTACCCCAGCGTCACACGCCTGTGCGCCTAAACAAAACGCACTTGTAAATAAAGGTGTTTTGTAATCAGGCCCGGCCTTGTGGGCAGGCTGGGGAGGCCCGGGCCTGGGGCCCCCCGGTTTTTGGGGCCCCTTTCTCGTAGAAAAAAAAAATTATATATATAAAAAAAAAAATTATATATATATATATATATAAAGGGTCTCAAATTGAGAATAGGGTTGGGGCCTCGCGAAACACAGGACCGGGCCTGTTTGTAATCCATCAGGACCATCACATGCAACTTGAGAAGCCACAGGGAAAAAATAGTTAGAGCTCCTAGAACACCTTAAAGTCCTTTCCCATCACATAATAGGAGTGGATAGTGGGAACTCGGGGGCTCTGCTGTCCCTTAAGAATAGGGGTTTTGCCAACTCATTTGAGCCATCCATCTTAACTATCAACGATTTAGATGGAGAATGTGTTCTTACTGGTAAGAGCTCATCTGGAAATCTAAACCGTTGATTGCGGAGATGAACGATTCGGATGGAGAGTTGGCAATGCTTGCGGTCCCTGTGAGACAACGGAGAATTAAACTATCAGAAAAGTGGCGCTTGCACAAACACTATCACATTCTGGTGCTTTAGCATCACTGGGTTTTTTTTTTTTTGGGAGGGGTACTTCGGAAATATGCAGCACTAGGTTATGTAGACTCTTGCAAGAGGTTAGGTAGACCCCGCGATCAATCAAATTAAGTCTATGTAAGTATGCTGCAGCCTTCTAGGCGTGGGGATTTTTTTTTTTTTTTTGGTGTTTATTAGTTTAATATGAGTAAGGAAAATGATTTTAACACTCTCGTTTTCTTCATTGGCACTGCCTGCTTTGTCTTTTATTCAAAGAAAATGACTAAACTACCCCTACAATCATTTTTTTCCATATGAAGTATTTGGGTGGATTGTGAGTCACCGCAACAAAAAGCTACGCGATATTTCCTTTGCCAAACACCTTTGTGAGTATTTGTTTACTGACACCCCTTGAAGTTTGAACTTTAAAAGTTCTCAAAAACTACATCGATAGTTGCAAATTCTAATGATATGTGAACACTATTTAACTCAATACTTTAACACTCAAATGGGAAACGATGAACAAATTATATTCACAGAATGATGATCCTTACAACATCACTTAATTAAAAAATAATTGATGTGATAAACTAATGGTCTTGTTAATTACCGCCAACTAGGCAATGGATTATATGCACATAATGTCAATAAGTGAAAATTTCAATCCATATTTCATAGATATCAATACAATTTTTCTTGAATATCGAGACACGTTAATCTATTATCTACCGCCCTAAGAGCTATGGTTAGCATTTTACATATAATAATGTCAGCATTTACCGAACTCAAACAATAAGAAAACAGTGGTAGGAATTTGCCAGAATTCGTATGTCTCAAAAGTCTATCTTACAGAAAACGCGAGTCCAAAAGACACTTAGGTTATGTAGCCTTGTTGAAAGGAAATCACAGTTGGCCCTCTTTATGCCCTCCCATCTCCAAAAGCAAGCAATATTGATGGAACTTTCACATATTCACAAACCATCTCCACCACCATTTTGGAAACGTTACCTTTGAGTTCACTTAATGGATGCCAAGCCCTTGTGCTTGAATCATCATGGAATTGTCTAGATTAAAGGAAAGTACAGGAAAGGTAATCAAAGAATTGAAGAAACAAACTAGTTTCGTTTGATTTTCCTACCCTTCTCCTCACTTGGTAAATCCCTCCACAAATCCATGATCCAAACACAGCCTTAGTCTCCGTTGAGTGAGATTTTAGACTTTGATGTGGGGATACAGAACATGAGTAAGAACTTCCACTACAGCTAACTTGTGAATCGACGAGGGACTCGAGGGGTGGGTACAACTGCATCGCGCTCGGATTTTATCAAGTTGAGACGATCTGGTATTGTTTTATCAAACAGTCTGTTGTCGGGATTCTCAGCATAGCATACATAGTAGCAGCTCACACAAGCATGAGGCAATGCCATGGCAATCCTAGTCTGGCACATTAAAATTATCATAAGTAAAATCAACACAATCAATTCGTAAGATGTTGAAAACAAAATGCTGTGTGCCTGTGTCATATGATGAAAATTTTTTGTCCTTGAAAATACGGACACACTTATGGTGGTTGTAGAAGTGTCCAATGGATCACTCAACACATACTCGGCAAACACCTTTGGCATGGCAGGAGTAGCGTTCAACAGGAACGCAAGTTGTTGGGGGATATATTAGGCAGTTGGAAACGCCATGTGGCATATCTAAGTTGATATATTCTTTGTCACGTTAGTGACACATCTCTGGACACGTTAGAGTCATTGCTTGTTTTATATTTCATGTTTGTGATAGAGTTCTAAACTAAGTTGCAATAGTTCGTTGACAAGGTTAGTGAGTTGCTCTTCATTAATGCCTTACTGAATAACTGAGTTGATCTAGTATGTCTTGCCATGTTTAAACTTGTGCATAGAAAGTTTCCAAGCATTGAATGATGTTTAGTAGTGCAATTTTGTATTAATTTCAAGAGATTTTGTATGTTCAATTTATATCTGCAGAAAAAAACGAATTTTTCATAAATTTAAAAAAAAAACACTTCAGCCATTTACTTTCTGTGTGTATCCTGATTTTTTTACTGTTGTTGTGTCCTGTCCTCTAGGTTGCATGGACATGGGTATGAGTGTTGGGTGGGGTATAATTCTAGTGGTCTGATTCTTTCAATTCGATTTCAAGAACACGGGCACATGCCAAAATATTTGTACTTTTTCGTGTGTACATGCCCTATTTTCAGGGGCAATTGATCTTTATAATTTGTGAGGCAATTCGTGTGTAGTATAGGAGTTCTGTGCAATGTTGATAATTTAAAAAATGTGCTATGTGAAAGTCCAACTAAATATCTCTAACACAGACCTCATACCATTATTGAGCATCAAGAATCCAAAACGGGTAATTATACAAATTTAGAAGTATCTACGTAACATAGCCAGTGTTCGTGTTTGTGCCTCTTAATATGCAACTGGATAATGCATGCAACAGCACTTGTTAGACTAAGCCCACCTACCATGAGGTAACCAATGAAGAAGGCTAGGAGGGAGATGGTGGCGGTGAAGTTCTGGTGGACTCGGGCAGTCCAAGCAGCCACCACAATAACACACATAGAGCCGCTGCAGACTCCAGTGAGGAAGCAGATTGCACTGGTCATATCGGAGTCAACAATAGCTTCCACTTCTCGCTTCTTAAAGAGCTCCCAAGTGTCTTGTGATGCCTTCACAAACCCTTTTCCATATGCTGCTATCTGTTGACACTTAACATATGTTCAGCGGATACTTCAAATCCATCAAAATTCAATTATAATCCCTGCTCAGAAAATACCCTAGCTGTAAAGATTACAAGATGGACCCTTCTTTAACTAGGATTCAAAGAATAAATCCACTTGGTCTCAAATAAAGGCTAGATAAAAAACAATAAGGAAGCACTAAGAAGCCTCAGGACTAACTATAAAACCGTAGAACTCGTAAATGACTTTTGAAAACAAACAATCAAGGGCCTCCCTAAGCTCTTTGTTTGGTTCTGAATTTGTGAAAGGACAAATCAAGCCAAAGGGAGATTATAAAATAACCACAGAAATAAATTTAGCTTCTTCACTTCATCTTTGTCCCTTTTATTTCCCTTAAACTTTTTAGTTCCCTCCACAAAGGCACAATTCGATAATCCAAACATTTCCTTAGAATCAGCTTGTTGTCTTGAAAAGAACGCAAAAAAAATTGAGATATCTTTACAGGTAATAATCAGGAAATAAAGGCAACACCTGTACATAGGCCCAGCCATTGCCATATCTGAAGATGGTCTCCATGACTTTTAGACAACAATGTGCACAAGAAAACATGAACTCATCTTCTCCCTCGAGCAAATTCAAACCTCGAGCGACGATTCTCAGAGCTTCAATTGCAGGCACAAAAAGGGACCCAAGACAAGCACTTCCTAGATTCTTAGAAAGAGCTCTTTGGAAGCAGAATTGTGTGTTTGATTGCATGCCCCTCAGATAATACAGAGCAATGACCCTACTCACTGTTATGTTAGCCACATTCCTCATCACTTCAGCAGTCCAAGCCAGGCTCAAAACCAATGCAATGATAATTAATGGTGGGAGGTAGAAGTTCAAGGACCCAACAACAGCTAAAATCCACATAGACATCCATAGGAATCCAACCCCGAGCATCCAATAGGTGGGTTGATTCAAATCAGGAAATTTTGATACAGGTTCGAGTGATTTGATCAAGACCTTACAACAAAACCCAATTCTCTGTGTGACCCAACAAGCATACAATCCATTACCAATAGCGAAGGCAATGAAGAGGACTCCAACCCCATCGGTTGCGGGTTTCTGGAAGCAAATTAGGAGAATTCCAGCTGATAAAGACATGAGAAAACTGCTCCAAAGAATGAAATGAACCATAAACTTGGGCCACACTCTCAACGTCTTTTGCCATAGAAATGCTAGCGTGATGCTCAGAAGAGAAGCAGCTTCAACCTGAGGAAGGAAAAATTCTAACACATTTTTCTCCTTCTTTCGAGTTGAACCAGCTTCCAATAGGCCTTGAATCCCCTTAAATACAAGAAAGCAGACTAGTCCACAGGCAAGCAGTAGGTGGAGGAGGAACAAAAACAGAGATATTCTGTTGGTGTATGCTCTCGAATTCAAGTTTGTCAGTGATTGCTGGTAAAACACAACAATACCCAAACATAAAAATTTCCATATCATTCTTTTCAAAATTGCGCACATAAAAAACTCATAGAAGGATAATAAGTGCACGTGTTGATTGTATATGTAAATTATGCCGGTGTATGCACTTCAATCCAGGTTGTTATTGCTTGCTGGGTCCACGAAAAAAAGAAAAAAAAACCTAGAAATTATTCAGATCAAATTTGAAGAAATCACCTCTAGGCCTATCATAAGTAAATGCGTGTGCATACATCAATATTATATATTTTATGTAAACAAGATAGGCCTCGAAGACTCTTGTTTACAAGCAGACGGGTCAAAAAAGAAACAGAGATATTCCGTTCGTATATGCTCTTGAATTCATAGTTTTTACATTGTAATAATTGCTAGTTAAAAACAAAAATTTCACACAAAAAGGAAATCAATTCAAATTCAAATCCAAATTTTAAAAGAAAATCAAGTACACATCTATGCATACATATGTAGGTATAAGATCTAGAAATTTATGGTTGTTAGCGATTACTCGTTCGTTACACATACAAATACCCAGAAAACACAAGTTTTATCTATCAACAAAATAATAAACACAAGCCAAGAGAATTCTCGGCCAATTGGCATCCGGAGTGCACTTAGGTGCCAGGAGAACGAGGAAAGGATTTCAATCTCTCTTCCAAGCTGCTAATCTAACTATTCTAACAATATTGACTTTCACCGGACTAAAAAAGAAATCAAAATACGAACCAATAAAATAGGTATAGTAATAACCTGTGGAGTAGGGGTAGAGAGAGGAGGCTGAGCGGAAGAGGGAGTGGCGCGAGGCTGAGCGGGAGAGGGAGTGGCGCGAGGCTGAGCGGGAGAGACAGTGGGTACTCTTGTGGCTCCATTAATTACAAGCCTCAGAGGGTTTGTGGCACTCAATCTTTGCATTCTTGACATGTGAAATTGGTCAGGTGGGTTATTACCAACTTTTACTTCACCTCTCTCCAATTCATCTCTCACCACCTCTACTTCTTCTTCTTCTTCTTCTGTCTGGTCCTCATTTTGATTTCCCCCTTCTTGTCTCTCAACATCATCATTATCCCTCTCTACCACCTAACAAAAACAAAAACCAATTCAGCAACATTATAATGAACCCAGATGGATAATGATCAGAAATTTGAGTTAGAGGTTGTGGTTGAAGTCTCACTACGTGTTCAGAAGCACCCATCTGCGGCGGAGCAAGAAGGCGGCGGCTGTGGGTTGTGTTTGGTTTATTTTTTCTTTTTTCCTTTTTTGAACTGGGTTGTGTTTGGTTGGAATGTTGGATTTTGATTTATTGGTGGCTGCCTGACTGGTGCTATGGGCGAATAGTTTCACGGGTAATTACACCGACGCTCCCTAATTCTCTTAAATCATACTGATACCCCATGCTTCATGAAATAACAAGAAATGACTCATGTTTCATTTGGTAATGTTCATTTCCATCAAGATGGTTACAGCAGAGAATATTTAAATAACCAAGTTGGCAGGGCCATTTTTGTCCCTCGTTTATACCTCTCTTCTTCCACTCATACCCTTAGTCACACAGCTGGTGAATTTTTAGGTAGCAGATAAGCATTAAAAGCACGAATTGACGAATTTTGGAGGAATTCACTTTAAATTTGTGGCTTGTTTTTCACAGAAATGCAATCTCAATTTTAAATATAGTTTTTGTTTGGGTTTGTAACGATTTCCCATGTGCTAATCTTTTGTTATCATGCTTGTTGTTAGCTAATGTGACACCTATCTGCTTACTAAGTTGCAAATTGCATTTATGCATTCACGCGCAACAACTAACACTAAGAAAAAAATATTTAAAAATTTACTGGGAGTGATTCTTGCACATGTGCATGTAACCTTAAAAAAAACTGTTAAAAAATCCTCACACTTGTCGTAATTTCATTTGGGATTTTTGTTTTAAAGGAGACAATTGCCCTATCTATTGTTTCACGCGACTAACAATAAAAACTAAACCTCTGGAAAATTATGATAATTTTTTAAAGAAGTACTAATACTATATACACATAATATTATAATCAAAATTACTTATAATAGACGATCTTGTCCAGCTCTCAATCTTACACGTTTTCAAATTTTATTTTTTCGTACTCACGCACCCAAAGTCGCATCCAATCGCATCCTCTTGCGCTCGGGGAACTTAGGACTTAGCTCATACTCCTACTTTTTGGTCAAGCATTGAAGTGTAGTGTGACTTTAGAGAATCAAGGAAAGCTGGGTGTACTTTCAATAGAAATTAGGGGGGTTGCAGTGTAATTTACCGTGTTGTTTTGGCATTAGTGGCTAGGCCATTATTTATGGCTTCAAGTGTGTGAGTCGATACACGCGCCAAACGTAATAAACGTACCACTTTAAACTGACCAACAGATAAGCGTTTGAGAATAGGGGGTGGGATTTTGTGCGTGTAGTGTACAATAGCATAGGTTAGGGCCTATTTAAGAGGCGTTGGTGGACCGGGAGGACAAGCGGAATGTGGAGAATTCTGGTTGATGAGTAGGACGGGTGAGATTGGTGCATTGAAATTGCTGGGGCTAAACGTCTACGCCACATGATGTGTTGAATAATGACGAAATGACTTTTATGAGGGGCCTTCCTGAAGCATTCTCAAGAGTTTTTATCATCGCATGTAAGGTGAATTTTTATTACAGTATTTTTGATATTTTTGATATTCTTAGTTATTAAATCAGTTGATGTATATAAGAGGAATGACTCATTGATTCGATAACTTGTAGTTTAAGAATTAACGAAAATACCATAGGGAAAACTCACCCTTAGAACTGGAACTACTCGTCTCCGCAAGAATGTGTTACTCCATCCATCCCAAGTTGTTTGATCACTACGGTTATGTGCGAATTTTTAAAACTCTTATAGTTTTTAATCTATATTGTATTTTATATGTAAAATGGATCTTATTTTATTAATCTCAATTAGTTCTATAAGACAAAATTTTCAAAAACTTTAAAAACACTACAAAATAGAAAGTTATAAACGTTTTAAAATGACATAAATATTCGTAGTGAGCAAACAAGTTAGGACAGAAGGAATAGTAAATGTCATCAGACAACCACATGATGGTGGTCCAAAGGCCACCACGCTACACTGCTCTAAAAGTAACTAATAATTTCCCCGGACAGGGACAAATTCTGACAGATGACTCACCTTATCATCTTGGGGTACTTTTTCAATTTTGCAATCCGTGTAAGCCACTACATCTTCAACAGCTAAGGTCATGTTTGGCCCTGGTGAAAACTAATAGCGCGGAAGGGGATTGAGCGAGAAATTATGAACAAATAATTTCAGTTATGGAAGAAATAAAATCAGAGCAAAAACAATTTTTATTGTTTAGGTTTGGGATAGAGGTTACACTCTAATTCTATAGTCAGTGGCAGCTCAAAAAATTTTTAACATGGTGTTTAAGAATTATTTTTAACTCTACTAACTCTACCAAATCCCTCATACTTTTAAAAAATTCTTGGCAAATTTTATATTTTGAGCCGAGCAAGATCAAACTATAGCATAAATACACTTTTTTTTTTTTTTTGTAGAAAATTAAGTGGCAAATAGGTTTGCACATATCTTTTTTAAACATACGCTCTGGATTTTGGAGATATAAGAGTTGATTGTCGTTCTGAGAGAAGCTACACGATAACGATGGGCATTGTTCCAAAAAACTGTCTTTCGTTACAACTTGTCTTTTTTGGTTGATGTATTGTGAGAGATTAACCTGTCTTGTAAACTATGAAAAGACAGTGAAAGCTAGTTTGCTAAAAAAGAAAATTTTCTGGAACAAGGTTTGCTAAAAAAGATAGTTTTTTTCCCTCTATTTTTCTAATATATCATTGAAATGCCTTCCTTGTCTTGAGCTAATGTATTAAGTGGTCAATTGTGAATAAACTGATTGATGGGTGTTTTGTTCATAGAATAGGATTAAGCGTTCAAACAAAATCCGAGATAAAATTACTACATATAATTTAACAAGTAAATAAAAAAAATGTAGTGTGTTCAATTGACCACATTTTCTTACATGTGAAGCCGCTTATGATTGGGCTGTAATTTGGATTTGTTCAAATTGGATGGATCTATGAGCTAATTTTATTTATTTATTTATTTTTATTTATTTATTTATTTTGGCCTGGGTATTTAAAAGAATAACTAACCTAAAATTTTTACATCTATTTATAACGAAAATAAAATAAAATTGTAGTGTTCATGTAACATCCATCCTAGTAAAATCATAATCCTACAACCAGTTTCTTCTTAAGTTTCTATCCAGAACGATATCACAAACTGTTTTGTGATCCTTCATGTGACACAAAACACGATCCATCATGTAACACTCCAAAACAAGTACGGAGTACTGCGTTAAGGAGCAACTTGCGTTAAATTCCATCGGAAATATGGAGACTAACTTATGTTAAAACCGCAAGTAGTGGTTAGCTCATGCGGTAGAGTTCTTGGATGCTCCATACTACATCTTGGCATCAAGTCTCATTCTTCCCTCCCCGTGTAGTAGATTAGGAATGACAAATGACCAAAAAAAAAAACTTACGTTAAAACCCACCAAAAATATAAGGAGTAACTTACATTAAATGCACAAAGGAACCCCTGAATCCTTTCCAAAGGGACTTACTCAGACGTTACTAGGAATAATTGGAATTACTCGAAGTTACTTTAGAGTTCTGTTAACAACGTACACGTTTGGAATTAAGTGGTAAAAAATATTAATAAAATTCTTCTTCACTGTTCACCCAAAAAAAAAAAAAGAAAGGAGGTTCAATGGGTGAAATAAGCATCGCAATGTATCATGAAAAATGACTGGAGTACAGAAGATGGAAGTGAAAATTTCACAGAATTTAAGCACGCTTTTCAGAGTTAGACAAAGCAAACAGAGAACATGCCCAACCCACATCTCTATATCAAAAGTTCAAAACATAAAAAAACCAATTTTGGCACAAGGAGCTAGTTTAACATGTGTTTCTGAAACTATTGCCCTATTCGTACATGTGGCCGTTGTCTTCTTGGAATCAACTATTTCTTTGCACCACTTGTGGACTCAGACTGCGGTTTAACAATACTCAGTTGCCCACCTTCCTTATTAGCAGCAGTTGCTGCTTTCACCTCATTGCAATAGTTTATGAACTTGCTCATTTCCTGGTCAGCAAAAGAAAACGAGAACAGACTTATTAGTAACACAAATAGAGAAAATCCAATGTGTATCGAAAATAAAAAAAAAAAACCTCGTAACCGAGTTCAAATCTTCGGTACCCAAACATTCCTGCACCCCTTTCCTGGTGCATTTCTGGCTGTTGGGTCAAGTGAGAATCTTTTTCTCCCTTAAAGATTAGACCGTGATCCAACAGCAAAAAATTGAGGGGAACAAAGGATAAGGAAAAAGTTGGTTACAAATGATTTGAGGGGAAGAAATCATCATAAAAGCAACTCCCAAATCTATAGCACATGAGATGTAAAACATAGTGGAGAATCAAGCTGACCGCCAGCTCATTACAGAGTAGCCAACGGCTATCTAGTGAAACAAATTACAAATATGACGAGAAGAAAAAAGGTGACAAGACAGTTTTCATTACAAGAAAAACATCCATTGTGGTTTGGCAGTTGATATCGAATTTCACCTTCCTACAAAGGGCACAAGCCATGCATTCACAACCAAACAAGTCTCCTCTCTTCCTTTCAAGCCCCCTACCAATGGAACAACCCTTAACAACGGAACACAACCACAGTGTGACTCACCAAAAGTCTCCAGTAGTCCTTGGATACTCACAGTGATGATGCCTCAGAAGTAGTGCTAGAGAAGTCCCCAATCCACCACAAGCATAGAGTCAGTGGCGACTCCAGAAATTGATTAGTGGTGTCATTCAAGAATTTGGCAGCAAAGTCACACTTGTTAATTATGTCCTCGTATACTTCTAGTATAACTAAAAAATAGATCTGCACTTGCCAATTTAGAAGGAAAATGAATTTTCATAGGGTGATTTTAACACCCCTTTTTTTTATAAATGCATACTTTTTTTACTTTTAGTGAAAAAATTACAAATAAAAGTGCAGTACAAAAAAAAAAAAAAAAATTGTATATATATATTTTTTAAAAATAGTGTGAATCATTTCCCTTTTCATACTATGTTGTCACTAATGTTCCAAATAAAGTTACAATAAAAGAAACGAACTTCATTGGAATATCTGACAAGGTGGTTTTGTTATTTGATGAAGAAATTGAGGTTAACCATGTCCATTAAGTACTGCATATAATACTTGTGTCATAGCTGTCCACTGAGGACTTTGAAAGGAAAAAAGTAATACTAGGAGTCAGATTTCGGACAAAGTACAGAACTCACTGAGGAGTTTTCAGCATTTCCATTGCCTATATGGGTTCAATGGCATTTTGAAGTGGTGTCAAGTGCCTATTTGCCCTTCATACAAAAAAATTAGTACTCACTAGTTTATAACAAATTTTTACTCACTAGATTCAGCTGACACCAGTACTCCTATGCTGGCGTCGCCCCTGCATAGAGTAACCCAAGCCCCCTCTCTACATATCAAAATGAAATCCTTAAAAATGACCTTAGAGCTTAGATGACTGCTGCGAAGGGTACCCACAAGGTTTTAAACAGCAAATGTTGCGCAGTGCATTGGCCTCTACATATAGGTTTTTACAGAGAAATGGAGATGCTGAGATGTGAACGAAACCCAAGGCTCAAATGTATAACTCCTCCGTCCCAAATTTCTTGTCCATTTACGTGCATGCATGTCATTTTTCAATTGTTTGTATCTTTCAATTTATAATGATTTTTACAATTTTGAAAACTTTATTTAATAGAATTCATCAAAAACTACCAAGTGAGATCGATATTGAATATATAAAACATTATACATGTGAAAATAGAAATAATTTTTTGACGTGCCGTGAATGTGAAAGTGGACAAGAAATTTGGCACTGAGGGAGTATGATTTACTTAGCACTTGGCGAGTTGAAATGTAATTCCCCAGTGCCTTCACCGACACCTAATAACTTCCTCTCCTTTCCTGCTTCCCCTTTGTAATCATTTCTTCTACTTCAGCTGCTTCCATTTTTTGTTTCCAGCTTCTTGTTCATCTCAGGTTCTACTGGTATACATTCATTTGCAAACAAGACATACAGTTTCCACATTCTACTCTAAAGACTCACCATCTAGTGATCCGAAGATCAAATCACCAGTCAACACGCCAATCCTATATCCACAGGATGGAAATCAAATATGCATATAATAGAAGAATCTTCAGGACATTTGGCTGCAGTGCACAACCATATTACCACGATTTTGAAGCTTGTGCTAAAGATCGGTGGCTCAAAAATGCATTACTAACATCATGTCATATGTTATTCAAATCAAGGCGTGTGAACTTCAGATACTTTTCGCAAAGGAAATTCAAAACAGAAGAACTTACACGATCGGCATCCATCTCCTTTGTGACCTTCGAAGGCTTCACGACTCTCTTCCCTGCAATTTCAATTCAACAGCAGTTCCCCCGCATTATTATATATGTTCATATATATAGAAAATAAGTGTACACCAACATTTTTAGAGTCGAACCTTTCCGAGTGACAGGGATTTTGCCATGACGACTGGGCGGAATCGATTTCCTCTTTTGTTGGCCTTTGAAGAGATTGGCTTTCTGCGTCATCTCTCTCTCTCTCTCTGTGGTTGTGATTTTGCTTTCTAGGGTTCCGGCGAAGTGTCTCTATTGGAGAACTGTGAAAAGTGTCTCTATTTGAGAACTGTGAAGCTTTGAGGGTTTTATTGGACACGGATTTGGAATTTTGGATGGGGGAAGACCCGTTTCGAGTTTTTCAGGGAAACCGACCCGACCTATGAAAGATTCATGATTAATTACACTTCAATACTTCATCCCGGTAATTCGGTCTGGAAACACATAAGAGCCCGTTTCGATGGCGTGCAGTAGTTTTGGAGAAATTAAATAGTAAGAGAAAATAAAATAGTCAGGGTGATTAAATAAGAAGGGTGGCTCCACATTGATGTGACAGTTAAGTAGGAGGATTAAATAGTTCATGGTTTGGATGCAAGATTAAAAAGAAGGAATAAAAAAGGTGGATGACGTAAAAGTCTCTTAAATGACTAGTTTGCCCTTGGTAAACATATCTTAAATTATGCATTAAATAAATATAAAAATACCAAAAAATCATTAATTTGTTATAGTTTTCATTGTAATATTTTTAGGTAGTTTTAAAATATTAAATATTAAAAGTACATTTTAATGGTAGAGGGTTGTGAGTAAAAAATATCCAATAGAAATTTATAATAAAAAATAGGGGGGTTAATTAGACATCTCATACAAATAAAAACATTATGATCCCATCCCAAGGGATTTGAATGATTATGATTCCATCCTGAGTTTAAATTAATACCCAAATAGCCCTTCCATAATCTTCTGCCACTTTATATTTCCGACAATAATTTTTTAGAAAATGTGGCAGTTACAAATCATCCCAAAAAAAACAACCCAACAAACTTTACCCATTAACTTATCATCAGTTCAAAAACTTTACCTTTCCCTCTGCTACGATCAGTTGTAGTCATCCTAAAATCCATCCCAACCAATCTCTCTCTCATCCCTTGATTTCACGGCCACGAATTTCATCCAAAACCCTACTAAATCTCATTTCCCCTCTATTTCGGGCAACAAAATCACCCCCAAAAGCCATCCCAAAAAACATCCCAACCAAAATCTCTCAAAATCCCTAATTTCATGGCAAAAATCATCCACAAACCAGAAAAAGGTCATTCCCCATCTTTTTGAGAGAGATTTCCGCAAATTCACCATCCCAGTACCAGTTGTGCAGTCGGGGCCGTTGGCACGAGGTCTTGCTCGGCGCCAAAAGCCGATGACCATGGCAAGTTCATCACCGTATCAAGCACAAAACGTCAACGACAATACGGTCATGGCTCGTAAGTTTTTTCCACAGACCCTCAATCTCTCATGTTTCTCGTTTATGATTCGAATCCATGATTTATGTACAACTTGGTGATAGTTTTGGGATGAATGTGGAGTTGTACTTGATCATAAACCTTATGACTCTGTGAAAAATGGATTATAGATGTTCCATTTTCATGTTTTTTTTTTTATGCGTGTAAAGATATATAATGCATGTTTACTGTCTAATGAAATGCCCCTATAGACAATAGTGGTCTGAAATTTTGCCGATTTCCATGGATTTAATAAGTAGGTAAGATTGGGATTTCAGTACAAAAAGATGGTTAATTAGTATCCCATAGTTTGTTATACTGTTACTCAGACGCTCTGGTAGACTAATAAATCATGATTTTTTTTTGTAAAAAAAACATGCATACTTTAGTGCGTATATACTTCAGTACAGCTCTATTTGGCATGGATTACCTAATCACCATGATGTAGTTGACAAAACATGGGTAAGTGTATGCCGATTCTCTTAATGATCTTTGATTTATCATGGCAAATTCCAATACTTGTTTGACTCGTGGATAATATGTTGTTTTTAGAAAGTCGTCATGTTTTCAATATGGTTTAATTTTTTACCATGTTAGAATTGTGATACCGACGATGGGGTACTCTAAAGTTTCATCCGTTTTGACCAAACTTTCAACATAAACCATTCAAGAAAAGTAATCACGGTTTATTTGTTTCCCATTTGCATAAAATACTTTGTGCGTTTATAAACTTAGTCCTTAGGAAAAGTGGATGAATGCTTACTGTTTGTGTCAACCAAACATGATGATACAATAATCCACCGTTGAATAGATTTTGCTTAACAAATTGCATTTGTTTAAGTCATGAGAATTGGGTTTTGTTGTTTACCGTTTCATTTGTTTTACACATATATACTTTTTCAATTCAATGGTTTATGAAAATACCATGGTTAATATACCCTGGGGGCATTGTCATTTTATAATAGTTTATAACATGCTTTATAAATATCCCATGTTTACAAAAAAACTGTTTTTTGGGGGGTTTAGAACATGTGTTTGTTTGTTTGTCTCCTCTTGTATGGAAATTTTGGTTTAGATAAAAAAAAATCATGACTAATAATTAATTTTTGTGTTTGTTTGGAGAAGTTTTTTGCTTTTGCTTTTGGTGAAACAGAACTACGAAAAGTTCTACGTTTATTACATAGAGTTGCTATTTGATTACATAGAACTAAAAGTTAACAATACAAAGAATAACAATACTAGGTCACAAATTCTCTCTAAATAATGTCTTAACTACTATTTCAAAAAAAATAACCCTTCATATAACCACTTGATCACCAAATTGGTTCCACAAATGCTCAATGAGATCAAACCTAAGTGTTGCATTGGCCTTCTATTGCGAATTCTAGTAAGGGGAGAGGAGATGTGTGCGGCCAAAAGTTTGGGAGGTCTCTAGCATATTCTGGAGGTGAGATTGTCTCATTCGGGAGAAGTCTCCACATTTTAACATCAGTGTCTCGCTCGTCTTCAATTATCATGTTGGGTAATATAATGCATGTTTTCATTATATTACACAAATGTCCTTTTTTCCAATAGCGCACCGGGCGTCGCGTTATATCTCACCTTATTTGCAACACGCCAAATGTTCATTCAACATCTTTTCTAACAGCCTCTTGCTTTTGACCAAACAATTTCTCTTTTCAAGTTGTTGAGTGTGGGATGGTTTGAATTAGAGTTGTAACGCCCCCAAAATTTGGGCACGTTAATTATTATTACAAACCTTAATAAAGTTTAATCTCAAACTTTAATACAAATAATAATGTCTCCAATAATAATATAAATAACAACCGGGGTGGTTCTAGGTCTTCATCTGTCCCTGCGCCGGGTCATTCCCCACTCCGGCAGCACTTCCTGTTCCATAGGGCTGGTCTCCACAGTATCGGTCCTGTCCATCTAGATAGTCTGACATAATACGTCCGAGTCGCACAGGCAACATCATGGTATTATGCCAGGGTTACACGAGTGCAACACCGTGAGCAAAGCCCAGTAGTTCACTATGCTAAACTTCTAAGTAGCAATTCTAGAACAATATGTTCAAAAACATAATACGATACTTGAGAACAGTAAAATCATGCAGTATATCATGCAAGTCTGTACAGATCAGAGTAATATGCGCAGAAACAGTACTTTCTTTCTGTGTCTCGATATAGTGTCACGTGTCTGTTTCTCGAAAACCGTGTCTCAATTAATATCTCAAACATATCTCATTATCAACAATATTCCCAAAATCGTTTTCTCATATCCGTGCCCTTCTTGACATTCTTCTTCAAATTTCATATATCTCCCACCACTCGAAAGTTATTGGTCCGTTTAAGCCTCCTCTCAGCTGACGGAACCAACCTTTCCGCTCGAGGTTCCGGTTATCGTGCATCACCGAACTTAACAGCCTGTTTGCACGGTCCGTCCGCCCCGCGACTCACGCAACACAGTCCCGGCCGCTTTGCATCACCGAGTTGCATCACCGAACTTAACAGCCTGTTTGCAAAGTCCGTTCACCGTGTGTTGTGCACGCTTAGCCCAAACATCCAAGTTCTCTCCGCGAACCGGAAGTGGCGCTCTCGCTGCACTACCGCATCAAAACCGTTCCTCCAAGTTCTCTCCGCGAACTTGAGGTGGCATCCAAATCTCTCATCTGTTCTCATTTCATTTCATTTCCCGAAAATCTCATTTCTCATTTCAAAACTCATTTTCATTCTCATCTCTATTTTCTCGTCAACAGTTATTCACTTTAATGAAACCCGTGTCGTAACGTTTCGTGTACGTGCTCATGCTCAAATCATGTCCATGCATTATTCCATAATTTCTTTCAAAACTCGCATTTCCACATAAAATCATACGTAGTAATAGACCGACTTCCTCGAAAAATGATATTTCTCCATAAAAATCTTCTCACATAAAATCATGCGTTGTAATAGACCAACTTTCTCAAAATGATATTTCTCCATAAAAATCTCATTTCTCCCTTTTCTCTTGTAAAACTATTTTATTTCTTTTCAACAAATAATCTAGTCAACTAATTCCTCTCCAAAAGTAATTACTCCAAATTTCTTTATCAGAAACTTCTTGCCAAAAATTTATTTCCAAAAATCATGAACTTTCTAAAAATATTTATTCTCTCTAAAATACTCTTTATATTTCTAGAAAAACTTTCTTTCTAATAAACTCAAATAAAACATTTTCTCTCTCTCTCTCTTTTTTTTTTATAGCTAGTAAAAATCAAAATTTTCTTTCTAGAAAATTTTAATCAACCCCACTTGTTTCTTTTCTTTTCATCGTAGCTATAAAAATATACTCACAAATAATTTAGTAACAACATTTCTTGGAAACATTTATAAAATCCTCTCTTCATAATTATTTAGTAAAAACTCCACATTTTCTTATAAGAATTTCCATAAAACACTAGTTATTTCTTTTTAGTAAGAACAATTTCCTCACTAAATACAATAACAACCATTTATTAAATCAACAAACCCCTTCATGAAATATTATCATAAAAATGCTAAAACCATGTCTAGAAAAACACACATCTTCTAATTATTTTCTAATCATCTTCTAATCAACTTCTAATTAACTTCTAATCACTTAAATCTTACTAATCTCACCTCTAATCTCATGAAGAACCACTTAAATTAGAACCTCATTAACATTTTTGTTAATCTTTCTACATGAAATCCTCTCACTTGAACACTAAATAATGAGCTTAGTAACTTACTATATGCACTAATTAACCCAATCAAACTCTCAAATCATGCTTAGAAAATTATTTAGAATAACATAATAGAGCTAGAAATAATTACGTAGAAGGTTAGTTTAGTAAACTATCTTGATTTCCGGGTGTAAACCGGAAGCCGAAAAGCAATTCCGTTGGCGTAGAACTTCTTAATCTCCCACACCAACTTACTAATTAACTTAGTAAGTAGCTAATTAGTACCCTAATAAGTTGACTAAAAAGGTGGTAGAAGTTGGTAGTTTGTTGGGAAAAGAGAGACAAACAAGTATAGTGTGGGGGTATATGTGGTCCAAATGAACAAAAGGGGTGCTATTTATAGCAAAATGACTTCTCCCTCTCTCCCTCAAAACACACGGCACACACACACACTCTATGTTGGCCGAAACTTTCACATGGGAGGAGTAAATGTGGTGTTAAATTGGCACATGGTCAAGTACACCACTTGCAACTAGGTTTAGGCTAGGTCTAGGCTAGGTATAGGCTATTCTACACTAGTAAGATGAACAAAAACAGAGATATACAAGGTATCTACGTGGGACTCTATAGTGGGGGAAGAATACGCCTCTCGTTGTGTAGGTTTTTGCATGGTCACCTTTGTTACGGGGTGTTTTTAGAAGCAAATATACACAAATATGCATGTGCATGGAGTTATGGCTATGGGGGTAGTCTTAATGGGCTATTAGTAGGGGGAATATTCCCTCCTTAAAACACGGAAGCATGTTTCATGGAACTTGGAGTGCAAGGTTAGGCATAAATAGGTCTAGGTTGTGTAGATTGTACACAAATGCATGTATTGTGTGGGTATGTATAGGTTTCTCCAAAAATAACAAGGCTTGTTCTAACTAGTTTTGGGTACAAAACCTTAGATTAGGAATCTTCCATAAACCCCTCCACTTGCTTGTGCAAGTGAACAAGCAATTAATCCTTGCATGTGCATGTGTACTAACATGCATGCACACACACACACACACCCTCACTCTCTCTCTCTCTCTACCGATCTCTCACTCTCTCTCTCGGCATCTCTCTCTCTCTCTCTCTCTCTCCCCGTGGCGCTCTCTCTCTCTCTCTCTCTCTAACTCTCTCTCTAACTTGGTCAACTTCAAGTCCCAATGTGAGGAGGTGATGTCTCCATGATGTACCGTTGTGGTTGGATGGAGTAATGGTGGTGGTTGGGTGGGTTTCGGGTATTAAACACGGTCCCCGGGTGCTACGGTAGTGTAACGGATGTGTTACTCGGTCTCGTACGCGTATATGCACAGCTAGGTTTCTATTTATTTGAATAAAAAGGATTAAATAATATTTTAATAGAAAAATAATCCAATAAACAGGAAATTAAAAATAATTAATTAAATTATTTAACGAAATTTTTATTTACGAAAATTCGGGTCGTTACAAGAGTAGCCCATTGAGGATATATGCCATCAGAAAGGTAATATCACAACGTACATTGATGCATATTCACCTCGTAATTCACCGGAGGCATTCTACCATGGATGAGAGTGTCGAAAACTGGAGAATGGCGTAAGACATTCACATCATTATGTGAACCTAACATAATAAAGAAAGCATGCCAAATCCAAAGGTTATGCAATGCAGCTGCTTCCAATATAAGGGTAGGCTTCTTGTGATGCCCTCTGTGAGTGTCATGCCATGCAGTCGGACAATTTTTCCATTCCCAATGCATGCAATCTAAAATCCAAGCAATCCTAGAAAACCTGTCTCTTCCCCTTCATGAAGCAGGTGTAAAACGTCTTGTTTGTTTGGAGAGTGAAGATATTGTTGAGGAAGTGTTGATCCATAAGATTGTTGAGGAAGTGTTGATCCATAATCAAGTGTAGTCTCGTATGTTGAGGAAGTGTTGATCTACAAGAGGCATGATAAATGGGTGATTTCTTGGCACACAAACATGAGTTCATATTGAAGATGGGTTATAGAAAGAGGTGACGTGACCAATAAAATGTAGCTACATGCCTAATCCTCAATTGCATAGTTTTACGTTTATTTATTTTTTCCTTTTTTTTTCTTTTTGTCCAACTTGAGGGTGAGGGTTTTTTTTTTTTTTTTTTTTCTCTTTTGTTTCTTAAGAGGGTGAGTCCTCATGCGGTAGAAATGAGGGCAGTCCTGCCATTTTAGTGTCCTCTAGTGTAGTAGGGTCATTGAGCCTATAAATATGTGTTTGGAGTCTTCATTAGGCAATTTTTGATATATTGATAATAGAAGTTGAGAGCTTAAGTCTCTCTTGTATCCCATTTTGGGATTATCTCTGTCTTACGAAATCTTTCATTTAATTTGTTTGCACCAAAATATGATTACTAAAAAGTGTATTAGTATGTCGAATATATGGGGGATTTTTTTTCCTTAAATCAACGAGTGTCAGTATAAGATTAGCGTATTGGAAGAGGAGTAGAACTCTTGATCTTCTTAAAAACAAACCCAAAAACAAATGATAAAGGTCCTATTGCCAAGTTGTCGCACCCCAAAATGGGAAATGACCGGCCATGAACCACAAGGCTAACAGGTGGACACGAAGCCTAAAATAAAATAAGCCACAGACCACTAAATGATCATTTTTTTTTATTATTAAACATAAGCATGGAGAACACCATCTCATGAGCCAATCAATAAAAATTATTAACCAATGATAACAAAAACGCGATGTATCAAAGGTTTAATAAGTGCGGAAGCGAATAAATAAAATAATAAATCTTGAATGCAACATCCTATGGAGGTCGACGCAATAACTCCCCAAGGCGCCTCCAGAGTCCTCTACCGACTCGATTTCCCTGAAAATGATGGTGGATTAAATCCGTCAGCTGACAAGCTCAGTGAATGGCAAATCATGTATAATAAATAAAGTTCTAAAGTAGGGATAGTAATATTTTAACATGTAAATATAATATGGCATACGAGGTGTACTACAAAACAACAAATTGTATCAATAAATATTTTTACCAATAACAAGTCTTTTTGGTGATCACAATACGATATCCAACAACAACGGGGAACCACAACCAAAACCAATTAGTACCAAGTGCCAGTGAACAAACCTCTAAAAAATTGGATCCAATATCTAAATTTAGAGTCACCACGTGGAGGCAACCCCTGGAACTTTTCCCTAAGAACGATCTGGCGAAAGTCAGCCGTTGAGCATTAAGGTCACTGGCCAAGACACGGTCTCTCCCCTAATGGCCACAGTGATCCGCACACAGAGGATTAATTTTTCTGGACTTTTAATAATAAATGTTTCCATCAATATCCACCAAGTTCTCACCCAAAGAATTTTTTTTTTCGCATGCCAATTAAAAGATCAAATATAAACAATTCACGTTTTCAATAACCAAATGATACAGTAATTTTTTTCCAAAAGAATAATTCAAGGGACACGGCGAGTTCGAAAATACGTAACACGATTAACAACTTACCTGGGTCGGAAAATAATGCAACTTAAACACGTCAAAACGGGACTAACCTGTACAAAATAGAAAATACGAAATAAATAACTACTCAAATAATACAACACTGAATATGGAAGTCAGGAATTTCTTATAGTGCCCAAGCCTAATCCCAAGTCCAATAATTAGTAGCCTTCTGAAAACTACAAAACCTAACTTCAATTTCCTACTCCAAATAATCTGTTTCTATGTGTACCATCTGTTCTCTCCCAAACAAACAACTCAGAACCTATAGCTCTTGTGAATATATTATTACAACCCAAAACTAAATTCTCTGCACGCTATAGTCCACACAAGAACTGCCATAGGTTATACTTTTCCTTAATTGATTACCAAGTCTTCAATTCCCATACATGCAATACAAAAATTCATTCTCCTACTACCACTGTATATCACCGAAACCCATTAACACTTATAGCACTATGAATTTAATAATGTTCTCGGATGAATTTAATAATGTTCTCGGTATATAACTCCACTAAAATGCAAAAGAATTGCATCAGATCATCACACCACATGGCACATTCACATGGCAATTCCCACTGCCCCCTCCTCGTGCTCTCTCTATTTTCCTATCCCCCTTGTCATCGAGTAACTACCCAAAACAATACAAGTTGCAGCCCACCAATCAAACTTAAAATAATGTCCGCCCAAAACCACGATCCTCTATCAAATGGTACTGATTCAAAGTAATGAAACAAACCTGAATGATGCAGATACTTACCACAATGGAGGGCTATAATCAAGAGCATGAAGACCCGCCTGAGAAACCTTTTATGCGGCTACACCCTCTCAAGACCCTTTCAGCTTTTTAACCCTAATGACTTGTGAACATCTATCAAATTGTGGCTCTTTAAAACCATCCACTAACTGTAACCTAGGATAACGTAGGTAACAAATAAATATATATATATATATATATATATATATATTAACCTAATTAGCCTAATACTAGAATATTATATAAAATGTAATCTTCTACACCCAAAATTACAATAACGTCAATGGTACAGGTAGGCCATGTAAAAATAATTAACTTGGTCCCAACCATAACAACTAAATTTCTATGAGAAAAATAACTGTTACGAAAAGAAAAGTTAGGGCGTAACACAAGTTTTTCCAGATATAGGTTCCCATACACATTGGAACGTGCATTTTGTAGCATAAATTGGCAAACTTCGCTCCATTTCTTGAAGATAATTGGAACGTGCATTTTACAGCATCAACCAGTATTTTGGGAACTGTGATGAAATTGTTTAGATTTTACATTGTTACAAGCGACATACATTTGAGGGTAATTTGGTTACAAGCGACATACATTTGAGGGTAATTTGGTTAGAACAATGCTACGCACACGCCTTTAAAACACAATTGTGTCCGAACCAATTCAATGCATGTGTGGACTTTCTGAATCGGTTATACTCATGAGAAATGGTAATTACCTTCCACCTCCACCATTATTAACTTGTAAATTGTACACCGGGTGAATTAACAGTGAACGAACAAACAGTAAAATCACCCACAAAGATTATTTCTACACATTTCCTGGGCAAAAGATCATCGTCGTTTACAAAGCCAAAGCTATTAACATAAATATAGAACCCATCCAGCAACTTAATCTCGTATCTTTTGGATCCCAACCCAACGTGCATAATCCACCCACCTGTCCAATAAGAAATTTAGAATGAATTTAGGGAACCGAAACGAAAGGTGTTGGCAAGTAGTCAATATTTGAATCCAAATGAAGGAAACTCTTACATCAATGACCCCAAGAATGTGTTGCCAGTTCGAACAGCAAAGCAGATCGCACTCAGCAAAATCTTATGTTGATGAAGCAAAGGTTCTAGTATTCGTTGTTCAATGACTCCGGCCAGTACCTGGTACCTGTAAAACAAAAATTGCATATCACAACATCTAGTACATAACTGCACCGCATATGCTGTTTTCCATCATAAGATTCATAACCAATAACCTCCCACTCTCAACAAATGTAGTCATTTGGAACTCAAATTCGTGGATTCTATTCCTACTGAAATACTGTTGTTCCGGGGCTTCAGTCGCCAGCTCCCGTCATCAGGTCACCAACTTCCTTGACGTTCCGCCAGTGAGCAGGCATCAGCCCCCGAACAAGGTCTTACGACATTGCAGAGAACCGTGTTTTTGGTAAATAGTTGCCCGGCCTAGTCACTGCGACCCCCTCATGTAGGGTGAGGGGGCACCCCTTCTCCCGAAGTTACGGGGCTATTTTTTTTTTCTCGTTATCACGCCCTCTCTCTGCTTCTTTGTCTTTGTTAGAATATGAGTCTCAATGACGTTTCCACCAAGTGCCTTCTCATTTTCAGTGTGCTACTTCAGTGGTAATCATGATATGCTATCACGTCATCACCGACATAAATTCTTTAGAATTCTTTACGTGTTAATCTACAAGAATACTACTAGAAAGGGATAGATAATGAAAGTACAGCCCGTAGATCCAAACAAAGGAAAATCACCACAAATTATCGTCATCAGTAAAACTCAGTAAGTAATTCTTAGTGATATAGTACTCCACATGAAGTCCATCACAATCTAGATGACTTTGATAGGAAAAATGTATCGCAGGAGATGTTGATTAGGGGACTTTTAAGAAGTTGACATAAGACACAACCTTCGCAGTCAAGAAAATAATAACGCGTAATTCAGAAAAAAATCTAGAGAAATAAAGCTCATTAGAGGGACACAGTATGATTTTCAAAACATCCACATACCTAAGGTTGCTAGAAACTGCCATATAGACACCATAGGCAACACTGGTTGACAATATCGGTACGTCCTCTGCCTCACCAGCAAAAGTTTTATCAATTGCCTTTCGAGCATTAATCAAGGCATTTGTTATTCCAGTACCAACCTGCAAAAGCAGCTGTCAGCATAGGCCGCCAACTTGACCATGGAACTTGAAGACAAGTGTATCATCTTAAAATTCAAGGACCAAAGGAACGCATGCAAAAAAGTGAAACTGTTTGGGATCTTCAGGTAGAAGTGATGTAGCACATTGATCTTATGGTAGGCTTTGACGTTGGGAATATTAGTTGAGTAATTTGCAAAAGTTCCATAATTAGAATGGAGTTTCAAGGAAGGCAAGTAGCCAATATAAATTAAAACTGAGCAAGAAAGCTAGTCTTCATTCCGAGTCAACAACAGTCAACAGGTACTAGGTATTACCAAGCGTGAATATTAGATATCCTTTTTCGTGTGCAATATAATATCTGAAAGACTTCGATACATAAACTATAATTGGTTTGCAGAAAAAAGATGGCAGAGTTTTCTCTAGACATTAAATTGCTTTGTCTTATATTTTTCCATCATTTACCATGTTATTGGTGATCGACATGAATCACCTTCTCAGAATTGGATTGATTTACCATGTTATTGGTGATCGACGTGCATCACCTTCTCAGAATTGGATGACAATGGAGCTGCACATTAGTATCTGGAGCTCGCAATAT
This sequence comes from Vaccinium darrowii, assembly GCA_020921065.1. Taxonomy (NCBI): domain Eukaryota; kingdom Viridiplantae; phylum Streptophyta; class Magnoliopsida; order Ericales; family Ericaceae; genus Vaccinium; species Vaccinium darrowii. The sequence goes on from CM037157.1 coordinate 19,524,402, forward strand.
AACAAGATACACGGGCATAATATGAAGTTGGACCTCATGACATGACCAACACAAACACGCTTGACAAGAGACGACCAATGACAACAACAAATTCTTTGAGGAATTGGTTGTCAATAAAGAAACTTGATGTTACACACCTTCCATTCATCATGTTAAAGTAGACTGCAATAAATCCAGATTCGCAGTGCATCCATGCTAAAAATATCCAATTCCTTTAGTTCTAATTTTCTATATGAAACAGAGTGACGAACTATGTTATACGTCCAGACAAGAAAGAGACAAGATTCTAACACCCCAGACAACTACACTTGTCCAACTCATATCTGGTTTCTTCTCCTTTTCCTTACCGGATGTAGATTCCAATCAAACAATGGATAACTATCTATATCACATTATACAACAATTTCGCAAAATGTATCTCACAACTGTCTTCCGTGGCACAATTAAAGGTTGAGATTGAATCTTTAGTTCCATCGTATGGCTCTCATTCTCACCCAAAGACAAGGTGAAATCAAAAGGGCAGAAAATGGTTGGAGAGCTGAGATTCAAACTATACAAGGGTTATCATTTGCCTGGGTTCAAAATTTGAAAACCGAATTATTTTCCTCCCTTAATTTCCGATTCTTCCCTTTCTTAGCGGCCAAAAATATGGAAATTGATTTCTCTCTCGTCACTTTCCCTATTTGCTGTTTCATTTTCTCTCCTCTCCTCTCTCAATCTCTGATTTCTCAGTAGAACTGGAGGTTGTTGTAATATTTGTATCACTCCTCTTTTGCTCAGGCAGGCTCGAAGGATTCACCATGTATCCTCTCTCATTTTCCTTGGCGGTGACCATCTAACATTGACGAAGTAAGTTCCCTCTTTTCTTTGTGTTAAACAAAATGTACTAATTTTGAACCCTAAGTTTTTTTCTCTTCTGATAAATAAATAAATATATTAGAAAGGCATCAAGAGAATGCCACCTACGTACAAAAGAGGCGATTACAAAAAAGCCCCTATACCCTACCATTAGTATGTAAATAATCAAACCAGTCCACAAATTGGTCAAGGGAACCCTAATTTTTTGAAATCCCCAATTCCTAAAACCCCAATACTACCTACTTCTTCTTCTTCTTCTTCTTCTTCTTCTTCTTCTTTACTTTGATTACTTTGATTAACTTCTGTTTCACCATTGCAACAAAACAAAACCCCCCTTTGTCCCTTTCTCGATGAAGATCCAAAGAAGGTATTGTTTCTAGGGTTTATATTTTCGTTCGACCCTTTTCAAGACATGGGTCGTGCAATGTTCTAAATTCAGTTTCTTTGCCTTTAACAATTCGAAGAAGTATGTTAATCAGTTGGTCTCCCTCTATGTTCAAGTATGATGTTAACAATTCCTCTGATTTTGGTTTTTTTCCTTAATTTTGACAACCCTGTCAACGAATTGGTCATTATCTTTTGCAAGTGGGGGGTTTTTGGAGTTTTTATGAATTTGTATTCTTAAATTGGGTAGTTTTAGATGCATTATTTGCGTTTAGACAAATGATTGGTTTCTATTGTTCGTTTTATTGCCAATTCTTTTACTCCTTTGTTCTAACAAATGGCTGCTGATACCAGTGTGTTACTGGTACAATTGAACTTTGATGGAATCGATGCTACGTTTTCATTACTTAGCTAAGATTGTTCAAGAAAAAAGTCTTTGCTACGATGCTTAGTATACAAGATCCCTCAAATTTTGGTCATGAAAGCACCCTCATAACCTTTGGTGGTTATTTTGTTTTATTTAACACTCCACCCTAAATGCTTATTGTTGCAAATGCCGGGTAGTTTTAGTGTGGTTTGTTTTTCCAGATCCAAAAAATGGACCTGACAAATTGTTCGATTGCTCATGGACCTTGGTTTCTCTTTCCCTCTCCTCATTGCCATCTCTAGGATTATTGTTTAAATTATTTTCATAAAAATTGTTCTAACCCATGGGGTATGAACATCTAGGGCAATTGGATGTCATTGACAAGTAGGGGTGTAATCGAGCCGAGCCAAGTCAAACTTTGGCATGCTCGGGCTCTGCTCGCTGGAAAAATGACCAGCTCGGCTCGAGCTCGAAACGAGCCACCAAGTATAGGCTCGAGCTCGGCTAGCAAATTATTTTTATGGCTCGAGCTCGGCTAGGGTAAGCTCGGGAATCACGTGAGCTCATGTGTGCTCACACGTGCAGGTGGAAGGGAAGGGTAGTGCAGTACATATATAGTGTCTCTCTGAAGAAGATCTCTAAATTACTCGATGTGGGACGGATGAACTTGTCGGAAACTCTCCTTTGTAGAGTAACTTGTGAATCTCACAAGTCCCAGATCGGCCAAGTAAGTGTTCACCTACCATTCCCAACCTATAAATACACCACCAATCACTTGGCATTCCTATATATATATGGGCTCGCGGGCTAATCCGAGCCAAGCTAGTGGCAGCTCGAGCTCGGCTCGTTTATTTGACGAGCCAAGAAATGCAGCTCAAACTCGTTCGTTTACCATGCGAGTCGAGCTTGAACGAGCTCAACTCGAGCCCAGCCTCGAGCCGCGCGCAAGCAGCTCGGCTCATTTACAGCCCCATTGACAAGTGATGCTCAATTCTTTTTTTTCTTTGATCGGCAGTGATGCTCAATTCTTTGATGACCATTATATTACTATTTCAAGGCTTCTAACCATGTTGGAAAACGGTAACATTGACAATGCTAGTGATCCCGAGTTTTAGTGATAGTCTTTGCTAGAAATTAAGCAAGCGTATGTATGTCCTCCCTGTTCACATTTTTTGCTTTACTTCAGGAGCATGAAGTAAGTTAAGTAACTAAATATGGATTGATTTTCTTCTTTTCAAGTTCTCAAGTTGATTGATGGATAGTGAAACTGGATCAAAAGTATAAGAAGTTCATTAAAAATGTTGGTTTTTCTTCTTTTCCATGCAGTTTCTCTCGGGGATTCCGGTTCCAATAGGAAATTGTACATTTTCACTTTCTTGAACAGTGTTCAATTGAGGACAAATAAAACTTAATGATTAGCTTTGTTAATTTGTATTTTATTGGGTTTATATGAAGCAAGAGGTTGGTTTTGTAGATGGGTGAAACTGTATAGGAGGGAAAATATGGCAACAGAGGTTGGTGGGTGCATGACGAAAAGAAGGTTGCGAGAGTGAGTCACTATTGCTAGAGGGAAACAAGCCTAGAGGATTCGACTATGGTTTGTGTTGGATAGGGATTCGACTAGGGTTGACTATGATTAAAGGAAGTTTGAATTGCATAGGGTTTTCATGTGTTTTTGTGCATTAGAGGATGCGGATAGCTTGAGTTTCATTAGTACTAAGTTTGGTTTTGTAATGACTACGGGTTTATGATTTGTTTTGGTTAAAGATGAGTTTGTCTATAGTTTATTTTGTTTGTGATCAGACTGACCGTCAACAGCGTTTCTGAATGCCGAAGTATTTGAGCTGTGCCCAGGCACGGGCAAGTCCTCCATATGCTCGAAAAGAATGTACATTTGGCATGTAGCATCAAAAATTCCCAGCCTCAAATTTTCGTCAATCAGCAATGATGGACAAAGACTTAAAATGTTAGCCTAGACCACTACCTTAACTAAATGGAAATTGCAACACAGATGCAATAATAATATCATATCATAGAAAAAAACAGGTAAGTCTTTTGGTTATGCCAGGGGAAACCATAAATAAAGCTACTGCCAAAAAAAAAAAAAAACATTCACAGCTAAATTACAAGGGAACATAAAACATTAACAGCGGAATATAGTAGAAGTCCCAACATTTGCAAAACTTCCTTGATAGAACATCAAAAGCTAAATTTGAGGATCCAGATATCTGATATTTTGACTTACCAAAGAAGCACTGGTCCCAACTGCAAATAGCTTGGCCCCATTACGCTACAGCTTAGATCAAGATACTGTAAGTTTCATGATTAACAAACAAAAAAAGAAAAAAAGAAGCAACATTTGTAATCATCAAACAATTCAAAACCATACCACAATGGCTCCTACTCTCTGTAGAAAGGAATATGATGTACCAGCCAATGCAACCTGCAAAAACAAATTGAAGATCATGTTTAGCTGACTATGTGCAGTTTTATACCAAATTACTAGTATAAGTCAATATCAACACAATAACCTGAAAAGCATTGTCAGGGCAGCCATAGAAGAACTTAGCAAGAGGTCCAGCACTGACGGCAAGAGCTGGCCGAAGAGAAACTGTAGGAGCAGGAAGCCAGACAAGCATGAAATCTGCAATGATGGCCATCACCTAAAACAGAACTTGTTAGAGAATTGTGTACTCTAAAAAGTGGAGAAATATTGGTAATCCCTAATACAGACACAAGACATCGACACATAATAGGGTTTTCTACTTTTGTTCATCCCTGATACGGACATGTCAGGATACCATACAAAGTGGGCATGTTTGATAACAAAAAGGACCCGCTATGATATTTCAGCCAAGTTATCAGCAGCCGATCAGAGGATGGTTAACCAGCACATACTGCCAAAAAAATATATATTAGTACTCAAAATTATCCTTCTACGGATTTTTTAGAGTACCACATGTCACCTTCTGCGTTCTGTCTTGGTCTCCCTCTATTACATTATTTATTTATGCCATGATTACAAATAGCTAACTAAATATTTTAAGTCAAATTGAGAGAAATTTGAAACAATTAGAAGTCATAAGTATTCATTACAAGATTTTCATCAAATTGCAGCAATAAGGTTTGTATGTTGTACTAAAACAGAGGTCTACCTATACTTGCGTAAAAAAGACCATTCAAAACGACTATGGTGAGAGAATATTAAAAAATACACATTTTTCGGTTTTTATTCTTTTATTTTCATCAAAAGGTGAATATTAATCCTATTCCTCTATAGGCTTTCAATACTCAAATTGCCATACTTTTCTAAACATCTCACTTGATGACTTCAAATTTTTCTTTCTACACATGAACTATGTTCATTACATCAATCGATTTTTGGGTGCATCGAACCGAGTCTACAAAACGTAAAGTGAAGTGAATTGTAAAATACTGGTCTTCTAGGAATTCACCTACAGATGCGAATAGATAGCTTGGTGTATCGAACGATAAATATCCTAAATCGTACAGTTTTGATAACAGAGGCCCTTAAACTTTTAGAGCAGGTCCACAGGTTCCACAAGGAATTAGGGCTACTAACCTCCCACTTTTAACAGAATACCCACAGTGACAAACGCAACAGAGAGGTTACAAGATAATAGACCTAAAAGGAGGCCACACATGACAGACCTCAAAAGCAGCCCTGCAGCTAGAACATAACCTAAAACGTTAAACTATGATGCACAGACACGGAAATGGACACGCACACGGACACGGCAATCCTAAAAAAAAGGGGACACGGACACAGCGGGGGACACGCCACGTGTATATTTATTTATTTATCTATTTAATTATATATTTATTTACATACATATATATATATATATATATAATATTTTAAAACTTTTAGGGGTTAAATTAAATTTTTTTAAAACTTTTATGGATAAAATTGAAATTTTTAAAAACTTTCAGGGGTAAAATTGAAATTTTTAAAAACTTTCAGGGGTAAATTTGAATTTTTTTAAAACTTTAATGGGTAAATTTACAATTACTCAAAAAGTTATGGCAAAAACTATAATTTAGCATATATATACACTTCATCTTCTTCATCAGCCGACATACCATCTTCAAACCCTAGATCTAGCTCGCAGCAGCACCAGGAGGTATGTATTGTCGTCTCTCTCTCTCTCTCTCTCTCTCTCTCTCTCTCTCTCTCTCTCTCTCTCCCCCCCCCCCGTGTCCCCAACCGTGTCCCAATCCAAAAAAGCACATTAATCGTGTCCCATGCCGCGCGGCATGTTAGGACACGTGTCCCGCCGTGTCTCTGTGTCGGGACAGTGCAATACGGGGTCCCAGATAGGTGTCGGTACTTCGTAGACGTTAAACAATACTATAATTCCCAAATTGGTTGGGTGTGGAATGCTCGGTCACTTAATATATTATTGAGGCCTCTCACCTAACAGCTTGTCATATGGTAGAACATAACCTAAAACGTTGGCATTGCAGTTGCTTGTACGAATGTCTACAGGTAGGGCTACAAATGAGCCGAGCAGCTTAAAAAAAGCTCGTTCAAGCTTGACTCAGACGTCACATGAACAAGCTCGAGCCATATATTTCAGCTCATTTTAAAAAACGAGTCGAGCCCAAGCTACCCGCAGCTTGGCTCGAATGAGGTCGCAAGCCAAGCCATCCACTTGGGCGTGGTAAAAATATGCTCTTGCCAGGTGTCTTACCACAGGCGCCGCATGAGATGCTCAAAGAGAAGGAACGGGAAGGCTTTATAGCAAACGAAAAGGCTGGAGCAGTGTTCTAAAAGTCGCTAGTCGCTCCCAGGTAGGATGGCTGCCGACTAGCAACTAGGAGACTAGTTGAGGACTAGTCGGGGACTAGTCGGCTAGACTTTTTTTTTAAAATATATATATATTCTCCTTCATCCTTCATAAGTTTTGAGTAAGTAGAATAACATAAGTAGCAAATCATCAAATAAAAACAAAGTGGCAACTAAAACCACAACAAGAATAATTAATCCTTAGTGGCAAGCCACGACAACAATATACAGTGTGTTAATTTATTGATTTATTCTACAATCTACACTACGTGGAAACTGTTTTTGAATGCATATTCTACAATCTATACGTGGAAACCACAAACCTTAGCCTCTTGTAATGATAGATAAAGAGACAATTAAATTATTAAAACTGTTTTTTAATGTATTGTACATTGTACTGTACATCATCCACAAGTCGGCGTTCTCTAGCAGCACAGCAGCAGCAGCAATTGGTTTGAAGAGCTGAGAGAACAATTTGGGGATTTAGGGTAAAAAGTTAAAAACATTCAAAACAATTACACTGAGCCCCAAAAATTTAGCAAATTCTGTTTTTTTACCCCAATTTTTCCGATTAGTCGCCGACTTGTCCGATTTTTTTCGATTCGCGACTTTTCCGATTAGACGACTTGTCCGATTAGTCGCCGACTTGTCCGATTAGTCGGCGACTTGAGCCCGACTAAGTCAGCCGGCGACTAAATCAATCGACTAGGCCCTAGTCGACTCGGAGAGCCCCCGACCCTGACTTAGTCGCCAACTAGTCCCGACTTTTAGAACACTGGGCTGGAGAGTCTCCTCCTTTTCGACGTGGGACAAGTTCCAAGTAGTAAATGCAAAGGCAAGATTTCCCGAACAAAGCTTTGCATCAGTCCCACATCGAAACATGACAAGAGCCGAAATATGCATATTTAGACCCTCTAAACTATACTTGTTAGCGAAATTAATTGGACATATGATGCTTGTTTAGTCTCTTTTGTGTTTTAGGACCTTTGTGCTCAATGTCCGAGATTTTGGACAAAATAGAAGAGTTAAAAGAAGTTTGGGATTCAAGTGCAAAGTATTTTAAAGTGGAAAGGTTGATTTGCTAATGCATGAAGTCCCATGGACCTTTGGTGCAATTAATGCATCAAAGCCCGACCTATATAAGGCACATTATGCCTACTGAAGAGAGGTTTTTTTGGCCGTGGAAAAGAAAATCAGTTTTAGGCGTGGACTATTGGCGTACAAACGGAGTAAAGACGAGCCTACGTGTAAGGATTTTTTTGGTTCTTGATTATGGAGACTGAACGAACATCATCTGATTCTCTCCTACCAATGGCCGGCTAATCATCTTCGTAGGGTGTAGATGAAACCCGAACCAAGTAACTTTGTTTTTATATTAATTTCGGATTTTGATTATCGAAACAACGGTTGTATAACTTTGAGACATATTTTTATGATTCAATCTTATTCTTCCTATCTAGTGTTATGTGTTTGCTTTCTATGATTATGCAACAATTTTATTAGCGCATGGAATTGTGAACTAGGATAGTCTATGCCTAGGAAAGACGAGTCGTGCCTAGATTAATTAGTTATAGAATCCAAGACGATTCGTGCCAACCGAAGATAGGTTATGCCCGGTTTTCAATTACATGCTATTTTCTTGGCTATATCGCTAAGGCTAGTAGCTTTTAGCGATTGATTGTCGTTTCGGTATTTCATTTTTCTAAATTAATATAATTACTTGTTTGCGAAGTTAGGGTGGATTCGAAACCCTAAGACCTTCTCCAAATTATTTAATTCATCATCTTTCTTACTTTTAATTATTTAGATAATTTTAAAAATCACACTCAACTCACTTTTTCTTGAATTAATTTAGAAATCAATTGAATACTTGCAACTTAGTCTTTAATCCCTAAGGACGATACTCAGAATATTTGCCACTATTTGAAATAATAGTAGTAATTATTCAATTTAATTAATTATTTTTGGTGTGAAAAACGACCTACCAAAACACCACAATTTAGTATACAAATCAGAGTCTATAAAACTAAAGGTCTCTTCTCCAAACATCATAACTTCACATGTAACTGAGCTCTAAGGAGCCAAGCTCAAGCTTGGCAAATTTGTACTGAGCCGAGCTTGAGCCCTAACTTTTCAGATCGAACCGAGGTCGAGCCGAGCTTGAGCCAAGACCATTTTTAGCGATTCGAGCTTTAACAGTCCAAGGCTAGAGGCCCGGCTCGATTACACCTCTATCTACAGGTTATTGCTTAAATGACAATGTCTAAAGGGATATTACAAGCAAGACAATTGGAACCAAGTTATACATAAAGACAATGGCTGTGTTCGTTTTGGTAGTTTTGTTTTGTTTTGTTTGTAGGGTAATGAGTGGAGAGAAGAATATGGTAATGATTGCAAATAAGGGTAACGAGTGGAGGGAGATAGAGAGAAAAATGAGAATAATAATTGAAAAGTGGAGTAATGATTGGAGAGAAATAAGGTAATGATTGGAAAACTAAACTAAACTAAATTAAAATGGGCAAACGAACACAGCCAATGATGTCAGCCATAAAACATAAGGCCGGGATATGTCAAGCATTTGGAAAGAAAAAAAATATGTTCTCATATCATCAATATCAACTAAATCTATCTCTTCTCATCTTCTTATTCTTTTCCTTCCCCTAAAATTTGTGCTGATTCCAACCAAACAAGAGTCTGAGATGGAGCAAACCGTTTTTCAATATCCACTAAATTTACTTGGGAAGGTAAGCCGTTTTTCAATATCCAAAAAATGTACTAAGGAAGGTAAGCATCAGACGAGATAGCTCTCCAGACACTGAGCTAAAGGCCATCAGATATCACTTTCTTTATCCCATTGACATCATCAAGGAAATGTTTCCATGTTTTTCTTCGTTTAGTATACCAAGACCAGAACAACTAATGGCAATTTGCATATTTTCAAACAAACGCTACACCCAAAAGCAGTGGCAAATTGCCTAGTAGTTTTACTACAATGGCTGCATATCTAGCGCCACTCAATCAGATATTACCATACTAAGCATAGTGTTGTACCAACAGAGCCAATCTTAAAAGTCTAAAGATCAAGCAGAATATCAGCATGCTGCATACAATCTTAGACCTTAGACCCCCAGACAAAACACAAAAAACAGTTACACAGACACCAAAAAAAAGAAGATATTAGGTTTATTCTATGGTACCCAATAAAACAAACACTTGAATAGAAGCACATACGCATGCTTTCAGTAGCACCACTAAATCAAGGACACTTGTCATCCTCTTAATCTTTAATTTTAGGGTTTTACGGTATCAATTTGATGAATTGGTCCTACCCGACTCAGACTGTTGGTTCTTGCTACCATAAATTGGTTGGTCCTACGCTGAAAAAGTCGTTAGACTGGTTCAAGCCCCGTTGAGCTCTTCTGGAATTCTCAGTGCTGCCCAATTTGCCTTCTTGAGCAGAGGGACGATAATTTGACATTCATTTAGTTCCTAAAGGCATCTCTCCAAACTGAACTTTGGAGGCCTAACAATCGTGCTTGAGAAAGGTATCCAAAATGTCAACATAGAGTCTGATTCCCAAGAGGCTGTGAATCTGATAAATGATGGTCCGACGTTGAATCATCCCCACCAAGTCCTGATCACGGATTCTAAAATCCTTCTCGACTGAACTTGTGCAAACCTGACACATATTTACAGTGAAGCAAACCCAAGTGCAGACCACCCCGCCAAATTGGGAGCTGAACAAGCAGAACACCTCGTTGTCACAGAAGAATCCCACAACCTGTTCGCCAAGTCGTGATTGAAGATGCCCTGGGCGCAGGTCGCTATAGGGATTACTTTATTTTCTGTTTTATGTTTTCTATGTATGCTACTGCTCTAAGTCTTTCTTTGCTTTAGTTCTATGAATTCCGTTGCACCAAAAAAAAAATCTCTCCAAAGTTGATACCAAATCTTAATGTTTACAAAATAATGAATTTTCAAATTTAATGATCTTAGTTAAATTTTCATATCTGGGTTGTTTTTGTTGCCCATCTGATTGTATGTTGCATTGATATAAGAATGGCATTGATAGAAAAGCATGATTTATTTACTATAAGTAGTATTTAGCAATAATCGGTTGAGTGTCTATCAAAACCAAGACATACACATGGCACAACTGGATACGAGTGTTTTTTTTATATCGAGTAAGAAGATAGATATGAGAAGGTTATCATGACAACAGCCATACCACGTCCGCAAAAACAAAATCGAGCTCCTTGGTGAAGTTCTCTCTACGCCTTTCCAACTCCGCAGCAGTCTGCAAAAGTAACCACCAGTAAAGAAGTTAGATCTCAGAGAAAAAAGATATTTACGCTCTCCTATTTCAAGGAATCACAATACATCCTGTCAAACAAGACCAGAGAACACATAATGAAAAAGGAACTTTCACATTGAGTACAGGAATAACAAATAACAAATCCATGATTCAACTACACAAAAAAGTGAACATGTTCAATGACGACAGTCTCCTTGTTAAACTTGCAAATTACGCGTTACAACTTGGACTGGCAGTCAAAATGGGTTGAGGTATTTCTGGAGTATCAGAACTCAATTCATCAATAACCCTATTTACAAAAATGCAAAAATTATATCGTCAACCTTGCCAGTTAACCCCATCTCCCTTGCTTCCGAGAAGCTACTAGGGTCTACCCTGTACCAACTCAGATGAAGCCTTTTATATGTGGAAAATATGGAGGGATCAGATTTTGAAGTTCAAACCAATTATTTCAGGACCTCCCGTAAAGGCGGCTAGGTCTGGGTAAAGGTCTTTGCAGATGAGTATCATAAAGCAAATTGAAAACAAAAATCTGCTCCGAGTTGGTGATATATCCATGTTAACTTTGGAAGTTTTAAATTGGCCATGTAACTTAGGTAGTTTTGGGGGTCAAATTTCAAAAAACGCATTATTTGATTCAAGTAGAACTTTTTCCCATTAGTCTGCTACCATCACCATCAATATCAGCAGTTTCGCTCTTCTAATCAATACATTGGCATTTGTTATGCATGACTAAACCATCTTAATCAATTTGTTCCTCATTTTAACCTATTGGTACTGCCTTTAATATCTAACTAATGCATTCATCCTATTCCCATTATAACACTGTATTTCAAGCCAGATGGATGTGCGAAAGCTGTCATTATGCTTGAAAATGCTAATCACAGGAAAAATGTGAGTATGAATCTAAAGCAACTACACAAGTTACACAATCACCCCGAGAGACTCGCAATTTTTACATGTCACGCTTTTAGTTTCATAAACATCCTTCATTCATCAATCTGAATCCTCCCCTCTTCTCTAAGCCAACTTGGTTTCACCTTGAACTAAGCAACTTAAAGTTCATCTAACTATCCAATCAAAACCAGAGTTTCCTTGATTGCTTAATAAGGAAGAAAATTGAAAAAAATAGAGCACCAGTGTTGACTACTTCTAAGCAAATGTATGTACAATTTACCAAAATAATCCCATCCCAACTAATTGGTGGCCCTTTGTTCTATCTTAAATCCTTCCAATTCTTTCTTTCTTTCAATCCAATACCAACCAATGTTTTCACAAATGTCTGATGAATTTCATTTTTTCGTTTGAGCATTTGAAACAAAGCTTGACATAATACCAATGACCAATGTAAACATTTTTAATAACTTAGGGTCCGGCTAGCTTACAAGAACCTCGACTAATCTTGGGACCAATCCACCATCTACTAACGGCCCCCAATTAAATCCGACACAGAGGAGTTGGTAACACTTCCACCTGGCCAACCCTCGAAGATAGTTTACTTAAATAAAGCATTTCCCGCAGAAAACAAACTTTAAGAAGAAACAATTTTCTGAAATCACCATCTAACAACGTAGTGGTGGCCCCATTTTCTATCTTAAATCCGTTCCGATTCTATCTTTAATTCAATCCCAAACCAACCAATTTTTAAAACAAACCTCCTCAGCTTGAAACAATAACAATTTGAAGTTAAGAAAGCATTTCTGGGAAAACCAAACTTAATTAAAAAACAAAACGCACAAAACAAACAAACAAACCTTAGTGAAGATCCCTACACCACACTCCATGGCAACCTTGGCCAAAAAGAGATCATCCGCTAGCAACCGCTCCTTAAACCCTCCGAACTGAAGCAACCACCGGAAAACCGCCGATTTCTCGAGCTCAAAGTACCTGTATACAATCGACCCTGGTACTTTCCCTGCCTCAATTGCCGCCGCCAAGTCTTCCGGTAAGCTATCCAAAGACCTCCCCACCTCCGCCAATGCCAGAATCGCCTCCGGTTTATTTCCCTCTCCTCCTCCTTCACCTTCTCCTTCGTCTCCACCTCCTTCATCACCATCCCCTCCGCCTCCGCCAGAATTTCCGCCGTTGACGCCTCCGTCTCCTCCGGAAAAGGCGAATAACGGAGGAGGGTGAAGGTTTTGGGGGGAAGTTAAAAAACGGATTGGGGAAATCGAGAGCTCAGAGTTGATGGCGGCGCTGATTGTGGTGGTGGTAGCTAAAAGACGGGGCGTGAGAAGAGAGGAGTGGTGGTATGGTTGTAGTGGAAAAGATATAGAGGGAGCGAATAGGTGCGAAAAGGTGGAGATCGCCATTGAATTGGAGAGAGGGTAGGCTGGATCTCTCTCTCTCTCTCTCTCTCTCTCCTGTTTTTGTCCTCTCACTCAAGCTGTGGAGGGTGTGGGAAGACTGAGAAGATGATAAACTACTCCTGTTTAGTAAAAGAAGTCGCCCTCAAAACAACTGGGATTTGCCCGCCATTAAGAGTCCATTTGGCTTTAAATTTTTGCTTTCATCTTTGGTCTGGCTAACCTTCCTATTAAGGGGGAGTTCTACCAACAAAAAATTGTTTTTCAAATAACGAAACAAGTCATTCTCTCACAACACATCACATAAAAAATCGTGAAAAAATAATTTTTTCAAAAACCAGAGTTAGTAGAACACCCCCTAAGCAAAGTACTCCTTCAATGTATGGAAAAAAATGTTATAAAAGTTCAAATTTTAATACATATCTCACGGTTATTAATACTTTTTTTAGAGATATCGATACACTTTTTGGATATTAAAATAAACCTTTTATTTGTTATCCTCCGCTATTAAAGCTGAGGTAGCTTTTTCCTTCTTTTTTAACTGTCTTTTTTATTTTTTTCCTCCTAATATTAATTAGGGGGTGTTCTACTAAGGTGATTTTTTGAAAAAACTGACTTTTCACGGTTTTTTGTGTGATATATTGTGAAAGAATGACCTGTCTTTTGTTAGTGGAACACCCCCTTAGTTTTGGGCCAAATTTTTTAGATGAATTCATCTCCATAAGAGTAATCCAAAAAAGTACAAATTTATGACAAAAGGATGTGTGTCTCTGTAAGATGTGGCCTGTGGGTCTCTGTCTCTCTCCAGTGTATTTTTCCTCTCCTTTCAAGCTGTGGAAAGTGTGGGAGAATGAAGATAAGGGACCAGGGGTGTGGTGTGCAGTCCTGATGTGCACATCAGGATTGTTGATCTCGACAACCAACAGCTCAGATTTTACCTCGGCAATAGACGGTTTGGATCTACAAAGTGGCAAGATGAAATCCGAATTGTTAAAAACACATCTAATGGTCCTGATGCTGCACACCAGGGAACGCACACTAATTTAGCAACAAGTCCTACTCAAATAATTGTGATTTGCCAGCTACTAAGATTTAAGAATCCCTTCGACTTAAATTGTGCCCTCTCTTTTTAACTCGCTTATTAATTGTTTTATCTTAATTTTTAATATAGATGGGGACAAATTTGTTAGATGAATTTTGTCTCAAGAAGAGTAATTGTAAAAGTATAAAATTATGAAAGACAAAAATAATCGGAAAAAAAAGTAGTTTTATTGTCTTTAAGTGCCTTTAGCGTCATTTTATATGAACTATTTTCAACTTTGAGCTATTATTATACTTTTTCGGTTACTCTCATCACACAGAAGAACGATTAATCAAAAGAATTGGCCCGAATCTAACAAAAACTAAGAGAAAATAATAAAAGAAGACAGCAAAAAGTTAACTAAAGGAATATGGGGTTAAAATCAGTTTTATCATTTCTGACTTTAAATTTGACTCAACAATGTAAAAACCATTATTAATTGTCACGTTTGTATATCTATTGTAATGTTAATGGTTAATTTTTTTCCCTCAAATGATTAAAGTCATCTGACATTTGTGAGGAGGCAAACCAAACCAAGCTTTATGATTTTATTAGGATCCATATCTTAAAGATCTGACGGGATTTTTCTTACGTGTTCACTGTCGACTACCTAATGCACAACGTTCTTTCTTTATCCGGGCTTGGAACTGGCTAAAACATAGATAAGGTAGAAAAATCAATTTGATGCCACTCAAGGTATTAACTTAAAAACTAATTCTAATTTTAAAAACATCTTAAATTATTTGAGGTGCTATAGAGATACATGAGGAGTCAAGTCTGACGACTTGGTTCGTTTTGTGGTGGGGAGAAGAGTTGACGGTGAATTGAGAAAAATTCATATTCTTCCAGCTGGATGATTGCCCCTTGACTTCTGATTCAGTTCTTCTTGGAAGTTTGCCTCTTTAAGGTTGCAAAAATGATACATACACTCCCTGGGAGCCACTCCCAGCCACACCCTCTCTCACATGGGATGTGGGGCCCAGATCTGGGGACCACACTCCATGTGAGAGAGGGTGTGGCTGGGAGTGGCTCGTAGGGAGTGTATGTATCGCCGTTCGAGAATTGCTCCAAGGTTCATTATAATTTTATGTAACATGTCTATTCCACTTTATATTTTTATAACACCGCTGATCCAATTTTTTTTACATTTTCTAAGGTGTAAGATCCACTCTCTATTTTTAATAGACAAATATACTCTCACATTAAATTTAATACATAACAGACTCACGCCAGAAAAGTCACCGGCGCCGGAGAAGTTCGCCGAAAAATTTCACCAGCATTTGAAAAGTTACCAAAAAATTAGACTTCGCCGGAAAAATCACCGACGCAAATAACCATATTTGGAATCACAAGAAGTGGATATCTGAACTTACAAGATGTGGTTATCTGCACCATACCTTTTTTTAAAGCCCACTTGGGATCAGATGAGGTTATCTGAACTCACAAGAGGTGGTTATCTGAACCCACCAGATGTGGTTATCTGGGTCAATGTTCTGAATCCCATACTGGCTTAGGTACTACTTTTTCTACTGATATGGTATAGTATCGGTACCGGTCAATACCGGATACCATTTCCTTTTATCATGTTTTGGGCAAGATTAATAACTATCAGGACCAATAAAGAGGTTTTGGTGCATCCTTTTAGTGTTTTTATGTTTCAAAAGTATCATAAACCCCTTTATTTGGACTTATCAGACAAAGGACATGTACACTATGATGAATATAAACATTAAGAGAGAGAACAAACACGATCAAAATGAATAAATAAGAGAATCGAAGAGATGTGCTAAAAGCACTTAAGCACTCAAGTTACTGAATTGAGCACTCAAGTCATTAACTAATCTTGATGCTCAAAACCTGTTTTCTTGATAATATAAACCAACAAATGGTATGAGGAACCAATATGAGTTTATTGATTCCCTCAAGAGTGCAAAAATAACATAATTTCAGGGTATTTCTTTTAATTGTGCTCCTCACTTTTTTGGTCGAGACACAAAAAAGAGTGTGGACGCCCCTCCGCGATGGAGATTCAATTCGGAGTCACCACCTGGGTTTTATCTGATTGTCCCCGAGGAACCGAACTTGATTGACTCATGCCTCATTTTTAGGATAAGGTTTAAATACCGATCTGTCATCACCATACTATCTTAGGTTCGGGAGCTCAGTTACAAGGGGGAAGGGTTTTATAGCACCACCCTCGCCTCGTACGAAGACCAGTCTCTACTAAGCTTTTTGTGGGATTAAGTGAAATGTTTATGATCCAACTTGTACGGGGAGTAAATCCACGTAAGCCTGGATCACATGCTTCCTTGATTCAACCCTAAATCTGCAAGATAGAGAAAGGATTAGAGCACCTTTGCCTCTCGTTGGCAAAGGCCCTCCGATGCCTAAGTTAGTATCTCGTACGGACAAATCACAATGCGTATGAAAAGGGTTTTCACAGCGTACCTTTTGTCATGGTTATTACTCTGTATTTATAGGTGTGGATGCTTGATGACTTAGGCATCTCATGCCTCCTATCTTCTACTGGGTTTTAGGAATCCTTTTCCTAATAGGACTTTCTTATTAGGCATATGCTTCCAAATCCTGCAAGATCTCATCTTGCAGTAGTCTTCCTTTCCATATAGGATTCCTTCCTATATGGGGTACACTCCTAATCACGTTAGGACTTTCCATA
Organism: Vaccinium darrowii; assembly: GCA_020921065.1. NCBI lineage: Eukaryota > Viridiplantae > Streptophyta > Magnoliopsida > Ericales > Ericaceae > Vaccinium > Vaccinium darrowii. Next base: position 19,541,200 of record CM037157.1, read on the forward strand.
TCGATCCCTTACTCCACGGGATTGCTCCTTATCACATAAGGAACCGTCACAGAATATTCTGGAATGTCTCACCGCCCCATTCGTGGTGGCGTCGTGCTTCCACGTAGCTTGGAATAACCTGTACATATCCCAACTCATCACGCCGAGCTGAACTATGTATTCCAGAATGTTGCTTAAGCTATTCACGTAGCCTACCTGGCTCGGTCATACCAGGGGGCATTCCTTTATGTCTTTCGCCGAGCTTAGTGCGTCCTAACCTTCTATTTAATTCTCACTAATCTGGCCTTATTCGTGGCCAAACCAGCTCGGCACAGGGATTATGGATTCCCTATGTGGTGTCGAGTTATTCACCCTCTTGTGGTGATCGATTGGGGCACGTGCCATGCCCTCCACTAGGGTAATCATGTTTTACCCACTCCACAACTTTGAGCAAATAAACGGCGAATAGGGATCAAGATCCAGTCAAGTGATGATAACACAACAAGAAAGTTACAGTGTATGCTTGTGTAACACCCGTTTTTAATATACCGGTGCTTGGACTGCATTTATGTGTTTATCTTGTGAACCATGGAAAAAGAAAAAAAAAAAAAAGAGAAATCTAGAAAATCAGAAAGGAGGTGGACGTAATAGAAAAGGGGGATGTTCCTCATAAATTGTTGTGGAAAATTGGATAAATGGGACACCTCATCTCTATTGACTCCAAGTCTACCACCAAGTCTATTAAGTCAATAGGAGAAGATTTTTATTTCTTTTCCTTCTTTTGGGCTGCCTAATCAGAGAAGAGAGAGAGAGAGGACCGTGAAAAGAAGAAGAAGAAGGAAGAAGAAGGAAGGAGGGAAAGAAGGAAAAATTGGGGAAAACCCAAAATTAAGGTACGAATTAGAGTTTAATCTCCGAAATTCTTGATATATGTTGTTCTTTTACAAGTTAATCAGGTCTTTTGCATCTCACAAGAGTGATTTGGGATTTATTTTTACAAAATTCATGGAAGGGATTGAAGGTGTTCACAGACTGGTTTTTCACAAAACCAAATCTGCCATGGTTTTTGGTGAATTTTAAGACATGGTTCTTGAAGTTGGAAATTTATGCGATTGTTACAGTAGCTACCAATGGATGTTCTTTGTGTTGTGTAAAAATTTCAGAGTTTATTTCGAAGTACAGAAAATATGAAAATTCGTGAACCAATCTGTTGTCAGGTTCGTGTTTAGGTAGATTGCACTGACACATCTTGGGAAAATGGTTATAACTTTTATCTCGGATAACCGATTGGTACACCGTCTTTTGATTATGAAACTAGACTCGTATACCTTCGGAATGATGTATGGGTTGTGCCTTAATTCTTTCCAGAGAATAGCAGTTTTTAATTTGAAGTTGGAGAAAAGCTGTTTTGGGGAATTTTCAGTAAGTTCTGGGTTTGCTTGGAGGTTGATTAAAAGTAGTGGCAGAGCTCGGAAAATTCCGAATTTTTGATATGATGATTAAGTATGAGTCTGGAGTTTGTGGTAAAAATTTTGTGGGAATTGGATAAGTGGATTAATTCTGAAAATTCGTAGAGTGCAGCACGGTTGGGTCGTAGGATGCACTTTCATGCATTTCACTTGCATTTGGGCATGAATTTTGGTAGAACCTTATGAGTGTTGTATAATTGACATTATAGGTGTTGATATCATAAGGATGGTTGTGGTTACAACTTCGGTGCGTAGAGAATGAGTCTATAGCGGAGTTGGCCCTGTTGTGGCAGGTGAGAATGTACAGCTTCTATAATAAATAGAAATGTGTTGTGTTTTCAAATATGTTGTGTTTTCAAAGTTGTTTTGTGGTTATTACTGCTTTTGAAACTCTTTTATGTGTTCAAGTATGTGTTGGCAAAATTTAAGTGTGGATGGATCAAATGATTTATGGTGGGTGAAAAGAGAATGTTTTATGCCTCTTGTGCCAATGTTTAGTTTGCAAGGTTGGCAACTTGCATTCGTGGGTTGTGCCATCTGGCTGTGTGCCAGCATTTTAGCCAAAAAGTTGCAAGGTTGGCATCTTGTAGCGTGGGCTGTGCCAATATTTTAGTTTGCAAGGTTGGCATCTTGCATTCGTGGGCTATGCCAAATGTGAGCAGTGCAAGCTTAGTTCTTGCTTCCTGTGTGGGTTGCACCTACCATTGGTGATAAATAATGGCCCTCGTCACCGCCACTATATGTGAGCCTGTGAGCGAGGTAACGGTACCGTCATAACTCCCGGTCGTGAGGTTGACGACTCGTTGGCACATTTGGAAAAAAATAAATGTTATTGCTTTTACACTGTGAAAGAAAATGTGGATAATTTTGCAAACTTGCATAGATGTGTTTTTGAAATAGGCTGTGTTTTCTTAGATGGGCCGGTGGGCCGTATTTTGAGATGGGCCGGTAGGCCGTGTTTGAGATGAGCTGGTGGGCTTTACTTTTGAGAGAAATATGGTGGGTTGTGTTTTAAGATAAAAGTGTGGATGTGATGTTTAAAATTGTGATCCATTTAAATTGTCTAAGCAAATGTGTTGGTGTGATGTTTATACTTCGATCCACCTAGATACTTATCATTTCTATTTATTATGTTGCTAAGGTACATTCTCCTGTAACCTTTTGGTTGCAGATTTCCAGTTGAGCTAGACGTCGGTCCACTACAGTGCCAGAATGCCAGTCAGGTGTTCTTAGAGGTTGTGTTTTGTGGTTTCACTAGTCAGTGAGTGTTGTGGATAAACAATATTGAGTGGGGTTGGTGTGGTTGAATACATGTTAAATACTTTTGACTGTACAGTTGTTGAGAAGGTGTGAACACCTGGTTTATTTATTGAGTGGAGTTTTGGTGTAATTTTATCTTTTGACTGCTTCCGTTGCGAGTTTTAGGTTGAGTTTTGTACATTATTTTTTTTGTGAGTAGCCTAAAAGGCGTACAGGTGGTGATAGGTGTCCTACCACTTTGTGCAGGCTAAATCCTGCCAGAGTGGGGTGTGACAGCTTGTGCTTCGTGGACTACATGAATGATAATGGCATGCAAGTATAAACTACTAAAGACATCGGATAGCGAGTAATAGTGTTAGTATATGCAAAACAATAACAAAATAACCAGAAACATCACTACAAATTATTGTAGAACAAAACCAATCTGATCCCCTGCTTAGGGTTTGAGCGCTCAAAGGGAGGGTTTGAACGCTTAAACCCTCCTCAACTACACATGCTTAACAGAACAGAATGATCATGCAAACATAGATTTGAGGCTTATTAATGAACCAAACAAGGTAAGAAATGCAGAATGTATGAAAATATAATGCTGAGAGACATCCAGAACACTCAAAACACAACTACTAAGCTTGTATGATGAAAACATTTGATGAACTGGAAAACAGTTTGAGCGCTCAAAGGGAGGCTTTGAGTGCTCAAATAATGTGGTTTGTGTGCTCTCATGCCTTCCTACCTTTATTTGGATCATCAATAACCTCAAGGCAATATATAATGATGCACATGACTCTAATCTTTCAAAAATGTTAACCAAATAAGCTTATATGGATGGATAATAGACTTTGAGCCGAGCATAAGCATGGTTAGAGTGAGAGAGGGAGAGGATTCGATTGTATAAACTCAGTAACAAGACACACACACACACCATCATGAGCTTAGAAACATGATTTAGAGCTAAAATGAACAAGAAACAAAATATGGCAGAATAGTGTTTAAGCGCTCAAAGGGTAGGATTTGAGCGCTCAAACCCTATTCAGGGGTTGTGAGCTTTTGTGGTTTCTAGCCTTCCATTAATACTTTTGTGAACTTTGACCTTCTGATCATCATCAAAGATAGTGAGATACACTTGTTTACTTCATGAAACATGATTGTTCATTGCTTGATGATGACAAAACATCATTTTCATGGCTTTTGGTTCATTAATCAATGATCAAGAGAATAATAAACTGTTTTGAGAGGGTTTAAACCAACCAAAATCCATCAAAAGATGATATCATTATGAGAAAAGATCAGAAACCACAAAAACAATAAAAAGGTCAAAATAGTTTGAGCACTCAAAAGGTAGGTTTGAGCGCTCAAACCCTTTTGACTTAATATCTTCAAAAACTGACTTTCTTCATTTCTTGGACCTTGTAAGCTCATAGAATATACATAGAACCTTCGTGAACTTACTCGTCACCCTCAGGTTGACCAACCCGTAGCTATTTGCATGATTTTCTACCTTTTAGGTTATGATCAAGGCTTGAACTTGTGATTTTGATGGTTGATTGAGTAATGGCTTGGAACGTAGGATTAAAAGGTGATGTTTTGGACAGAGAAGTGAGAATGTAGGTTTGGTTGTGTGGTTACTCGAGTGGATGAGGGTGTATGTGAGCTTAGATTATGATGATCAAATGGGTTTTCTTCATTGAGGTTGATGAAGCTTGAATTGGCTGAAGATGATGGAGGATATAAACTGGAAATGACTTTCTAGAGTGAGAGAGTGTGAATGATCAGTTGGTAACCCCTGAAGTTGGTAACCCCTGAAACAATGGGTGAAAGGGTGGTTTTATAGAGAGAGAATGGGAGGGAAAATGGATTTTTGATTTAAAAAATAAATTAGGCTTAATAGGGGTCATTATACGTGTGTAGGAAGATATACAACGTCTATACACCCTCCAAATCAGCAGAATCTCATGATTAGATGCTCTGCAAAAAACTTACTAGACAAGGTTTGAGCGCTCAAAGGGTGGCTTTGAGCGCTCAAAGGGTGACGTCATGGTTTGAGCGCTCAAAATGTCTTGAGTACAGTGGTTTGACTTGGCTTATTTTGGTAGTTTGAAGGGTATTTTGGTCTTTTAGGTTGGTTAGGGTTGTTGGAAAAGGGTTTGTGGTGGTTTTGAGTAGTTTGGCAAGTTCAAGCCTTGAGGTATATGTGGTTGGTCTACTTCATCATCGGGAATGCTCAAGAGGTTTCCCGGGCCAAAATCGAGGTGTCTACAAAGAACCTTTTTTTTTTAAAAAAAAATCTGCCAGAAATGATTGTATCGTGATTCATGATGCTCGCTTTACAGATATTTTAATAATATTCAGAAAAAATGAATTTTATGGGAGTGGGTGTACTTTATATTTTGAAAAGGAAATTGAAGAAAACAAGGAGATAGAAATGTTACTTTACCTATTAACTATTTATCCACTAATATTTGAAAAGGGTAAAATAATAACTGTACAAACTTTTACGTATTAACTTTTCGAAACATACATTTATTAAGAGACAGTGCTGTGGACGCTGCCATAGGGCTCCCGACTTCGCTGGTTTGAGAATTGATTTGCTTTGGGAGTCGCCACCCGGGTTTGTGAAAAATTACCCGAGAAACCATTTTTGAAAAACGTGACTTCTGTGCCGTGTTTGGAAAAAGGTTTTGTTACTGATTTTTGTAACCCCCAACAAAAATTGGGCTCGGAGCCAATTACAAGAGGGGAAGGGTATAACAGCACCCCGTCGCCCGATACGAGGATCGGTCTCTAGTTTAATGTTCGTGGGATTTTTACAAAATGCTTTATTATTTAACTTGATACACATAACATGATAGAAATGTAATTAGAAGAGATTTGAACCACATGAATGAATATGGCATGAATGTAAATGTGTATGAAATGCACTAATATGAAAAATCAAACTTTTCAACTTTCAATCCAATTTTAATTCTATTTATTTAAAACTTGATGATTTGAAGAATGTTTAGAAAAATTGTTTTGTTTTTCTTTTTTTGTTATCAGAGACTTAAAGAGAAAAGTGGGAAGCCAGCCAAAATAGGAATTTACAAAATAATTAATGAACAAAATAAATTTGGAAAAATAATTTATGCATTGCACTTGTGCGCGCTAATAGTACTTGGGCGCACAAGTACTATTTGGGCGCACGAATATGGGCATTTGGGCGCCCAAATGCTCTTCCAGATTTGATATTTTGAAAAATTATTTTGACGTAATATAGGCTTTATTTGAGTATAATTTCAATATGGAAGACTGAAATATACCCAAAAGAAGGCCCCTCAAGGATCAAATAGTGGCACAAAGGCCAACTTTTTACCTTCAAAAATGCTTGAAATGTTGCTCCTTGAACTTGGTTTTTGAGCATGATTGTTGTTTGGACATGGGTGGAAAGAATGACACCTGGGTTTAAGGTTTTCAGAAGGTTTTGAGGAGTTTAAAGTGGCTTGAAATGATGGAAGAGATATGTAGAATTGGATTTTTAGGACTTTATGGTAGAATTTTTGTAGTTGGGAGGTGAAGTGGAGATAAGGGCAGAATGGAGTGATAGTAGCAGTAAGTAGGGGAGCGTGAAAGCTTGTATCACTTTTTTGAGAGAAAAGGAGGTATGTATAGGTGAAAAAGGGTTCAAAATGAGGGTTTTAAAAGGTTCAAAAGGTCTACAAGGGTCCCCAAAACATGGTTCCTGGATTTAGGGGGCTGTGGACACCTAGTCATGTTGCAGGAATTGAATAACAATCATAACATTCGCCTGAAATATGCTTTGTACAAACTTGGCATGCAAGAATTAACTTGTGCGCACAAATACTACTTGGGTGCACAAGTTCAATTAGTGCGCACGAGTTGAACTTTGGCGCACAAGTGCTACTTAGACGCACAGATGCTATGATGGTTTTGGCAATTAAGGTGCTAGCACGTAGAGTTTTGGTGATGGTTTGCAAGGATTAATTTCAAAGTAAGTGTTTTACTATTCTGGATAGCATTGTTTCAAGCATTTATTGAGGTAATTCGACCTTATCTTCATCATCGAGGAGGCCGTTTAGGTCGTGGTTCGAGAATCGTAGAGGACGTAAATTGGGGTGTCTACAAGTACAAAATAAAATACTCAACCATCGAAAAGGAAAACTATTTTTGACGAAGGAAATAATTTGAAAGTTGAATGCAATGAGCTCAACCTGTGTTGCATATTCCAAAACAAGCGGGAGAAATCCCACCGAAAGTGAATTCCTTTCCCGCATTGGGATCCTAATTCACCAAGATAGATTCCCACCGTACACGTGCACAGCCCTTTAAGAGCTTGAAACAAATGTCCTGGTCTTGGTTTTTGAGAGATGATGCTTGTGGTGAGATTTTGGAGTAAATGAGGGTAGACAAAGGCTGAATAAGCTAGAACTAAACTTGAAGATGGGATTTAATCATGATTTGTAGACTTACAAGTGAAAATCGGGTATATATATGGGTAGTTGAAGTGATTTTCTGGAAAAGAAGGTTGGATGACTGGGTTTTGGGTTTATTTAGGACTAGACAAGGACAGAGAAAGCTAGATTTGAGCTTGAAGATAAGCTTTGATCATTTTTTTTCACTCTCCTAGTGAAAATAGCCCATTTTGGGTGTTTTTTGGTGATGGAAACTAAGGATCTTTGTGGGTTTTTGTAAAGAGAGTAAAAAAAAACACAGGTTGATGGCTATGGAGGATGCAGGTCTGAAGAGTTGCAAAGTGGAGGAGAAGAGCTGCCTTTATAGAGTGATTTTGGGGAGAAAAATAGGTTTACAAGTTTGATTAGGGGGTGAGGGAGTGATTTAATCTTAATAGGTTCAATAAGCATGTGAGGTTGAGTGTGAGGGAGGTTAAGGTCGGCTGACATTTGAAAAATTCCATCATTACACGTAATCTCTAAAGTTGCAGAAAATCTGCCTGCACAGATAACTTAAGCGCTCAATTAGTAACTTAAGCACTAAGGTAGCAACCTGAGTGCTTAGGTGTTATTAAGGATTTTTGGTGTTGTTTAGGGTTTTTGGTGTTGTTGGTCTATTGGGTAGGTTTTTGGAAGGATTTGAGGGATTGTGAGCCTTTTGGGACCTTGTTCAAGCCTTGTCACGATGTTTTAGCGTCTCCTCATCATTGGGAACGCTTAAGAATATTTCCGAGTCACAAATTGGGGTGTCTACAGTGTGCATGACATTTGAAATCTTACATTGAGGGAGTTATTCGAGGATCTCGTGAACTATCGCTTGGTAGAATGATTTTGTAACTTCATATGTCCTATCTTTTGACAATTTGGAATGTAATTACTCTTAATACATTTGACTACTTTTACATGGGTATGTGTGGACGCCCCTCCGAGGTGCTATCGATTCGGAGTCGCCACCCGGGTTTTAGTGGATTGTCCCTGAGGAACCGAACTCGATTGACTTGTGCCTCATTCAATGGATATAGATTACTGGCTTGTCATCACCATACTATCTTAGGTCTGGGAGTTCAATTACGAGAGGGGAAGGGTTTTACAGCACGCCCCTCGCCCGGTTCAAAGACCAGTCTCTACTTGGCTTTTATGGGATCATGGGAAATGTTTATAATTCAACTTTGAACGAGTACAGGGAATGGGGAATGGGAGCCAAGTAACGATAATAAACACAACAATAACCTACAGTGTATGCATGTGAGAGGTGGGCTATGTGAGTGATGATGATGAAGAATGAACATGAACTACAAATGACAATAAACAGCATGAGAACAACATTACTACATATTAAACAGAGACTGGAAACTAGAAATAACATGAACAATACACGAAACAGGGTAAAACAATCTGATCCACTGCCAAGGGATTGAGCACTCAACCCGGGGGTTTGAGTGCTCAAACTCCTGCTCACTCATACATGCTGGTGATATTTCTGATGATTCTGGTTTGATGAAGACATGACTTGATCACCATTATTTGTTCAAAAACTGTATTTAAATCACTAAACAAAATTGCACAACCACATAATCATGGGTTTAAAATTCATTTATGGACCAAAATGAGGCAAACAACACTGAAGGAATGAAGACTCAATGTTTTAAAGCCTTGCAGAATGTTCAAAATATCAGGAACAAAGCTGAAATGAGAGAAAGATTTGATTGGACCAGAAGACAGTTTGAGCGCTCAAGCCATCTCTTGGATTTGGGTGTTTCTGCTCCTTTTTGCCCTTATGTGGACCACAAACAAATTCAACATGATATATGATGGTGCACAAGAGATTCAAACTTCATAAGCGTGAATAAAATAAACTTGAGGTGTCTACATAAGTAAGAAATGAGTGATGGGTCATGCATAAGCACGATTAGAGTGAGAGGGAGAGAGGATCAGGTTGGCATGGCCAAATAACAACACACGCACACTGTAATGAAACTAAAGATAGAATGTAAAGCTATAGAAATCAAGAAACAAAGATAAGATGGAACAGAGCTTGAGCGCTCAAAGGAAGGGTTTAAGCACTCAATCTCCATTCAGGGAGCATGGATTCTTGCAACCTCTGACCACTTTTTGATGTTGGTGTATACTGGAAACATTTCATTGTTGTCCAAAAGTATATGATACTTCTGCTCATTTCACAAAATGACATCAACATTGATTTATTGATGATCAACATCTTTCTTATAGCCCTTAGGGTCCTTGATCAATGATCAAGGGCAAAACATAAAGATTTAAAAGAGTTTTGACCAAACAAAAGCCATAAGAAAGCAGATATCCTCATCAAACATGGTCAGAAACTACAATATATGACAGATGCTTAGACATTAAGCGCTCGAGCCATTTTAAGCTGTGATTTTTTAGAGTTGTTTTCTTAAGCATTTGGGACCTTGTGAGTTCATTAGAGGTATAGAGGACCTCCATGAACCCACTGGTCTCCCTTAGGAGCACCAACCCGTAACTGATTACATGATTTTTCTACCTTTTGGCTGTGATTAAGGCTTGAACTTTATGGTTTAATGGATGGATGAACTAAGCTTGGGTTATGGGTGTAATGCGGGTGATTTTGGACAGTAGAGTGGACAATGTGGGTCTGATTAGATGGTGTTTGTATGGATAATGGAGTGTTGTGATTTCTAGAGAGAGAATGAAGTGGGTTTAGTTGATTGAGTGTGGTTAGGCTTGGATTGAAGAATGGAGCTGATGTAGGAGTTTTGGAAATGGAGTTTTAGAGAGAGAATGGGCTTAGGATCAGAATATAGTAGAGTCTAACCTCTGCAAATGGTGTTAATGAGTGGGTTTTACAGAGAGAAATGGGGAAAAATGGATTTGATTGAAATGGAGGGCCTACCAGAACAATTTAGGCTCTCCCTGGGGTCTACTGTATGCATGCGAGCAACAGAAAAACGACTGAGTGGCTGCCATGCAGTTAGAATCTCATCATTAGATACTCTGCCAGCAACAAACTGGACAGGGCTTGAGCGCTCAAACAACCCCTTTGAGCTCAGTGGTTGATTTTGGGTTATTTTGATGTTTTGAGAGGGTTTTTTTTGGTCATTTGGGTTGGTTTAGGTTGTTTAGGAATGGTTTGGGGTGGTTTATGATGGCTTAGGGCAAGTTCAAGCCTTTTCCTCAACCTCAAGGTATTTACGGGTGGTTTCTCATCATTGGGAATGTTGGCAAGTATCTCGGGTCAAAATCAGGGTGTCTACAGTATGGGTGCCCGGTTAGGTTGATTGTCGGTTAAGACTTATGAGACTTTCTTGAATGAGCTATTATTTTTCATTTGAGCAATGTTATCTCTTTACGTTTAAAAAATTGAGGGTGTGACATATGATGTCATGCCACGTCATCCTTCCAAAAAAAGACTAGGCTTCCCAATGTAGATCGTTAAGTTACAACCCGAAATGCCATGAGTGATAAGGAGAAAATGAGAGTTAATAGTTTTTCATTCCCCCAAAAGTCAAAAGTATGAGATTAAGTTACAACTTCATCTTCCAAAAATGAAGTTTACAAGGATGGTGAAATAACTTTCTGAAATTATGCGGAAGCGTTCAATTTACTCCTAGAGAGGGAGGGGGGGGGGGGGGGGGGGGGGGAATAGGAGTTTTGATAAAAATTACCAGTTTTTAAGTTGAATAACCAATTAAAAATTATTAAATAATAAATTGGTTATTTGTCTTGATTAATTCAAATTAACCAAACCACAAGTAGTGCTGTGAAAATATAAAGGAGACAAGATACGCACGATTTACGTGGAAAAACTTAGGGTCCTAAATAACCCTAAGCCAAAACCACGACCTAAACCTACTGCTTTATTCTATTAATAAAAAAGAAGTACAAATTGCGAAATAGTAAAACCTTACCCCAAGCATTTACCTATTCTCGCCAATCTCCGACGCTCCCAGAGCTTCTTCAAGATTCAATAGATGAACTACAGACTTCGCACCCGTTCTCCGGATTCAACCGGCTCTGAATCAATCTCCAAAAGATTCGGCCACAGCAGTTCACGGCACCACGAAATGTGAACACCAAATGATATGCTATGAAGAGTGTATGATTTAAAAAAAAAACTAAAAGCACAATAAAAAAGATATAGTCTCTCTCGGTTTTTCTCTGTCAAAAATTGTGCGTCGAAAAGTGTTCTTTTAGAAAACTAAAATTAAAGCACAATGGAAATATAGTTTCTCTCCTTCCTTTCTGTCGACCAAAAAATGTGCTTCAGCCTATTGATGGCTAATGCTTATATATATAGGCAATTAGATATTCCCATAAAAAAACAAATAAATCTCTTTGATTTCTTTTCCCAATAATGAAAAAATCTTTCAAAGAACTAATGCATAATTGCCGTCCAAATCATGTGCATGGCAAAACCAAACTATCATTGATTTCTTTTCCAAAATTAACAGGATAAAATCTTTCAAGAATATCAAATATTATATACTCTCTCTTTTTTCCGTTTAATAAATGTGCATGGACTATGGTCATTGGTGCATATTTATATAGGCTCGAGCAACCAATTCCTTTTTCAAGCCTATTGCCGAGAATCTCTCTTTTCCATAAACAACAAGTATCTTCTTTATTTCTTTCCCTCCAAAACAATCTTTTAATGATGCATATATGGACAAGAAAATTTTCGGAGATTTCAAAGAAAATTATTTGTTTGATATCAATACATATATGGAAAAAATTTCGGTGATTTAAAAGAGAATCATTTTCTTCATATCAATATATATAGATATGGATATGGAAAGCGAATTTTTCAGAGAGATTTATAGAAAAGGCAAACGCGCAGAAATATAATCTTTTATTTAAAAAATATATGAATGATATGTTGTGCAATGCATTTACCTTTCACATAAGTAGATTAATTTTGCAGCGGTCAATCTGGTGCAGAAAATGGGAGGAGCATCGAGCGAGCAACCCATACACGAATGATGGTTTTGGACAACTCCGGAAAGTGCCAAAATATCTAACACTTTCTAATGAAGCTCTAAAAACGATGTCATGCTATATATGCCAAACACCCCAACTATTCGTCCTGATTTGCACTTGAAAATGAAAGGGTTAAACACTCACATGGCCCATAGGAAAATCTTTAACAAACTCTACATGCATATGATATGAGAGTCACTAAGGAGAATCGTAATATGAGCAAACGTTTTAAACATGATGAGGCCACACAGTACCATCATAACTTGGGAAAAAAATGGAGAACTCACACACATTCGTCATTATTTTAGATAGCAATCTACCATTGATCGAATCCCTGATATCAAGTTCCATTCCGACACATATCCATGAACACAAATTCTGAAGTATCTTAACAAGGCTTAATCCATTGAATTTAACGCCACACTTAGAATCACCAGGGCTATACCATGGAGTTTTTGTTTCAATACTAGAACACCTTACTGGTGCCAAGAACATATCTAACTATGAACTTTGTGACACTTCGGGTATTGTAGACCCCATAAATCATCCTTTACATATTCTGGGTAATTGGATCCCATTGATACTGATTATATATTCCGGGTAATCAGGGACCTCGTTGATCCTCATTAGGTATCCCGAGTAAGTGAGATCCTGTAGATCGTCATTAAGTATTCCGGGTAAGTGGGACCTCGTAGATCATCATTAAGTATTCCGGGCAAGTGGGACCCCGTAGATCATTCATTAAGTGTTCCGGGTGCTCAGGAGTCGAGACCCTATAGATCTTTCATATTCACCTACGTTCATTATCCAATTCATTGATGTAGTGATGACGTACCAGACACACCACATGTGCTCAATCAAGCATATAGACGACATAATGAAACAAAAAAAAAAACTTACACACATGTACACACAAGCATCCTTGAGTATCAAGCTTTCCTCAATAGTGTCTCTTTAAAAGTCAAGTCTAATTTACCCTTAAAAAAAAAAAAATCAAGTCTCCATTTTCATCACCAAAATTCACTATCGAAGTCACTATATAGCATCACTAGATGCCAGATACATCAAACATATTTCATGGAGACTAATTTACTCACGCCTTCCCATTTCTTTCCATACTTCATTAAGACACCCTAATACGCCAAAAGTATGTTGATCGACCCAACTCTTTAAACCATGCAAACTAAGAAAGAAAAGGCCCAAATCCCATTTGTACAATCACAACTAGAAAAACACTAAACAATCCAAAGACCTATAACCTCCAATTGTACAGGAATAATCCACGTATATAGTTTCCTTCCTCATAAAGAGATCAATCACGTGTTTTCCCACCGGATCCTTAATATTGCAAGATGAACAATCGGTTAGAGCACCTTTGACTCTCTTCGGCAAAGGCCCTCTAATGCTTAAGTTAGTAAATGGTTCACTAAATAAGTTAAATCACACAATGCATATAACAATGAGTAACAACATATTTTTCTTCATGGGTTCGATGCTTTATTTATAGATGTAGTTTACTTGTTGATCAAGACTTCTCGTTGCCCTAATTTCCTTACCAATTTAGGAAACCTTCTCTTTATGGAACTCGTCCCATAAGACAATGAATCCTGGTTCTATACAATCTTTCCTTAGGCTAGGATTCTTCCCCATATAGGTCTTGTTCCTATATGGATGTACAACTTTATCCTATCTCTTTTAAGATTCTGTATCCGTATTGAACTCTTCATCCAATATGAAGCTTTATGCCAATCCTTAAATCTTGGGATTCATCTCTTTATCACAAAATAGGCCATTCCAGATCCTTCCAAAACATTTTGCCGCTTTGTTCTCTTAAGGCGGTTTTGGCTGACATGCCATACTGCTTGGCAATGATGCTTCATGCCTATGTAAGTAGGTGCCTAACTATACTGAGCTCGGTACTTAGTCCTTCATGTCCCTTCTTGGCATTTCTACTATCCTATAGTATGGTCTTAGCCATATTCGTGGCCTACCTAACTCGACTATGACCTAAGTCACCGTCACGTGGCTGGCATCGAGCTAGTCCACCCTCACGTGGCGTCTATTATTATTACTTTGGCCTTATACATGGCGTATCTTGTTCGGTTAAGGACTAGGGTACCCTTACGTGTTCCTACCGAACTAGTCCACCCTCACGTGGCATCCATGCCGAGCATGTGACTTGCTCGTGATTGTATAGTTTTATGTACAATTGGTTTTTACCCTCTCCACTAATTACCAAGATCAACCTCCCTCCTAGCTCCCTTATGAGATCAAGAGTCTACATCGTCCCATAACGAAGCACAAAAAGAGGAGAAAGAGAAAAACCGGTGTAGACACCCCAATTTGGGCCCTCCAAATACCCTTAAGTTGTGGCTCGTAGGCTCCCCAATGATGACATGGATCAAAACGTGCCTCGAAAGCTTCGAATAATGCTCGTTGTGCTCAAAACCCAAACCAAAACCCCTTCAAAACCAACCCAAGCCTACACCATCTTCTAGTACATTCATTCAAAACCCTCTTTTTTATATATAATATGTCTCATTCCATTCTAAAATGAGGGAGATGTGCACGTGTTAGTAAAATGACTTATTTTTCCGACCTTCTGAGGGTAAAATAGTCATAGATTTTGATGTACAAATTATTTTGGATCACAACCACATGGGTTAGAAAGTAGACTTAACAAGCTTTACAGTGCTTCAAACCACACGAAAAATGGAGTTTGGTATCACCGGAGCAACCCTGTGAAGTTTTGTCTGCTGTGCAATCAAACCTAAGCGCCCAAGTTCTCCTAACATCCACCAGATTCTTCAGGCATCTTGCAGATGAATGTTATGATGTTTATTTGGATTCTAACCATCAAAGATGATTCCCTGCACCCCCAGGCACTCCTCTTTGTCAATTTTCACTATTCTACCTCTATATAAACCCCATCACTCTCCATTTGAAAAACCTTGACTTTAATCCCTCTCTTTCTCTCTACACCATTAGACCTGTACATAACTTTCTTTCCCACTCTCCTCTTCTTCCTCATATAGATTGTGTAGGTCGGGTTCTTAGTATGCTTCAAATAATCTTTAATTTGGAGAGGCAAACAATAACTAATGGCTAAACAAGGAATAAGAGAGTGAGTGGAGGGGTGAAGGATTAAGCAAGATATACAGAAAGAGAAGGCAACCGTGTTCAATCCTTTCCTTTCTGGGTCATCATCATCCTCAAGACACAATCTTAGAAGAAAAGCAGGCTCGTGAGGACTGGCAAGAACGATGTTCTTGATTCCGGAGCTCCGAATTCCTTTTCCTCTAGGATTTCCGTGGCCTAAGGGTGAATCAATCTCTCTCTTCGAATTTGTGAAGGAGTGTCTCATATTTATAGGGATCTGCACCCAATCATTGGGCTGCAGACATTTCCCTAATAATATGGTGACACGTGCTCTCTCCGTATATCTGGCGACGTGGGTGACGTCACTGGCCGTTAGGAAGATTCCCTTGGCTTATACATTGCACGTCTTTCCCTCGCGGCGAGCCTTAATCCCTAAAAGCCACCGAGCCACTTGTATCTCCCCTCTTCCCGCAATGTTAATCAAGAACGCGAGCCCCCTTTCTGGCGCCAATGCTTCACTTGAGGCTCATAGTGACCTTCTTGCCCTTGCCTTGTGGCCAGGATTAGTCGCGAGCTCAAGTGTGAGTTTTGTCTCCTTCCCGTCACGTCAATTCCTTTTTAAATGGGCTTCGCGACGGGTCATTTCCCCTTGCATGGGGCTCCCTTACTCAGGGCATCCTTGGCCCCAAGGTAATTATAGTCTGGTTATGCAATTCCGTGAGGGCTGACCCTCGCAATGGTTATTTGCTTTCCGCGAATCTTAACCAATATCTGACGTGTCCTTTGCAGCATTTCTTCCCACGTGGCAAGCTATTATAGGTCGGTCAATAGTCTATTTTCTAGACGTGCTGACCTTTCCTACAGATTGCTACTCCCTCCAACATCCTTCAAAAAATCCCATCAAAAACCCATTAAAAATCATAAAAAAATTCAAAATGTGTTCAAGTCTTTTATATTTCTATAGTTAGGTTCTATTTGTTCTCAAGGCATATTTCCAGCTCTTCCAATATCCCATCAACTCTACCAGATGTAAGCCAAAGTTCAAGAAAGGTATTTTCGAGACATTTTAAGGTAAAAACAAAGACTTTAAGTCTCTAAATCAATTTTTTGAGGGATCCCCTAAATATACTGTAGACACCCCAATTTACGTCCTCTACGATTCTTGAACCACGGCCTAAACGGCCTCCCCGACGATGAGGATAAGGTCGAATTATCTCGATAAATGCTTGAAACAATGCTATCCAGAATAGTAAAACACTTATTTGAAATCAATCCTTGCAAACCATCACCAAAATTTAGGATGGTTGACCTCCATGAGAAGACAATGACCCTAACGACCAGACATAAATACCGTTTTGTGAAAACTACACCCGTTTTTTACTACACTAGGAATATAGTATTTTTTTTTATGAAAACTCATCCTCAATATAATTTACCAAAAAATATTACAGAAAAAATACAGAGCAATTTTTATCAGCCTTTGATCTTATATCATTCTAAAAATAAGATCTTGTTATTGTGTGCTCAATAGTACAAAAACAAAAAAATAAAAACAAAACGCACTGTAGTGCATCTTTTACACTTTTAATACATTTGCACCTACTTTATTAATTTTTCACACATTTCAACATATACTTTTTCAATATTAACATAAGACCATAGACTTATGCTAGCATTTTCCCTATAAATTACTCCCTCCACTTTAAAATGGATGTCCAAAATTACTATTCACACTCCATATTGCATATATATATATATATATATATATATATATATATATATATATATATATATATATATATATATATATATATATAGATTTTAAAACTACATATATAATTCACTATAGCTTAAAAAAATATAAATGATTTTTCAAAGGGACTCGCGAGAAATCAGCTCCATCAGATGTGCATAAGTGGTTTATCCAAAATCCACCCGCTAACGACGTATGCGTACCTAACGATGTGTAATTTTTGCATTTTCACATTTTGATAGTCCCTACTGGAGGGGACCAGAGAAAAATACTCCCTTCGAATTTTGATAGTCTCATACGAAAAGACATGTAATTTTTTGATAAAAAATCAAATATTATAAACAGAAGTGCGTTATTTTGTATCTAAAAATTACACGTTTTTTCATAGGGGACTATCAAAATAGATCAAAGAGAGTAGTAACCTAGAGAGGAACTTCTTCTTCCAAAGTTAAAACAAATAAAAGAAAAAATGGATCGGAAAGTTTGGTAAAGGATTGGATGGGGATCCACTGATCCAGCATACAACGTATTGCTACTTGGAAAAAAGTAAAACAAGGTTATTTTGGGCAATTCGCTCAACAACTCAAATCAGTCCAGAAGGATAGAGTGACACTAGGTATGCAGTTGCTAGCAGTGCCGTACTCTATGGGAGCCCGTGTATTGCACCGTGACCACCCAATGGGTGATTTGTAGCTTTTGCCATTTAAGTTTATGGTACTTTTAAAAGTTGGGTGAGTCTATTTACAACCTTTTTTTGACTTCATACAGCCCTTTTGCTAAATACAACCCTGCTGATGTGGCAAATTTTTATTTTTGCTTCATATAACCCGGCACATTTCCTAAGTTACCCCTTGCTATTTTTCTCCCAAATTTCAACACTCAAAACTCTCAAAATCCACTCAAAACCCTTTTCTCTTCCCTCCTCTCTCCGTCTGACCTTGGCCATCGCCCTCTCTGTTGAACCAGTCGAAGAAATCGCCGCTATTTTACTCGTCTATTTTGACACATTTCAGATATTTACTCCCAAAATTAAATACATAATTCAGATACAAACTACTGAATTATGACCAATATTGCGGATATTAACTACCATCACCAATTTTGGATATAAACTCCCAGTTTTATAGGTAAATTTCGGGTATTAACTACCGAAATGTATTGCGTTTTTCGGGACTGTGGTACCGTTTCGAACGAACAACGACTGAGAAATCGAAAAAGCAATGGGTTACTCTTGGGTCGTTTTTTGCTCGAAAATCTTCACCTCCATGTTTTCCTCTAACTCCTCCGTGGTTTGTATTTGTGCATCCATTGGTGGATTTGGAGTTGTAAATTGCTCCAATACTCTTTGGAGCTCTTCTCCCAAATCTAGTGAGGGAGAAGATCCCTCCATTAATTCAACAAGGTTCTCCATTGAGAGAGAGGAGAGATGAGGGGCAGGAGAGGACAATAATGGTTAATGACTGGAGGAGGAGGAGGAGGAGGAGGAGGAGGGATTTTTTTGACGTGGGAGGGAGAAGAGTGTGAAAACGATGGAGCTGATGAAGGAAGAAGAAGATGCACTGGGTTGGTATTAGCAATTGGGAAAAAGTGGGGTGGGGTGGGTTGGTATGAAGTAATTTGAGGGGCTAAATGGTCTTTTCGCGAGAGAAGTTTTGGTATTTATTTTGCATGGGTTGTATTGAGGGAAAAGGGGTTGTAAGTAGAACCACCCTTAAAAGTTTACACATGCATAAGTACAATTTTGCTTATGTAAATGTAAAAGTTTATATATATTCAAGGTTATATTTGAAATTTTTATGAGATATATATTCTAGGTTTGCGAGCCTAATCGAGCTGAATATTGCCATATTCTTATTCGGTTATTCATTAAACGAGCCTAAAATTGAGGCTGTTCGTTTATTCCCAAATCGAACTTGAACGAGCTTTTACCGAGTCTAACGAGCTTTTACCGAGTCTAGCATCGAACAGTTCACCAAACGGCTCGGTTCATTTCAAGACCCAGTACAAATCAAGGAAAAATTAGTTATAAATGCACTACATTTTGCCTTTTTGAAAGGAAGGACAAACAACTTTTGCAACCAAACATAAAAACATTATTTTTAGTATTCATTTAGCAAATGACTAAACACACACACTCACTCCTTATTTTTGACATAAACACCCTTTATGGGTTCAATACATCTAAAAGAAAGAGCTCCTTCAATTTTCATACCTTCCCAAATATAACCGTTAAATTACATTGGTTTACGACAGAAATTTAAAAATAGAAATGCAACCTGTATACGGAGTACTAATTTTTTGGACCAATATATAGTAACCGTTTGATTACGTATCAATACGCAAGTAAGGGTCAGACATACTGAAACGATTTCGGGGTAAAATCAAATCAAAGTGTCACCAAATTGGTGTCATAACGACAAAGCAATGGGTAAATGAATCTTAAGAACAAATTTTAGGTTACATGAATTTGAAGCTTTTTCATAGCTTCTCTCCAGAAAATTATTGGTCTATGATTTGGCGTACAATGTGATTTACAATGATTAGTGAAGTTTCACTAGTTTTTATGGATTAATTTGTGCGATTGAGTTTGTTTATTTTGCTACTTTTTTTATTCAAATTTCTGGTTTGTCAGAAGTGGTCGGTGGGAGGTAGAAGTTAATTTTTTTTTTAATTTTCTGTACGAAATTAGAACTTCTAAAATTAGTGAAATGTCACAAATTTTTTGGGCCATCGGAAGTGATCGGTCAGAGGTGGGGCAGTGGTTGGCGGGAGATAGGAGTTGATTTTTTTTTAATTTTCTTTACGAAATTAGAACTTTTAAAAATTAGTGACATTTCATTAATTTTTTGGGTCGCTAGAAGCGGTCGCCGGAGGTGGGTGGTGGTTGGCCGGAGGTAGGAGTTGATTTTTTTGAATTTTCTACATGAGATTAGAACTTTTAAAAATTAGCAAAATGTCACTAATTTTTTGAGTCGTCAGAAGCGGTCGGGCGGAGGGGGAGGTGATGGTTGGCGGGAGGTAGGAGTTGATTTTTTTGAATTTTCTATATGAAATACGAACTTTTAGAAATTTGAGAGATGCCGCTATTTTTTTGAGTCACCGGAACTGGTCGACTAGAGGTGAGGTGCTGGTTGGCAGGGATGTGGGGTGGTGGTTGGTAGGGAGGCAAAACTTTTAAAAATTAGTGAATTGTCCCTAATTTTTTTGGTCGTCGGAAGTGATAAGCCAGAGGTGGGATGGTTGTTAGCCATGAGAGAGGAGTTGATTTTTTTTTAATTTTCTATACATAATTAAAACTTTTAAAAATTAATGACATTTCACTATTTTTTTTTGTTTTTATGTTCGAATGCAAAACTTCCTTGTCCTCCCCTTTAAAAATGTCAAATATTTTTTTATCTTTATGTTCGATTGAAAAAGTTTATTATCGTTCGCTTAAAAAATGTCAATGTTTTAAATTTTTGGCTAAATGGCCCTTACAATCAACAAATTGTCCCATTTCAAAAAGAAAAAAAATAAATATACAATCGACAATTTTGATTATTTATTACAAGCCGCATCCCTATCTTATTTTTATCTTATCATCGAATTTACCTTCTTTTATTTTATTTTTTTTGGCCCGGTGAAATTTATCTTATCATCAGATACAAAGGGGGGGAGATAGATAGAGGTCTGAGACTCTCTGCAATACAGAAAAAATGGCCACCACTGCTCCTTCGCCCTCTACGACTCTGTTGCCATCCTATGCCGCTTCCTTTTCTCTATCCTTGAGACCCAAACCCCGCTTTCTTAACTGCTCCAACAGTTTCTATCTCTACCCAGTGTTGTTACACTGCCGAGGGAGAAGAAAACCAACCAAGTGGATTGATGTTTCCTCCCCACCCAAATCCTGGTCTTACCCAGTTGCAGCTGCAGCTGTGGCTTCTGAAGCAGAGGTAGCTGTAGATGTGAAACAAAAGGTGGATGAACGGGATGAGGATGAGGATGAGGAAGGTGGTGTGAAACGTGGTGCTTTTACTCCTCCAACAAAGCCCAAGAAAGGAAAAGCTGCATTACCTCTCAAGAGAGACAGAGTATGCCTAATCTCATTTCTTATTGCTTTTTCTATTTTCTGAGCGAATTGTGGGGACACAGAGTAATCTGATTCATTTTTGCCCCCTTCTTTACTATAATGATTGTGGTATGGTTTTTAAAAACACCTATCCTACAGTTCGTGTATCTGTCTCTTTCGAAAAATTCTTTCGGAAAACTATACGCAACCCATCTGGTATCCTTTTTAACAGAAATTCTACGATACCTATGATATATCTGCGGATCTCATCACTTATCCTACGATTACTTATTGAAAAAAAACCTACCTTATTTTAAGAATCGGAACCCCAAATGCATACTAAATAGTTTGACCTAATTGTGGACACGTTCAAAACATTTGAAGAAAATCCAACCAGAATCCATTAGTGCTCGAACATAAAAAAGGGCAGTCATGTTTTGCATCAGTCACATAAGGGCTCTTCTTCTCTTCCCTTGACCAATGGCCTCAGTGGTATAAGTTTCAAGAATCGCATGGTTGAGTTGGGACACCATTGTGCTGATTAGTATCCCATAGAGTCGGTTCTTGATTTATTTCCCCGAATGATGGATATGTGGATTGTTGTCAAATGTCAATACTCATGATTTGTATAGATTTTATTATGTATATTTTACTGTGTACTTCAATTTCAATAATCTCATGGTTGAATTGGATAAATTCTGCTAATCACTAGCGCATTTAGTTGGTATTTCTTTCATTTCCCTGGACAGTGGAGATGTGTATTAATTTGCATAATAAGTTTTGCTCAATTTCTTTGTATTGTCAATTCAGAATTTGTTTGACAAAACCTTTTGTAGTTCCAGTGGAATGACAGATTCGGAATGATTACAATTTTAATTTGCGTAATAAATTCTGCTAATCATTCGTTCTTTTTGTTCTGAAACCCCTGGAGAGTGATTACAATTTTATGTCTTTTTGGGCTTTGCTTCCGTTGTATATTATAATCTCCGGTCCTCTATTCCCTGACTACTCTCTTGCGTTGGCTCTGATCGAAGCTAGAAGATCATATTCCCGTTTATCGTATTCTTCTTTTTGTAATCCTTTGAATTAGGGCTGTTTGTAGCAGAACAATCAGGGTCTTCGCACAATTAGTTTCTCATTTATAATTCAGCAGTTATAATTCTGGCATGGAAACGGATACTCAATGATGCAGTGTAGTATTTTCGTTAATGAAATGAGTAAGAACCATAAACATGTTTCTCAAACTGTACCACTCAATTTCCTCAAAATTCTCAACTTATTATGAAATTTAAAAGATCATAGAATAAGAGTTTCATGGGCTCTTGGTTAAAACTTCTAATGTTTTATCTTGCTCCAAAGTTCGTTTGAAGTACGTATATTGTCGTTGAGAGTTTACTACTTGTGAATAGTTTTGACAGTGCTACAATCCAAAATATGATACGTGTCAGTTGTCACTTTGATTGCTGTTCCTATCATTTTCTGCTGTATGGGATGTTTAAATTGACATTCCTACTGCTTGTCTTGACTTAACTGTAAGTCTTGTACTCCTCCTTTTATTGGGATTCTCAGACTAGATCCAAGAGATTCTTGGAAATTCAAAAGTTGAGGGAAATGAAGAAAGAGTATGATATAAAAACAGCAATATCATTACTCAAGCAAATGGCAAGCACAAAGTTTGTTGAAACAGCTGAAGCTCATTTCCGTCTCAACATTGACCCAAAATACAATGATCAACAGCTGAGGGCAACAGTGAGTTTCTGATGTATTTATTAACGCTGGGAAAACTATATCAAGAAGGGTCACCTGTCCTTTTATACTGAAATTAAAATTTTCAATTGTTCTATGCTTCCTGATAGGTGAGTTTACCTAAGGGAACTGGACGGACTGTTAAAGTGGCTGTTCTGGCTCAAGGTACTACCCCCCCTTTTGTTTGTCTTTTTCTTTTTTTTTTTTCAACAGGGCCTTTACTTGATCAGTTTTAATTCGGACAACTCAATCGTTTGGATAACTGATTTTTTTTTTCTTTGTAAGAAATTTTGCCAAATGATCAATGCTAAACAAATTAAACAATACTTTCAAGTCTGTAGCTGCCTATCAATCAAAACTCAGAAAAGAAAACAATAATTGCAACAATACATGGGCGCAAATCAATATTTAGGGTGGGAACATGAAGTGCACCATTTCAGAAAGATTTTCAGCCTCGCTCTCTCCAACTTTGGCCCCACAAGATCAAGGAGCCACCATCCATGGTCTCTTAACTCTTTTCCTAAAAGCTGGTAATACAGTTTATGCTGTAAATACCTTAACACTTGTACGCCACATTCAAGATTTTGAGGAAGGACCCACTTCTACCTCAGGACCACACATCTACCGAGAGCTGATTTACTATTTCCCAGTTTTCCTTGACCATAAACACCAATTAGAGATCCCTTGTTCCACTCACAACATTGAAAGTCATTCCCATATTGAAATCTGTACTGGTGGTTTGAAGCTACCTTAGGAAGGCTTTAGCCTGTGCACCAGTCCTGATAAATGTTCTAGAATAGAATTGACCATTAAACTTCTCTTGCTTTGATTCTAGCCGCATATGGAGTCCTTCCACCCTCATGTAGTAAATCCTGATAATGCTTCTACCTTAACCTCCCAATCTTGCAAGGCCCTAGAAAATCTGGCGGAACCATATCATGGTGCGTGGCTTAGTTATCGGGCCCAACTGCCTATCGCCATACCAATGCTAAAATCTCATCTCCGACGGAATTGAAAATGCTTTGGTACTATCCTCATGAGTCATTCCTTGTGGGGTTCCTATAATTCTATCATGGATGACATATGGATCTTGTTTGGCATCTTACCCCATGTGTTCGCTCTCCAACACCCTTGTCTAGTTGTCTTCTTTTGAATGTATTCCATAACCAATGTTGCAAGGGTTTTTCAATGAACTTCCTTTTCCCTAGGTCCAAGCCCAAAGGAAGACAAGCGATTAGATGCAGTGGAATGTAATTATGCGAGACTGTCTTGCCCCACGCACACCTAATTTTGTAAATAACAAATGTAATTTAAACTTATCTAGTTATCCCCTTTCCCACTTGTTGTAAACTTGTAATACTATGCAGGGACCTCCCTCCATGTAGTCATTGTAAAAAGAAAACAAAACCTGACAGTGTATGTAATTTTAACCTTGTAGACACAAAAATGCCCTTGTATGTAGATCACTAACCCATCTCCCCTCATTGTAACCAGACACACACGATATCTATTTTGACAATCAATCTGAAACCAAACATTCTACTCCAACCCTAATCACCACAGCATCACCTCTTCTCAGCCACATTATCTAGATTATTCTTTTTCTTCTTCCTCTCCTCCAGTTGGTCGGGAAAGACATCATCTATGCTGATATGGACAACAATGTTTAGGTTTTGGACTGCATGAGCTTTTTTGAGTCTGGTGTTACATGCAAAGGGGATTTAGAAGAATCTTCTCCAAGTATTGTAACCTTTTTTTTTTTTTTTTTTTGGGGGGGGGGGGGGGGGGGGGGGGGGGGGGGGGGGGGGTATGAAAAGATACTTTGTAAGGCATTTTGAGTGAAGTGATAAAGGATAATTTGCAGGCAATGGGGCACTTTGTTGTGAACAGATGTTGTACATGGACAAATCGTCTGGAATGAATATATTTATATCTCCTCTCTTAAAATCTTGCAGCTGCCTTTTTGATGTTTCTGTCTATATCACCTGTCTTGGGTTGCAACCCTAGTTTTTGCAATCTTAGTGAACATAAGTATATTAGAAAATGCAAAGAATGTGATGATATATACCCAGTCCTGAAGCATATCATAAAACAGAAATAGAAGCTCTTAGGATTTTGAACCAGTTTTATTTTAAGCTGGTTCTGTTTACTTTTATTTGACAGTCGTGTCAAATTCTTTTTCTGTTAGTTATTGTGCTTCTTTTTCAGTTACAAACATTTTGTATCTTCTCCTTCCTATGCGACAATGTTGGCACTATATTTTCCACATGTCCTGACTTGTCTTCTACGCATTTGAAACACAGCCTGGTGAATTACTTTATCGTTCTCTGTAGAAATTTATGTGCTCCATACATGTGGACAATCACAACCTCTTGAATTTAAGATACTGTTGGGCTCTTTTCTGTTATTATCTTTAATCAATTGTATTACTATCTCATAGCAAGTTATAAATAGCTGATAATCTACAGGTGAAATGGTTGATGAGGCGAAAAATGCAGGAGCTGATCTGGTTGGCGGAGAGGACTTGATAGAACAGATAAAAGGAGGATTCATGGAATTTGATAAATTAATCGCGAGTCCAGATATGATGCCTAAGGTCTTGATTTTGTTGTTGTTTTGATTTGATAAGACAGGGTTTTAATTACTTTGTCACTTTGACTAAGACCGTAAGTTACAACCTATAATCCTCCCATTAAAGAAGACAAGGAAAAGTGACACAACCTAAATAAAAAGGCACGAAGTCTCATTTTCCTTGTGGTGAGGGTTCCGGTAAAAAATACAGCACGTGAATTTTGAGAGTGGATTGCCGACTGTTGAGTAAAACTTATTTTGCCTTTCTAAATTGACTCCTTACTTGAATGTGCTGCCCTGCATTGCAGAAGATAAAGGCTGTGTTTGGTTGATAATTTTGAGAAAAATATTTTGAAAAATATTTTGGAGATAGTGTTTGGATGAGTTTTTGGAAAAAGTAATAATTAGAGAGAAGTGTAATAATTGGAGAGAGATAGGGAGAGAAATGAGAATAATGATTGGAAAGAGGGGTATAAGGTTTGTCATGACCTTGTTAAGATTGCTGCCTCATTTGTGTTTGCATGCACATTGTTCACATGCTACGTCATTTTGTCTTCATACGGGCTATTTTTTTTATCTTACGATTCGATATACTGAGACTTGCTTTTCCTAGGATTCTGGTGTTCTCATTAGCTTGTGGGTTTGTGCTCTCAATCTTTTTATGTACTTTGCAGATGATTTATATAAAGTTAATGCAATGCAAAATTAAACAGTTCACCGAACTTGGGTAAGAGGTAAGAGGTCAAGTTGGTCTTTCAGCTAAGATTGTTAATGTGGTTGAATAAGCAACCAGTTTCTTAAGAAATATATTTCCAAAAGATAAAATCTTTAACGCACACCTGATGTCATGTTAAAATTAAAATCATTGAAGGAGCTCTCTCTCTCTCTCTCTCTCTCTCTCTCTCTCTCTCTGTTATAAGTTATAACCTTGTCAGCCGAAACACGGAATGCACCACTACTAGGAACGGAATGGCCATATGGCACATGGTCTATATTATGGTAGGATCGGGGTAGATTTCTATAGAATATCGAATTTAGAGTATTTTTTGAACATCCACTACAATTAAATATTATTTTGAATCATGCAAAACAGCTTTCCAAGAGAAGAGCATAATGACCAATTTTTTTAACCTCTTCTCTTGCCAAATCTCCTCTCCCCTGCTGGATTTTTAGCTTATTATGTTGGATTATTTGGAAGGAAGGTGTACTTGTCTTGGAAAGTGCATTACAAAATGTAATTTGATAGGTTCGTAGCTCCACTTGATGACATATATTATAACTTCATAAATATCTTAGTCTGACCTCTTTTACTATCCGTTAGTTTCTACGTTTTCTACTTTTGTTGTGGTAGTATGGACCCAAACCGTTACTCTTGCATTAATTTAGCGAGTCAACCAAATTTTCAATGGCATGTCCTGTGCTCAAAGCATGGTTATGCACATGTGCAAACCAAAAACATTAGGCAAAGAAAGGTCAAAAAAATTGTTTTGCAGGTCAATAAATGTGGAAAGGATGTTGATTTTGAAGAACCCGGCATTTGTCTTTTGACTTAGGTAGTCTATAATCATTTTGTCTTAAAATGGTGGGATTCCTCGAAAAGGAAAGAAAAGTTGGTCGGAACGAAGTTGAAATAGTGTCTTTGGCTTTGCTTAGAATAGTGTTAATAAACTAGTTGTTGATTGGTATTTTTACATTAGTGGTCTTTGTGCATAATGTAATGGATATTGGGTGACTTATTGTGTTTTTGTGTTCCAGCTATCATGTTTCATGAAGTATGGCCCTTTATTAGTAGTAGTGTTAATATGCTATGCTTATGGATCATTTTTCGTAATTTAAAGATACAGGAACTGTGTACATTTTTGGGGTCAATTGTGTATGCTGGAATTTATTTACATGTTTCCCTTCATCAGGTTGCTCAACTAGGAAAGATTTTGGGTCCCCGAGGACTCATGCCGAATCCCAAAGCTGGTACTGTTACAGCTTCTATACCTCAGGTATGATATTTAATATTGTTGATTATGCTCATGGCCTCGTGGGTGTAGAGAAGCAAGTTCGTGTTTCCTTTTTAGTGGATACATTTCCGGATGCTGGAGTTCAGAGATGATATATTTAAAATTGATTTTTTTTTTCACATTATGGCATGCCACGTTAGGATGTTTTTCAACAAATATTTGCAATGACAAGTGGAAATATGATGAAAGATGGAATGTTTGTAGTAGTAACTAATAACGTGTAAATACTGTCCAGCTGAGAGAAAAGGGAGCTATCGAGCTCATTTGGCAAGAAAAACCTAACGATATCATTAATAATTGTTCATAGTGGATGGTGAGATTGGTCTCTCGGATTAGTCGGTCCGCTGGGATGGATACCGAGTTATCAAATGAAAAATAACTATGTCAATAGTGTTGCATCCTCAGAATTTTTTATTTTTATTTTTTTTGTCACCAAGCTGCCCTCCAAAGGGTTGGTTTTCTTTGTACGGGAGACTGGGAGTATTTCCTGTGGTGACAACCTTAGGTTATGTTTGGATCATGGAATTGTAAAGGGTTTATCACGGAAAAGGAAAATGACAGGATGAACAGTAAATATGTGTGCTTCACTCTAATTTTCACTCATCCTTCCTCTCCCCTCCGCAAAGAGGACACATGACTTCAATATGGTCTTCCATATTTTAGCATCTGAAGTAGGTAGAACACCTTCTAGTGCTTGAAGTTCAGCTAATCAAAGTAAAATTTTGTTGGTGAAGATATCGATATCCTGTGGTGGAGTGGAGAAATCATTTTCACAAGTAGGATACTTGTTTAGTAGCCTTGTTTTGTTGGGAGACTGGAAGAGAACCTTCTTGCTCTTTCATTCTTGTTTCTTGTTGATACTTGTGACTCTTTTACTTCGATTATTGATTATGTTTTTGTCCATATTCTATGTGGCCATTAGTTTCATTGGATTGAACTAGATATCACGGTACGAATAAAACATCCGTTGTATATATGATCCAACAAACGGACAAAGTGTACATTGTACGATTGCATGTGGGGTGTGTATTATTAATCCAAATTAGTATAAGTCCAATGAGATTATATGATATATCCCTTCACGATTTAGTCTCGTCAAACAAGCGGGCACTAAGTATACGAGGTTTATGCCCCCCAAAGGCCAACTAATATAGGCTTCTTTAATTAATTAACAAAAAAGGTAGGTTGTGAGTGAACTTTGTTCGAAGTGCCACTAATTTAAGTTACACAGGCTTGTAATGTATCAAGTACGAGTACAAGTGACTTGGATGAGGGTATGACATAGGAGTGCAATGTATGTACTTGGGCATATACCTAGTTTCAGTGCACAACCTAATTGCAAACAAAACTTGTATTATGCACTGTATGTCCTATGAAACCTTGTAAACGAATTTTACCCCGGACAATTAAATTATAATATAAGAAATATATATTTCTTTGTGTTCTCGTGCCCTTGGCATTTGAAGTAGAGGAATCTGACAGTCAAGGCACTTAACCACTACCGACAACTATAATATAGCCAGCACTGTTGATTTTTCTGCTAGCTGGCACCCTTAAGAATTTATCTGAAATTAAATCAATTCAAATTGCAATTTCTTTCAGGCTATAGAGGAATTCAAGAAGGGAAAACTTGAATATAGAGCAGATAAAACTGGGATAGTTCATTTACCCATTGGAAAGGCAGATTTTTCGGAGGAAGATCTTACTGAGAACTTGTTTGCTGCAATAGTATGCTCTCTCTCTCTCTCTCTCTCTCTCTCTCTCTCGTTTCATGCAATATCCAACATGCAAAACTAGCATTGTTATTGATTTTCATTTTATTCCTTAAATGTGTCACAGAAATCAGTCGAAACAAACAAGCCATCCGGTGCAAAGGGAGTGTACTGGAAAAGTGCGCATGTATGCTCGTCCATGGGGCCGTCTATTAAGTTAAATATAAAGGAAATGCTTGATTACAAGCTACCGGCACAAAGTGCTTAAGGAAGATAAATACATTAACTTGTAAATTGCATCTTCTACCGTTCAGTTAGCTTCTCGGGTGGCTACTATAGAATTTGTGAATGTTTGAAGGTAGGACGAAACTGAAATGAAATGGAAAGGCATGTATCGGAAGTCAATATTTCAGGGACGAGAGCATTGTTTCAGTTGTTTTTGTCAATTAATCAACATATTGTATTGACATATCTTCTCTCTGTGGATGGTATCAAATATGCAAGTTATTCGTTGAATCACCAACCACCATTGTATTCACTGTCCTTTTTAGGTTGTGTTTGGATCTTTGTATATCTTTAGTATTCGCTGTTCTTCCTAGGCCAATTCCGTCACAAATCCGCAACCCAAACACATCCTTCGGAAGTTTTCCCTGAAGCTACCATTCAAATTGTTGTTTGTGAATTTTTGGTTCATTAAAGTTTCAGTTCTAGTGCCTCTTCAAAAGAAAAAAGAGGGGCAGATATGATCTGTTTCTTTCATTTCTCCAACGAAATTCATCTGTTCTGCTTCTTCAACCTTGGAAGCCTGACAGTTCACATTCCATGTGGTTCTAGCTGTATATGCTTTTATTCATTTCTATTTAGAGTAGAAATTTATTTTGTTAGGAAGTTTTTAATATATTACTATAACTATTTGACCCTTTTAATACACAATTTTCAATTTTAATTTCCTAGTAAGACTTGCTGCTGAATTTATTCTCTCGTTTTTAGACTATTCTATTTTTTGTTTAAGCTATTTTTATTGGTTGTTTTCATCAATTTTAGGAGTTATTTTATTGATGGTAGAATGTCAAGTACTTTGTGTATAATGTGGGCCTGTTTACATATAAAATTAACAAATCCAGTAATTAATTGACACGTAATGGAAAATGCCAAATGTTGGCAATTACATGTTGATAAAAACACACTGGATTAAAGGAATGTAAATGATTAAATACGATGTCGTATTGAAGTCAAAGATGAAAAGCAGTTATTGGCAGTTACAAGCCATTGCTGACGTAAAGGATGGTTTCGAAACCATGATTTTAACTACTAAACGTGTAAACTCCACGTGTGAACTTGGGAAACGAAGCAAACTGGCAGATATAACACGTGGAATATTTGTCGAAAGGCAGTTATTCATCTTATTGTTTAATCATTTGAGTTTGTTGAAACAACTGCACAGAGTCAAAATCAAAGCTTCTGAAGGAAGAATTAGAAGGATTCAAATTCAGACGTGGAGGAGGAAACAACTGCCAACATGGAGAGTGGAAGTTAAAGTTCGAAGCAAGCCAATGTTCAAATGCATTGAGCGGGAAGTTCAAATTGCAAGCAATGTCTATAAATAGAAGAAATTGAAGAGTGAAGAGCCCCGGACAAATCTTCAACAAACAGCTATCAAAAAACTGATGCTTGGTTTGTTCATTGGCAAAGTAGTTTAGGATTTCGAACCCAGTTCGAAGTAGTTTTAGGATCTCGAACTCAGTTCGAAGTAGATTAGGAAGTAGTTAGGATTAATCTTGGTTGTTCTTGTAACAATCACCCTTTTCGAAGTTCTTGTATCTGAAGTTGGAGACGATTTCGAAGTAAGTTTACCTTTGGTTTGGTAATCAAAGTATCTTGTTTCTTTTTGTTCTTCGATTTCCTAAGTTTGTTGGTTTATATTTCTTCACTTGTTGAAAAAATCCTCTTAATTGAGGTAATTGAACCAATAAAACACAATCGCCTGATTAGATTTGGTTTTTCCAAAGTTAATCTGAGGGAGGAGATTGAAACTCTCTCTGGCACGCTCGCACACAATTATTTCCATTGCAAAGAAGTAAAAAAGAACCAAACAGGGCCATGTTTGGTTTTGATTCTTTTAAAATCCGATAATTATTTTTATGAGTTAATTGGTGCTCCAAATTCTATATATTCTTTTGAGACTTCGAGTTCATGTGTTTGTGAAAAAAGTGTTCCGACGTTAATCGGGTCGAACCGGAACCGAACCAACATGTTGCGGTTCGGATTGGGACAAGTTCTACACGTATACTAGTTAGGTTTTGGTTCTTAATTTTTTAGAACTGGTTATAATGGTCCGGTTACTAAATTTCTAGAGAACCGGTCCAATCCGGACCATATGCACCCCTACCGGCATGGTACGGACACCTGCCCATTTCACTTAATGTGAAATTTTACATTTTAACAATGCATTTTGAACAGAGAATGTTACAAAAACATAAGCTTAAAGGGTTTACGATTTTGTCTCGCCTATGTATTCAGTTTCCAAGAGGATGGAACTTGCCTCCAATATTTTTAGGGATCAACAATGACAAAAGGAAAGGAGGGAGAAAAGAAATTATCAGAGCCTATATGTCCATCAAACCTATAATTTTACAAGAGCTAAATAATGTAGGCATACAGTAACTTCCATATCGGCGCGGGGCAGGTGTGCACAAAAAAAAAAAAAAAACTAGTGTTCTGTGCGCTTAAAGGCAAAAAGAACTAATCTTGTCACGAAGACGATATATTATGATTATGTTGGTGGTTAGTAGGGTTTACAGCTGCAATAGTGATTAACTTGGTCAAAAAATGAATGAAACCAAATTAAACGGGAAAAGAATAGGTTATCAAAAAAATGATAAATGTTGTTTGGTTTGAGGACAAAGTTATGAGTCAATGAAAGTGTCAAATCGCCTAGATTTTACAAGGTTTCTGGGTTACAAAAATGAAAAAATCTGAATAAGAATCTAAATTTGAACGAACTGCTGGTGCTAAGAGCAGAAAAGAAACTTGAAAATGAATTTTGATTCTCCTCAAGCGCAGCATGCGTGCGGGCAATTGTACCAAGAATCGTAGAGACAGTCATTTCCACCAGCGGTAAAAACAGGGATAGCATCTGTGTGTACTGTGAGACATTAACTGTGCATCCATAACCCAATTCTTTCATTACATTGGCGGCCACGCTCATCTCTTTCTCCATTTCTGCTACAACAGCATCAAAATCATTCTCGTCACCTTCATCGAACGAATCCAAACTCCTGGAGCATAAAACACAAGCATTATATTAGTACAATTGTGTGCATAAAATTATTGTTAACAGAACAAGCATGAATCTAAAGGCAAAGCTGTTTCCGGAGGACTAATCAATGGATGGATGTGTATTTTTATTACCTCATCCAATTCATCACTGGAGAGCTAATATAAATTGGTCCCTAGCTCTCTTTCGGTTGCAATAAGGAAAACATATGCACAGAAGAATCTACAAGCTTGGACAGGCCGGCCCTCAGATCAGATCGATGGAGAAACATGAAAATGTTCTTTAAACCAGTGTACATTTATACGCATATATGACTGTTTCTCGAAAAAGGAACAATGAACAAAACTAAAGAACAGAGAAAAAGATTCAAAATGGGGATGTGTTAATCCATGTAGTCTTTTTTGGAGAGGGGCAGGTGTGAGTTGACAGTTAAAAAATCTTACTGTACCACACATTCTGACATCAGAATTTTCAGAATCCAACAAAGCAGATTCTTCAAATCTTCCCCATAAATATTCAGGTGATCCAAGCAGGTTTGCAGAAGCAATATGCATGCTTCCCTCGGTTCCATACCCAACATACTATAAAGAGAAATAGAAAATCAGCATGGTCCATACGAGAATAGCAAAGTAGAATCAACCCAGCTTGATCCAACAATTCATTAGATTTCAATTGTTTTCTCAATCATCAATGGGTGAGTTGGTAAAAAAAAAAAAAAGACAGATCAATGAAGATTTAAGTTTCCTTTCTGCAGATGCAATTTCATCTCCTTCCTTGAAGTTAGTGATCGTGAAAAAGGATCAAGGGTCTTATCCAGTTAAGGACAGCATAAAGAGAGATGTATATACATACCTATTTATGAGAATATATATATACACACACACTAAGCATATGCATAGGAGCTACATTTGCAATGATTGCAACTCCAGTATGTAAAAAAAATATAATTAATCAAATATTATTAACATATGTGAGTGTGTGTATTTGCGTGACCCTGTGTCGTCGTCATTTTGATCAAAGTACTAATATTACTACTGCATTTTCAAAATATTATGCATCTTATATTTTGGAAGACGAATTATTCAACCAATCTAAAATTGATTGTGTAATTGTTCCATTCAATGCTATGATTGGTAGTCGAATTTCTGAAAATGAGTGATGGTTGGCTATGATTGGTACTCGAAATTACTTCCAACTCATATTCCATGCTAAAATATCAATATCGACAACTCACTTTTTCAAACAGTTAGGACCTCATTTGCCTCATTGCCCATATTGTAGAAACAAATAAATCAAACACCAGAAAGCCATTTAGAGGATTGGTAAGGTCTGTGGGCAACTTGAATGTGACAATGGTATGCCACATTAGGATGTTTTTCATCAAATATTTGCAATTACAAGTGGAAGTATGATGAAAGATGGAATGTATGCAGTAGTAACTAGAAAGGTATAAATAATGTCCAGCTGAGAGAAAAGGGAGATATCGAGCTCATTCTAGGCTAGGAAAAGCTAACGATATCAATAATAATTGTCCATAGTGGATAATGAGATTAGTCGGTCCATTGGGATGAATACCAAGTTACCAAATGAAAAATAACTATGTCAATAATGTTATGTTGCATCCTCGGGATATGTTTTTTTGTCACCAAGCTGACCTCTAAAGGGTAGGTTTTCTGCGTATGGGAGACTGGGAGTTTTTCCTGTGGTGACAACCTTGGGTTATGTTTGGATCATGGAAGTAATTAGTTTCCACTAATTTAGGAAACAATAATTAGTTACCACTAATTTAGGAGACGTTTCGGATTCACCCTTCATTTCAAAATACCCATAATTATTGGTAATCAGTTTCCACTAATTTAGCAAGTAGTGTTTATATAAACATCTATGTATATCACAATGAAAGGGTAAAAAAAAAGAAGGTAAATTACATTAAATGAGGATGAAGTTTTCATAACCCTAAAAAGTGGGCGGGATGAAAACTTACATGGTATCTAAAAAAATGATGATTATTTAATTACCTCTACAATACTTTTTACACTAATCATGGGAATTTTGACTCATTACTCACTCGTGTCACTATCTGTATCCAAGTTTGAAAAGTATTCGGTAGTATCATCCACTTTTGAGTTTTGTAGTCTAAGACGTGCATCTTCCCAATCCTTTAGGCATATGAGGCAATCCAAAATTTCTGGAGTCTGCTTCTCCTCTAGTCCAAAACTCGATTACCTGCATTAATATATGGGTTCAAGCTCACAATGTTCTCAAGGTTTGGAACGTTTAGCCTTCGTGAGATTCAGCCTTGCGACTTCTCGGGGGACAAGCCTTTTAGTTATTGTCTTATGCGACTCAGTCAAACCCCTTGGGGTTCCTTGAACACAAAGTCAATGTTTAGATTTTCTCTTTTCTTCCTTCTTCGTTGCAT
Organism: Vaccinium darrowii; assembly: GCA_020921065.1. Lineage (NCBI taxonomy): Eukaryota > Viridiplantae > Streptophyta > Magnoliopsida > Ericales > Ericaceae > Vaccinium > Vaccinium darrowii. The sequence continues at coordinate 19,575,967 of CM037157.1, forward strand.
GGTCCCATCCTTTTCTGCGGGCATTTTAATAAGCTCTTATCTTTCAAGATCGATGGGACCAAGAATTTTTTGTTACTCCTTGTACTTCTCATTATTTTTCAGACTTGTGAGGGCGTGTAGAATTGAACAATATTGGTCCTTGGTACACTTGGACAAATAACAGACAAGTTTTGAATGTACGGCTCCGTTTCTTTTAATGTAAAATATTATTGAGGAAAATAATGTACTCAATTTCCAGTGTTTGGTAGGATAAACTTCAAGTAAAACATTTACAATTGTTAAATATTTTGCATCTTCCCATGGAAAATAATTTACTGCTAGGATTCCGGTAAGTTCATGTACTTCCATTGCTGCCCACAGCCCCCTGTACTTTTCAGCCACAATCCTCCCTACTTACTTCTTTTCAGCCCCCTCTACTTTTCAGCCACAATCCTCTCACAGCCCCCTCTACTTTTCCTTTTGAGATCCTTGTTATGGAAAAATGATGTTCCTCTGTGCCGAAGTGTTTTGGATCATGGGATTGTATGTTTATTTATTTTTGTTTTAAATTTTTCATGTAATCCAATGGCCGGAGATACACCGGAACAGAGAAATAGAGGATTTTTGGAACAGATGATTTGATTCTGTACTTTTCAGCCACAATCTTCTCTATTCTTCTTTGGGTAATGAGGTTGCTTCATTTCATTTTGTGGAAATCCATGCTTATTGCAGCGCTAATTATCACATATTGAATAGGATCTATATAATCGTTTTATTTTTTACCTATGTACATTGATGTCCTACTTTTTCCAAAAGAAAAAAGAGGATGTAATATATTAAAGGGCCACTTGGCCAAAAATCCAAAATATTTGACATTTTTAGAAGGAATGACAAGGAACTTTTCCAATCACTATTTTTTTTTTTTTGGTCTTTATGTTTGATTGCAAAAGTTCCTTGTCTTTTCCTTAAAAAATATTAAATATTTTTTGTCTTTATGTAATTTTTTTTTGTCTTTATGTTTGATTGCAAAAGTTCTTTATCCTTCCCCTTAAAAAATTTCAAATATTTTTTGTCTTTATGTTAAAGTTCCTTGTCCTTCCTTTTAAAAATGTCAAATATCTTGGATTTTTTGCTAAATGGCCCTTTTCCAACCAAAACATGAAGAAAAAAATCCAAAATATTTGATATTTTTAAAGGGAAGAACAAGGAACTTTTGTAATCAAACATAAAGACAATTTTTTTTGACATTTTCAAAGGAAAGGACAAGGAACTTTCGCAATCAAACATAAAGACAAAAAAAAATAGTGAAATGTCACTAATTTTTTTAAAAAAATTATAATTTCATACAAAAATTCAAAAAAATAAACTCCTACCTCCTGACCGACCATCACCCCACCTCTAGCCGACCACTTCCGGTGACCCAAAAATTTAGTGAAATGTCACTAATTTTTCAAAGTTCTAACTTCGTATAGCAAATTCAAAAAAATCGACCAACTACACAACTACCAACTCTTCAAACTAGTGAAAGCTTACTGTGGTCCGTAAAATGATACTCCTTCCGTTTCAAATTGCTGGTCATTTTTTGGAATTCCAATTTTTTAGGCACACATGCAATAAATGTATTCACATTAAATAGATTCATTAATTTTCAACAATGGCCTTATAATTCAACTTTCAAGTGTAATGATTGTTGTTGGTAAAGGGGTTCTTTTGGAAAATTGAATAAATTTTGCTTTGACTTTTCAAAGAGGACAAACAAATTAGAATATCCCAAAATAGTATAATGGACAAGCAATTTGGAAGGGAGGGAGTAAAGTTTTTTTTATGAAATCTCGCTGATCAAAAAGTTAGTGAAATCTCACTAATCAATTAGCTAGTTAGTGAAATCTCACTGATCTTAAAACTTTACACCCATCTCTTACCTCTAGCCAACCTCCATCCCACCTCCAGTAAACCTCTTCCAGACTTGCATCTCCGGTTGACGACTCTCACCTCCAGTCAGAGATCCAGAAAATTAGTGAAACTTCACTAATATTAAAAAATCTAATCCGTTCAAATCAGAGGTCGACGTTTGATCCGTTCGAAAACAACGGCGACAGGTGACAATGATAATGCCGACGTACAGAAAATGAGGGGAAAGACGAGGAGGAGGTCAAGGCCATCGCTAACGCCCCCGTATAAAAAACTAGTGAACATTCACTAGTTTTGAAATCTCACATCGTTTCTAAGCAGGGGTGAAAGAGAGAGAGAGAGGTCACCGATGGTCGCTGGTGGTGGGTACAGCGTACAGAAAACTTGTGAACATTCACTAGTTATGAAATCTCATAGATCCAACGTTTTGCAACTTTGATGATTGCTCCGACTGAGCTCCGGTGACAGCTCCACTCATCTTAGCGGCGGCGGAGGTGGTAGCAGGGGTGGTGGTGGAAGGTATGGAAGTGGTGGTGGTTATGGAGGCAGTGGGGCAGTTTGGCCTTCCCATGAATGTCAAATGGTTTGGAATGTCATTCCCATACATGTGAAAAAACGCGTCTCCTTATGTCAAGCAAAGTATGTTGTAGTTTTGCCTATTCCTATATTGAATATCCTCTGTGCTAGGATTGTAATATAGGAAGACACTAACACAATTTACAAAATGTGTATAATATCAGAGAGAGAGAGAGAGAGAGAGAGAGAGAGAGAGAGGACAAAATAAACAATATTTAGACCACATAAGAGCAAATCCAATGCTAGATGCAAAATGGCTATAGCCATTGCCATATTTTGGCACCAACAAGTGGTTTTTGGTGCCAAAATAGAACCCTACCTCCAGTGGTTAGTTCTATTTTAGAACCAAACAGTTCCAAATTTAACTAATTTTCTATCCACCTCACTTTTTACTACTTTTTGAACCTCAATTTAACTATCTACGTTATTTTCAACCCCCATTGTCATGTGATCAATTTATTATAAATTTAGTTATTGGTCGTTTTAGGGGCCATAATGCATTGCTTCATAACATATCATGAGATTGAGTAATAATCAACTTTGTAGAGGGACCAAAGTGCAATTTCTGCACTGTAAATTGGGTAAACAATCAGAGAACATCAGTTCACCATTTGTTCTCTGTTCTTCATCCTCTTTCTCTCTCCCTTCGGAAGAAAATTGGGTAAACAATCAACTTTGTTCTTCGTCCTCTTGCACTGTAAATTGGGTAAACCTCTCTCTCTCTCTCTCTCCGAAAAAAAAAACCCACCCCTAGGTCATCTCCAACAAAACCCAGCCCTTCAAATTCTTCCGATCAAACCCACCATCCCATCTCCGAACAAACCCAATCGATCTCCGTCAACCCCAGTAGATGGCAAGTGAGATGGGGTTCCAAATCCAGGACGACTTTGCATTTTCTAGATTCCGGCTAGTTTTTCATATTCTGAATAGATTTCCAGAATTCAGCGACGGTTCTGGCGAAGTCAGGTAACATTTCCGGTATATTTCAGGTGGAATAGTGAGGTGACAAGGATGGCTATGGCCATGCTTGGTTCTAAATATAGAGCCAAGTATATAGCTTTGTGCCATTTTAGAACCAAATATAGCACTGCACTGGATTTGGGTTTTTGGAGTTTGGTGTCAAATTTTGAGTATAGAACCAAATATAGCTCTTGCATTGGATTTGCTCTAACAATTGATTGACTGATGGAGTACGCTAAGGTTTGGTATTTAGGCGTAACAAAAAATCATGAATGGTGTAACAAAAAAACAAACTGGCGTAACATAATAATAGTATAATACTCCCTCCGTCCTTTTTTTTAATGGTCCAATATTCTATTTTGGGCTATCCCTTATTGAGTGTCCATTTTAAAAAGTTTGGGAGTAAAGTTGGTTCATTTCCCAAGTCACCCCTAAAAAGTAGATTCTATTTTGAAAAATCAATGTGTTAAGTGCAACGATAATATCTCCATAAATAGCTAGTAGAAAATTGAAATTTCTAAAGTGTAATGATAGTATCATCATAAAGAGTTTGAATTTACGAAATTGGAAACGTCAAAAGGCACGGAGAAATTTACCCAATAAAAAAAGGGACACAGGAAATAACCAATGAAATGATATGACATATACCTAGCCAGTAAAGTGTCACATATGATGGAAAGTACGAGGTGAAGTCCTAGTTTATTTCATTTTGAAGTCCTAGAGCTTCGTAGAAAAGGATGCCAATTAGTTCCAATTAATAGGTGTTTGGGAATAGACACGGTACAGATCTAACTGTTTACATTAAATGCACAAAGTGACTATTCTCATACTAGAACCCTCAATCTAGAGGTTGACAAACAGCTTCACGTCAATTTCAAGACCAAGATTTTTCTCATTTAAATTATATGATAACACTTGATAGCAGAGCGTTAACTACCAAAAGATCAGAAGGATAACATAACTGAGGGCGACTAGCGTCACGAGTTACTATACACACTCACCAACTGTGCTGGTGGAGGCCTCGTGTACTAGGTTGGGTACAAATACATTTACAAAACAGCAAAAACAATACACCACAGTATTCTCTTCCGATTGATTACCAAACACGAGAATTTTAGCAGTTATTTGAACCCAATAGCCCCATCACGGAACCCCAGCACTCTCCGCTACTCCACACTACATCACGCAAACAGAAAAGCAAGCAAATAAGCACCACGAAATTGCAATGGAACAAGACTAGTTTTAGCTTGGAGTAGCATTCAACCTTTGGATGAATCCTCAATCCACGGACCATTCATAACCGTCAGGATGCTGCAGGCCTCACTGTATTCCAGATTTGGTAACAGCTTTGGTGTAAGCAAGAAACACCTGTGCGATAGTGCAACAGTTTCCAAGTAATCTGATCAGCTTAATAAGAAAAGCTGAGTTTTGAATTGCCTTTAAACATCATCGCTACAAAATTTTGGGTTATGCTCATATTTGTAATTGTAGTACTCTGATCGCTTACTGTGACAGTGATTATGGACGCCAAGGACATTATATTAGCCAAATAAAACACCAAATATGTTCTATCACTGTTCTTACTGTGGTGTATTTGATTGGCTGGCAGCTCTGACCAATTGCTGAAACATCTTTCTTTCGTTTATGGGGTCCATTCCTGACGCAAATATAGAAAATGAGTTGTATACCATGCATATATACTATATCAAGGAGCTCTAACAATGTAAACACTAACTGACCTTGATTTATCTCATCCACCACCCGAAATGGGCAGTTTGTTAGGTCTTGCAGAGAAACAAGATAAAGAATGGTCGAAACTGAACGCTCCTAGGGAAAGGGAAAATAACTTGTAATATATAGCAGTCAAAATGCAAAAATAGTCAAAAGCAAATGAATGCGGTATGATATTGTACCCCTCCAGACTGATGGTGGGCACTGAGTACTTGAAGTTGTCCTGTTTGCCTGATGATCAGAGTGAAACCAAACAAAATCATAAACCAAGCTTGGTAGAATTGTCTTGACCACAATTTGACAGTGGAAAGGAGATTGCAGATTAAAATGTGTGCCTTCATAAACGAATAAGATTTACTCACGCAGCAAATATGGCCAGTTAAAAATGTAATTATCTCATCACATTAACAACCCAAAACAGAACATTTAGCCAATAAGGTAGAGTTCAGGATTTGGTAGTATTCCTTAGAAACTTTCTTCCCGCACTAATTCCCTCATGTGAAACGTGTATGTGTATAAGTAACCCCACTTTTGCTTTCTCCTCTTCTCAAGGGACCTTTCCAATACCACTAAACAAATGAGAAATTTAAAGAAGCAATCCAAATGTAACTTTTTAAAGCTTGATACCTTTTATACTGTATTACGAAACAACCAGTTCTGCTAGGGGTAAATTGTACCAAATAGAAGAGAAGATATGGAAGTCCTGGTTAGTTTTGAAGCTAAGTAAATGAAAATGTACACTGGCAAAAGAGGATTAAAAATAGTGTACGAAAAAATAATACCGGAACACATTCCTTTGTTTTATAGGCACAAACCCTGACCCTCTTTGCTACAACAATAAGCAAATAAACCATAGAATGGAAGGATAAAGTTTCACAAATGCCACCATAGACTAGACATATATATATGTTCTTTCTCCCCTAAATCCCATGATCCTATACCCTGTTAATAGTGTCGCTTCCAAAATTCGAATCCGCGTGTGAACACATATGCCTCTACACACAAGTGCAGTGAACTAATTTTCACAGATGCATAGGGAATCACTGATCCATGGTTACCTCTCCCTCAGAAAAAAAAAGAAAAGAAAGAAATACAGGAAGAAGAGCTCATCTTTCTGTTACTCCTTCCTTCCTTCCTTCTTTTTTGTTACTTGGTAAAAGAACTCTTCAACAACAAAATGACAACTTTATCCTTCAGTTGCTTCGTAATTATAATTCCCATCGTTTGACGTTCAGCCTTGCATTACAGTTTTATTAGCTTTTAAGACCACTCTTTCATTTTTGCTTGATTCACCTATTTGTGTTTGCAACATGGGACGACGTACACTTCAACCTTATAACCGTGGGATAAACAAAGTGCCCTATATCTTCTTCTCCTAAGCATTTACATCCTAATGGTTCCAAGAATAATCTAAGGTTTGCTTTGCCGCACCACCGAATTTAAACTATATGGGAATAGTCAGTTCCAATCAAGCTGGTTCGTCCTCTTTTATTTCATTTCTGGGGAGGATCAGATCAGATGTATGCAGCCCTATCCCTGTATGAGGAAAGGTTGCTTCTGTGTTAAACCGTGAAGCCCAGGCTGCAATGGAGCAACTCCACCTTGGCCCGCCACCATATTAAGGTGAAAGGCATAATTCTCAAGTAATCAAACATGCTTCAGACACAAAAACCAATTCATTTGAACAGAAACTAAAATTGGTTTCAAAAACTGCAGTTACCTGAACTTTACTTTTATATGTACGCCGTATTTATCAAAGTCCATGTCATGCTCATCTGCAAATAAACTGCTAATTAAAATAGGAAGTGATAAAAAAACATTGAGGAAGCAATGTCTTCCCTGAAGATATTATTTTTTAAAGTACCTAATGAAACTTCTCCAGCAACGGCCATCTCTTGGAAATTATGGCTGAATGTCTCATTTATCTGAGAAACAAGGCTTCTCAATGTTGGAAGCCAACTTTTCTGCAGAAATGCCAAATCAGATATTCTTGAGCTAGTTGATTGGCAGGTATCCTTGAATGAAAGTTGAAAAAAACAGTGGAAGCATTAAAGTGAAGAAAGCCACCAAATCTCCCGCACCTTTAATGCATTTATTTCATCTAATTGCACACTAAATTCCTTCTCGTCCATTTCATGTTTCCTCGAAAGTTCTTCCATCTGGGGTGAAGCAATATATAAATGAATCAAAATTCAGATAACTGAGGTAAGAACTTCATAAATAAAAAAAAAAAGAAGGTAGAATTTACCTTTTTCCTGCGGCTTTCATATTCTTCCAGAATGTTGTGGTTTAGAAAAAATATAGAATTAGCTTGAGCAATAGTATCTTCAATCGAAACCTCCAACTCCTCAATAGTAGCAGGCATCTGAACGTAGACAATGAAGACAGATACAAAATTACGAAAGGCTCTAAAACAAAGAGCTAATCGACTTGACCACCTATGTTACATGGACTTGATTATTATGGATGTTGCATACGGGTATGTCTCCAAGCGTCGATTTCATCAAATTCTTATGCCCAACAACACATGATGGATCAATATATTCACATTTCATGATATGCCTGCTGTATTTAGGGTAACATGATTTTTTGAGAGTATTGCAGATGTGAGGGTGGAAGCGGGCCTTCCAAAAATATGGCGGGCACTACTATGATTCTCAAGACCACCAACAGTTGAGAAGGAGAGAACTCAGGGAAGCCTGAGAGAGAGAGAGAGAGAGAGAGAGAGAGAGAGAGAGAGAGAGATTGGAATGGCACTGGAGCATCAACCAGAGATTAATGCTTGTGCCTTCAATAAGTGTATTACATGCTTTTTCTACTTAGTGTCAACTCTTTACTATATACAAGCCTTGGGGGAGAAGAGAGCCAGCTGTAGGGCTCATCCCCATTGGTGGGTAGAGTGGAGGTTGACATGTTTTCCTCTTTGAGTCAAAGTTTAGGCCTTGGGGATTGTACCATGAAACCAAGGTGTCAGATGGTAGGCATGACACATCTTCCGAGGTGTCGGATGTTGGTCAACACCCCTCAACTTAGAGCACGTTGACGACGGGCTCATCCTTTTTAACAAACCCCTTGCTCTAGCCTCCAAACCACATGCCTCCTTAGGTCCCAATTGAGGTAACTATGACCTGCTCCCGGCTTAGGGTGGTGTTGGAGTCGCCTTAATTATTTATTGATGACTCAAAGAACACGGAGAGCACCATAGTGACGGCTCTCTAGATCATAGGCAAGGGCTATTGCAGAGGATATCCTTTTAAGGTGAGGTGCCTGGTCGCACCTTGGGAGGACATCCTGGGAGGATTCTATTTGCCCAGATGGGCCCTTCCCCCGGGGAGGGTGTGTCCTTCCCGGATGGCTTCTTCCTTCGGGAGAGGGTGTATCCTTGCCCAAATGTCTCTATCCTCTGTGAGAGGAGGTATCATTAGCCCAATGCTTTGCTTAAAGAAAAGGGAACCATATGCAATCTTGCTCCTTTGGGTGCATAGCACTCAAAGGTGAGATGCGCGAAGGCAATCTCACTCGTCCAGAGGCGGCCTTGCTCATCAAGGAGTGAGATTCCAAAGGTATTGGGCCCAGAGGTGGGGCGCCCAAGGGCACTCCTCGAGATGGCATGCTCGCAGGTGGGGCACCTAAAGGTGGAATGACCGGAGGCACTCTTGGAAGATTGCACCTTCTTGAGTGGAACGTGCGAACATTTGCTCAGTTAGTGTTGGGAGTCCATTGGTGTTGGGACATGGGTCGCTTAGGGACATTCCACGAGGTGGAGTCCCACCGGATACCCGCAAGTCTAAGAGTTCCACAAATGGTTACATGATAATCTCAAATACCAAAAATATACTAGCTAGGTGGATGTCCAACCATCCACATAGGTTGGACACATATCCCACAACTTCATCCAACTGTCACGTATCCATACTATTCGACCAAATAGAAGGGTTACTCCTCCGTACGTGTTTATTGGTCCATTTTCAGCATTCGTGCCATGTTTTAAATTGTCTATATATCTTTCAATTCATATTTCATGATTTTGAAAATTTCCTGTAATTGAACTAATTGAGATCTATCAAATAAGATCCATGTTGCATATTTTTAGAGATTCGTATTGAAACAGATGTACAATTTTTTAAAGGGGTGGAATACTGAAAGTGGACAAACACAGACGGAGGAAGTATATATTTAACTGGGTCCAAAGCTGTTAAAGTTGCAAAGTTGCCTTCACTGATCAGGGTAAGCATCAGCACCTTGCTAAATTTGCTCCATCTGATGTGAAGAAGCTAGCTGAACGACAACAAGTTGATGCTGAGATTGTCACTTCAGTATAATCTTACATACCCTACCCATCTGGATATTAGTAGCAGATTTCGGAGTATGACTCTTAAGATCTTACTTTTGTCAATTGACTGTCATCAATTGCAACAAGATGACGAGTTTGCAACACTAATAACTTGACACTAATGATGAGAAATGTTGTTTCACCAATTACTTAAGATGCTTGAAAGATGCGAGAACGAGAACATATGGTTGCAATGCAACTTTTACTCTCTGCCATGGCTGGCGCTGTCTTTCTCTCTCCCTCCATCGATGTACTTTAGGGCTTGGATTTAACGCTGAAATGAAAGAACATCTATATATCTACAGTTTGTATCTATTATTACACTTTTTACCCCTTAGTTACTTAGTATTTCTTTATTATGCTGTTTAGGTTTAAGAATGACAGTTTTTAACCCGTTTTAAGTTTTAAAATTGCATTTTGACCCAAAATGTGTCCCGAAACGTATCCACTGTGTTTCGAAAACGTATCCAAGCATGTCGAAAATGTATCCGACTCAGAAAAAAATAAAAAATATTTGAATACTTATTTTCACGTATCAGGGACGTTTCCGAGCGTATCCGTGTCCAATACGTGTCCGATACTGATTCGTTAACCCCGGGAGAGTATCAGTGCTTCTTTATATATATATTACCGTATCCCCTACATATTGTACCCAATCACATATCCGCGTATCTGTACCCCATCTCCGTATCTGTGCTCAATCACATATCCGCGTATCTGTACCCCAATCACATATCCGCGTATCTGTACCCCATCTCCGTATCTGTGCTTCTTAGAATATAGTAATCAAAGTGGGCGATAGCAGTTGTAAGGCCCTAGGAAATTTTAATTAGTATTTTCCTAAAAACGTGATCATCATCTAACATGGTTGAAATGGTTTGAGTTTTTTGGCAGACACATAAACATGTCATGAGGATCTTGATTCGTAATCTTTTCTTTTGAAAAACAGAGGGTCTATGTGGCACGAGGGTGACATCAAGCACCATCTTTGATGACTTTTTGGCCACTTATAAACCTATTGGCTATTTGGAATGCAGGAAGACACTAGCGTAATTTTGATAATTTGGAATGGGAACCTACACCCATAAAAGGGGACTTCTATTGACACACATTTATCTCAGTATACCCCAAACACAGTCTAGGATATTGCCGAGTAATTACTATTTACTAATGAAATTACCAGAAGGATAAAAAATCCTTATTGTCTGTTTGTGTGCTACTTTCAATTTTGTGTGATCTTCTGTGGCTTGGGGATCTTCCAGGTTACATCATCCTCTCTCACGTGGCGCCAAAAAATTATAGTAGCACAGCGAAAGAATCAACATTTTGATCGAAATTGCTCTAAGTCTCTAACCATATAGATTCAAAGTTAATGCTTCTCAAAAAAATTCATAGTGGGTGGTTTTGATTGCTTAAGTAATCATTCGTTGCATTTAGGCTTCAATCTATCATTTTCCCACGTGATCATCTTTTGGTGTTTACCCCCTCATATATGCTTTTGTTTTACCACCACACGCTGTGTTTGTTTGTTTTGCAATCAACTTGCACTAGTTGACGGCAAATTTTATCCTTGCACAATTCAGTTCATTGTACTGGGCTGGCATTACTTTTTTTGAGTTTTTTTCCTTGATGCTCTAAGTCCTTTTCTACAACTGATCTCGCTAACAACATTTTCTACACTGGACTTATTTCTCCCAGTCCAAATTCATCACCATTTTTTCCTCACTTCGCTGGCCATCAATCATGCCATAGGATGAAATTTACGCATCATTGTGAGGCAAAGATGAACCTAAACCTTAAGTTCTTCACTACTCTTCCAAAAAAAACTTAAGTTCTTCACAAATTGTTCACTTTTCCCCAAATCCCTGTTAATTGTGTCTACGTTATTTGGATCTTCTATAACCAATTTGCCATGAGTAGAGAGGTAGGCCAGACTTATATACTAGTTTTATAGAAAATAATTGATCAACTTGGGACAAACTCCAATATTCCACATGTGAAACCACGCTAACTTGCAAAATAGGTTTCATAACGAAACAAGGCTTCTTTAAGGTAAAAACAAAGGGGTGAGAATATGTAGTCCTGTGAGACTACAGTAGCCTAGCTCTGATTCTATGTTAAAGCATCCCAAACGACACCAATTGACCGTGCGTGGTGAGCCGACCCAGCCTCATATATGTTTGTGCTTACTGGTAATAATGATTTAGTGTGGGATAAATTCCAACAGTTGCTGTATAGAACTTACCCCTCCTTTTTCTTGTTTGTGTGACATTTTCTCACTTAATTTTGAATCTGTCGCACAATACAATGGAAGAATAAAGGCTTAGCATGAGATGAATTGATATTGGGGCTTAAGGCCTCTCCTCTTGGGAAATAAAGTGTACGATGGGCACATAGACAGTAGTTAGCCCCTGAGTACCACAGATATGGATAAGGACACGGACACGGCCGGAGATATGGATATGGATACAGGACACGGCAATTTGCAAAGAATGGAGACATGGACGCATGTTCTATATTACACTTTTTGCCCAAAACTTTTGATGTTATCAATATTTATAAAAACCAAGGTTCTAAAACTCGCTAGGCGCTCCCAGGGCGGCCGGGCACCTTCTAGCTTCAAGGGCCGAGTACTCAGCGCCTAGTCGGGATAATCAGTCTAGTCAGGCTAATCGGCGAGGGTCCTTCTAGTGCTTAGGCGGCGAGTACTCGGCCTTCCAGACCTTCTTTTAGAACACTGATAAAAACACCCAGCTGTGTCCCCCAACATGTCCGCTGCGTGTCCCACCATATTATTTAATGGACCCCGAGTGTCTCCAGGGTGTTGTGCGTCCCCGAGTATCCTACATGGATATAGCGATCTCTAAGAGTGTAGAGGTTAATCTTGATGTTGACATTATTAAATTATATCTAAGCTAATGCTTTCAAGTGACAACAGTAAGTAAAAGACAATGCACCTGATATGGACAAAAAACTAACAAAACAAACACATAACATGCACTGTTTTTTACCATGATTTGAAGTTTACATGGACATCAAACTTCAAAATAGTAGACAAACCTCAATAAATGCCTGTTTAAGTTCTGTAGTGAGAATCGCAACAGATTCTGCATGTCTTTTTGCAGCTGACAATTGTTGTTTAAAATCCTCCACTTCGTTCTTACCTAATCAAACAAATTAGAAGCAAATCATAAGGCATTGAATTAGCATGGACCACCTGTGAAGATAAAGCCCTGAAAAAACTGCAATCAGATACTAGAAAGTGGGGGTTGGAGAGTTGATATACCAAAATGATATGACTGAAAAAAAAAAAAAAAACATGAATCAATAGAACTGATGGCAGAGAACACGGAAATATACTTGGTTTCAATTAGAAGATACAACTGTTCTCAGGCACATTTAGAATGAAATGTTTTTGTAGAAAACCTGAGAGATAATTCCTTATAGTGAGAAAACTAGCAATTGAAACCAGTAAAAATTACAAGAGCAAATATATTTAGAGCGATAAAACTAGAGCCATTGAAAAGTACCAATTTCTTTTCTTCTTTGCTTTAGCTTGTTTTGGTATAATACGGTCCTCAAACCTCCTACTTTTTATACCTACTCGCTTTTATCTCCTTCACAAAAAACCCTAACCAAGGACCCTATCTTGTCTCTACTTTCCATCTCCTTTAGATTTCCATCGTTCAGTATCTCCTACATCAAAGCACCTATGAGCCACATGAATAACCACTACACGACTGCCATACATCACAGCCTTTCAGCCATCAGCATATCCTAAAATTCTTTTAGGCTTAAGAGTCCTCCAAAAGAAAAAAAGAAAAAAGAAAAACACACCCCCACACGAAGACACAACTGTTATTGGGATAACATGGGTACTGTTATTCCTGTTGGCCTGAATCGGAGTAGAAGTTTTTACCATATTGTTTCCTACTTGGAGGTCAATAACCTCCATCATTGGTAGAGAGATACAGAGACGAGGGTTTGATCAATAGAGAAACAGAGACTAGAGGCTTCGACGATCGAGAGAAAGATCAGAGGAGCTACAACAATGGACTTCGGGTTCCGGGTTATACAACTTAAAAAATTTAAAATAACTGATATATGTAGCCCTGCCGCATCCCTATGAGTGTCCCAGGTGTGTCTTCATGCTAAGCCGTATCCCTGTCGTGTGTCCCTCATGCTAAACTGTATCCCTGTCGTGTCCCACATCGCCTGGGTACCGAAAATATATGAAATATATAAGCACGAGGGCACCCTCATCTCATGAGCTAGCTTTTGAGGTTGAGTTCTACCCAAGACCGTGTGACAGCGTGTCCCGTACGTATTTTGGAGGGTCCTAGCTGTGTCCAATATGGATATGACGACCTCCTGGGAGTGTTGGTGCTTCATAGATAACAACACGGATTGACAAAGAGAGGGCCTACTCTTCATGTCAAATTGCTTCATCACGAAGATTCCTCATAGTATACACTAACATGTCATAAGTAGTGTCCTTAATTTTAATGGTACTGGAACACGATGGATTCAGAGAGAGACAAGAGATATGAAATATGAAATATGAGATTCAGCATTCAAAAACAAAAAAAAAAACTTCTGAAATGGATTAAGCTGAAATCTATCAAATGCAATGACTTACAATATTCTAAATGTGTAGATGCTTGCAGGACAAAATTCTCTTGTTGTTTGACATTGACTTCCATCTCTCGAATCTGAGCCACAAAAAAAAAAAGGATTTCAGACTGACATTTACCTAAATTAGTTGATCCACTGTTATGACCTCAATCAAAAAAAAAAAAAAGAGGAACCTAAAAGGTACATGCATTATAGCACACGGGAACATAATCTAATCGTTATATATATAAAAGATCCACTTGGATTCTAATTGGCTTGTAAGTTGCAGCCAACATCTTCAAAGTTTTTAATACGTAGCCATTTTTTGGATATCCATGTTAGCACATAGCAATGCTATTATTTTCTTTTCGTAAGCAACAGAGATGCAAAAATACTACGCCCTTTGGATTTGCTGATCGTGATCTATTCATCTTGTGCTTGGAGAAGTACCATTCAAAGTTTATCTGGAAATCCATGAAGTCTACGACATGGGTATTAACATCTACTCAGAAAAATCCCAGTCTGATGACCAGATACAAGTATGACTCATTTAACAGTTCACAAAGAAGAGATATTATACATGACCTGATCAAATACCACAAGGTAACCTAGCAACTTTAGATTTAAATCTGGCCAGGAATCCTATGTTAAAAAAAGGTTAACTTCAGCATTTGGGAAAATAGAGTAACCATCATATGTTGCGACTCTCAACCAAGATAAACAGAAAAGAAGCCTCAAAGTCCTCCAGACGAGCATTTTACTGCTTTTGGAGAAAGGTCAATGACAAGGGACAACCATAAGCAAAGTGACCATCAATTGAAGCTCTACATAGAATTACAAACCCACAATCACCACCTCTCTTCTCGAGACCAGATCCCCACAACCTAGATACCTCCTACCCTACCTCTTGCTACAAGAAACGGAATGACTCTACCCATGCATGGCAAAGGAGGAGCGAACAGCTTTCAGCTCATAACTACCTAGATACAAGAAGAGGAAGGCGCACTCGATTTAGGGGTGCTTTGGCTTAAGGCACAAAATCCAGGACCTTCATGGAAGGTGATAGCAAGCCCAATGCAACTCAGAATCCTCCCCCTGTGCATGGGAGTGACAACAATGCAGGTCCATCAACCAATTGGATCAACAACAAAAGCAGAATAAAGATAAGTGCAAGTTAATTACTCCGCCTGGAACCAAGGTCTGTTCGGTCTTCTGAAATGAGAATGATGCCATGTAAGATCTTCTGCCAATGCCCTTACATTCAGTCTAATATTGCTAACAAGTGTATGTAAC
This sequence comes from Vaccinium darrowii, assembly GCA_020921065.1. Lineage (NCBI taxonomy): Eukaryota > Viridiplantae > Streptophyta > Magnoliopsida > Ericales > Ericaceae > Vaccinium > Vaccinium darrowii. The sequence continues at coordinate 19,591,364 of CM037157.1, forward strand.
TTACCAACGCTAATATGTAGGGGTTTCTGAGTAGCACCACTCTTTCATAAAGAACTTCTGCTAATGCCATCCTATTCAATCTAATATTTTCGGGCAAGTGCATGTATTTTTTGTTTTGGTGCACGCAAGTACATGTAGTTTACCAACTCAAATAAATAGGGGTTTCTGAGTACCATCACGCATTGAACACTTTCTAATTGTCCAAAGCCTAAAAGGAAAAAAGAAAACGAGCAACTGACCAGCAGTTAAAAAAAACAGAGTATTGGTTAGTTTATGCTGAAAGGGCCAAACAACCTGAACAACATCAAGCAGTTATATTCACGTGATGGGGGCCCTATTTCTACAACCTTAAGTGTTTGTTTCAAAAACACAAGGTAGTAAAGATCTTCCTAACTATGGCAAATAAGATACTTATACCAATATGTATCCTGCACATGACCCTGAACACAATAAATAAATTATGCGGGGGCGGGTGTCAAGAGAAGGACAAGTGTCATAATTATAACCAGCTAGCATGATAAAAGAGATTAATTAACCACCTTTGCTTCAAGTTCAATTGAGGCTATTTTTCTTTCAGCAAAACTTCGTCTGTAAGCAACAGCTTCAATGATTAAATTCTGGGAACAGAACAGAAAAGTTAGAAATAAAGCAGTAGATGAACAAATGAATATTATGGCAATTTCCAACTACCAGAATATTGATGATCGGCAAAACAATATCTCAATCGTAAAGAGTACCTATAAACTAAGGCACGGGAATGTCAAAACTGAAGCGAAACAGATTACAACCTTAATTTCAATTGCACATTCAAACCGCCGAACATTTAACTTTCCCGCAGTGTCAACCAGCTTTGCAAGGACGGTGTCCAGGTCACCCTCCTGTTCCATCGATTTCAGTTTTATCTTTCTTTGATCTATGAACACCAAGACGGGGTTAATATGAAACCCTGAACCGTATGCAACATTTTTATTCAAAAAAGAAGAATCTCAAAGATACTTACTGATACGGTTTTCCATTTCACGCCGTTTCCTCTTCTCAAGTTGTACTGAGCTCATAATCTCCTCCTACAAAAAAGCATACATTTTTATTCATAATGACAAGCACACCGAGGCATAGGGATATTAGGAAAACTGTAGAGAACACTTTTACAGGAATAAGACATTTAAATTTTTTTTTGGAGAAGTGTGGCAAAAGATCTTGTACCTTACATATAAGAGTTGTTTCTATCTGAGTGCATGTAAGAAGTTCGCACAAAAAGACACATACACAGTTTTCAGGAAAACCCATTGCAGGTCCAGCAAAATAAGCACCATGTATGCCTAAAAACCATATCAGCTACAATGTGAATTTCTTTTTGGGGAAGTTATTTAGGTACATTGGGATTCTTTGGGGAAGCTTTTTTCCAGATGATCTTATTTTGCGCTTGAGTAGTTTACAATATTAAGCAGAAAAACAGGGGAATGAAACAAAGCATGTTGATTAAAAACATTTTTCAACAATTACATATCTTTCTTGATGAAATAACAATATACACAATGAAGATTACAAAAATAAAAATTGGATTGAGTCGTTGACATACCCTTGTCTTATCCACACATATATTTCTTTAGGTTTTGCCAAACATGGTACCTAATCCCATGATTCATAAGCTAACACTGGTAATAAAATGGAAATAAATTTTGGAGGTTGATGTCAACTGCAAAACTTTTTTTTTTTGGTTCGTAAAAAAGGGAAACTAATGTAAATGAGAGTTATTTTAAGTTTGTGTAAACTTCTTTCTCATAAACTAAAGGTTACAACAAACTAACTCTTTGTACTTTTCAGTTGTGTTAATTTGCCATTATATGTTTGAAGTTCTCACTGGATTCGAACACTTTGAATTGGGTTTTGAGATTTAGGGAGAATTTTTGTCACCCATAGGAGGTTCCACAAGTAAATCCCCCTTACTACCTCTCTAGAAGCCCTAAATCCTCTTACTTCTACAAAATTTTCACACAAAACGGAAACAAAAAATCACAATAACAGTAATCCTTAAGCAAACCTACAATATAGTGTCTTACGTTAGTTTTGGAGCTAAATCTGGTACAAGTGCACTCAACAAAACCTCAGTAAGACGGCTAGGTTTTTTATCTACTTCAAAGTAGGAAAACATTCACTTGGAGCTGGGGTTTTCAGAATTAATAATTACAGGTGGCAAAGGCTCTGAACACTTGCAATGAGGACAACAGACCGGGACCAGATGGTTTCACGATGGTTCTCTTACAAGCAGCTTGGAACACATCTAGGGTAGTGTTGCTCCATTCTAACATCTTTTAGACAGGCTCTTTTGAGATAAGTCACAACGCCACCTTCATCGCCTGAACTCCAAAGGAGGGGTTGGAGTTGAATTGAGAGAGAGCCAATAGGTCTTGTGGGTTGCATTTAGTAACTCCTAGCGGAAATCCTAGCATTATAGCTCTAAAGTATACTATGTGAGGTTCTGTGAGACAAAATTCTCCTATAGGGGGAGGGCAAATTCTGGACGCAATCTTAATAGCAAATGAAATGGCCAATAATGGAATCAAGTAGAAACGCCGGTAATTATTTGAATTTCGAAGACGGAAAGGCTTTAGGTTTTAGTTCAAGATGGATAACATACTTACGATGGTTCTTTTCCATGTTTAGGTTTTCCGCATTGGTGAATGCATTCCCCTCTAGCTTCTTTTTTAGTTGCAGGCATAGAGACATGAAGATCCTCTTTTCCCTATTCACTTTATTGTGCTTGTGAAAACTCTGTAGAATCCTGACGAAAGCAATGTAGAGCGAAGCGATCAGATGTTTTAAGGTGAGTGGTATGCATGGACGAGAGTACCACCTCCTTTTTTTGGACAATCGTAGCATTTTGTGAGAGCCTAGTGAGGAGCAATGTTGCACTGGCGATAGCTTTTGATCCGTTTACTGTTTATTTCTAGGTTGTGGTAAATGTTGGGAAAAGATAGGTCATTGCACTTTGAGAAGTGAATGTGTAGAGCTTGACCTACTCAATGAGGGCATCCTTCCCTCGTGTATTAGGGTTTCCCTCTTGATATACTTGCATACTAGTGTACTGTGGTCTAGGATGATGCAGAGAGATTCAGAATGATTGGCTGGATGGAAAAGACAACACCTTTCTACAGGCAATAAGGTCACCTTGACAACCTATACCTTGGCTAGCTTGCCCACCTACTTCTTGTCTCTTTTCAACATTCCAGCTTCAATTGGAAAGAGACTTGGTTCTTGTTAATAAGTAATGGCCATCACATCAATAAAGAATGCAATCAAGGGAATGCCACCAAGACTGAACCCTTCATCACTAGAAAAGTGCCAAAGATATGAAGGCCCACTCTGTACCTGCAAATAGAGGGAATCTACAAAAACTGCAAAAAGAATCTAGACTAGCAATCACAACCGCCAAAACCTGACTATACAAAATAGTCACGAAACCACTCTTTAAAAATGAAACTACTCCTCGCTCGAAAATATCTTCTACTACATTCCCGCCAAAGCATCCCTAAGACGCAACAGATCTACCAACCAAGATTTCCTCTTTTGTTTCCCTATTCTTGTACGTCTCCAGCTCTGCATCATCCCAGCCACATGTCATCATGAAGCACTCACTCAATCCAGTCAAAGAGAGAAAAAAATTGAAAAGCTCTATTGCAACATAGCATTGGATTAGCAAATAACAAACTGATCCTTCCACAAAAACAACACCAAATTTATGAGGTATCTCTTCCACTTTATGAACTATAAGGATGTTAATGGTCAAGTATTCTTCATGAGTCGTCCACGCAAATTCCCATCTTGGAAGTCACCCCCAACTTCATATGCCTGGTCACAGGAACCAAACACCAAAACTACCACCCAACTCCTTAAAAAACGAAGCAACCTCAAATCTTCCCCTTGCACCTCCCTCCACCAAATTTTGTCCGCCCCTCACAATCACTTTGAAAGCCATAGAGTAAAGTGAGCAGCCCACACATCTGCTTTAGCTCTGAATCATGCAGAGGTCTGGGTTGTGAGTCCTTTGGTGTCAACGATTTTAGGAAAATATAAACAATACCCAAAACACTACCAAAGTCGTAAGCCAACGGATGACAAAATAAACTTCCCAACGGTTTGTTCCCACCCATGAGTGTCTCAAAAACTTCATATGATTTCCCCCTCCTCTCTCCTCTGACACACGTCAAATACCCTTCATAACCCCTTCCCATTAAGACAAGACACTCCTATCGTTGTCTATTCACCTGAGTGCTCATCATACTTAGAAACCACCATTCTTCAAAATGAACCAGCTTGATGTGTGTGTCTGTGTAGAGAGAGAGAGAGAGAGAGAGAGCATTGCCTCTTTTTGTAAAGGTCTCCTTTTGCTGTCTTTTTTTTCTACTAGGACTTGTCATTTCAAAAAGAATGCGCTCTATGTTTATCGTTCAACATATAGACAAGGACATATAATATAATTGCTCTATCACCAAAATGAAGTAGCTTACACGCTGCCTTTGAAGTTTGGCTGCCTCATCCTCTGCATGTCTTAGCTCTGTCTGGAGAGACTTCGAACTTTCATTGATATGCGTGATAATTTCTTCAAGTTCCTTTTTCCTGGATCTAAGCCTCTCAAGTTCACCACCATCTTGATCTGCAAATAAAAAGGCAGTTTTGAAACAAACAGAAAATTATGCAAGAGAAAGATGTAGCTCAAGTAAAGATTTAAAGAAACATACTGCACAAAAGGAGACGAGAATGATCCACAGGTTCCACAAGGGCTGATACATGACCACCATATCTAGATTTAGACCATCTATAATGATTTTCTGGAGTCCAAAAATCAAAAATTCCCAATCTTTGGATTTCATCAGCTCTCTGATCAGTTTCCTTGGAACCAATGTACTGGGCAAAATACAAATATTTTAGAACCCCAACTGAAATTAATCACATAATAAGTTTATTTCCAAAAGTACACCCATAAACTATAAGAAAATAATGTGAACTCATAGCGCGTTGTAAGGTTACAGAATTGTCCAGCCCAAATTGGCCAATCAAGACGTCTTTGACAGCAACAGGAGCATCAAAAACCTGGTCCAGCCTAGAAGAGATCCCAAGGGCACGCATCTGCATAAATTCATATTTTTTGTAACCGGTGAGCATAGACACAAACCTAATCGGGAATATCAATTAAGCCATATCAAAACATGCCTCCTCAGACACATGAAAGGGCTCTTCCTCGCGGTTTCCATCTCCCACGTGATTTACGACCGGAACATCTAATGATCCAAGGTTTTTTACCAGTGTGTCACGATCACCAGAATCTTGTGTTATGAAAGACTGCAATTAACGAAATTGTAGAACGAAAATAATATAAGAAATAATAACATACAATAACCAACATATTCACTGTTCATATCGATGACTATCACCAAACCTAATATAAATGTGAAGAACTTATTGCCGCATAAGCCATGTAAGGTAGTAGGAATAAGGAACCAACTTAAGCATAGAATATAATGAAAACCAGAACATCTTGATTAAGAGAAAAAAGAGTAGGCCAAAAAGCTGCAGATTCCAATTTTGATTCGAAAGTACAACCAAATCAATGAATAACACCAAAACTGTACAATGGATAAAACATTGAACACCTCACCACTATTCTTCCATAACTATTCAGTCCATTCCTCACCTTCAAATACCTCAATAATCATATTCACCACGGATCTTTGCAAAAAAGTGTAATTTAGAATTCATTTGCTTTAATCTCAAGCAAACTATATACATGGAACGACTGCCATATGGACCGATCTGAATTAAAAATCAGGGGAGGGCTACAATGAAAGAAGGGCAGTCTTACCAGACCTTATCTCACCCAAACAACAAAATCTCACCCAGCTTTATAGGGGTCGGTTCTGGGTACACATAAAAAAAACATATAAAAAGACACTCCATCTCAGCCATTCAAACTGATGGCTGAGATTAGAAGTTGGGTTATTACAATCTCTCCCATATATCTCACACTCATGCTATCTTCTCCCTCCTACAACAGTGACAACACTACAGCCGTCTCTCTCTCTCCATTCACGCTACAAAGTTGCATCTCAGCCCTCCCTCTCCTCTCCATCTCAGCCATTCACAATCAGACTTACGCAACAAAATTGTAGTAGTCAAAATAGGGTATTGGGTTTCTACTCCTTGGGCTTCAAAATCAAGTTGCAAACTTAAAAAAAATACAGATTGGAACTCGAATCGAATCAATCAGAAGACCTCTAGCCATTTTCTACCATGAAAGCCCCTAAATATCAGTTATATAACATCACCATTCACCGGCGTCCATTGTAGAAGAAAACCCATTAAGAACCATGTTCTTGTATCACAAAAAGTTTGGGTTCCAAAAATCAAAAAGTAAAAATCTTGAAGTTTGCCCAACGTGATAGAAAGCGGGAGGAAAATTTAATTCTCTTAGATTTAAGTAATAAACTTCACTTGATTGCATATTTCAATGTGTTTATTGATAGAGATTGCTTTCTAGGGTTTATTGGAGGCAGATTGAAGAATTAAATTTTGGCACCAGTGGCTGCGTTGCTTTGAAAACAGGGGGCCGAGAGGAGTGGTGGTGGACTGGTGGTGGTGGTGGCTAGGGGGGGGGGGGGGGGGGGGGGGGGGGGGGGCGGCGGCGGCTAGGGTCAGGGTTTGATGGTAGCGGTGTGGGTATATTTTAGGGAAGAACATGAGTAATTTTAGGGTGTGGGAATGTTTTGGGGGAGAGAAGTTAGTTTGAGAAGTTTTAATCTCAACCGTTGGTTTCAAGGACTAAGATGGAGTGTCTTCTATGCGTTTTTTTTGTGTCCCCAGAACCGGCCCCAAATATATAGACACTACATGTACAAGTGTAATGGTACGAGTACAATGGAAAAAAGTTCTTTTTGTCTTTGAGATGAGTAAATTAGAAAAGCATCGGAGATAATAGAAGTCTTGTTCTCCAAGGGATTTCCCTAATTTCTTCTTTGTCCACTTTATTTTGAGTATTTTGAGTAGTTCTATTGACTTTCTCGCATGAATGTAAGCCCACAAAGCAAGTGATTAGTTTGCATGGATCAGATGCTATGATGGTCTGGTGTTTGTATGCTGTCTTGAAGCATGGGATTTCTGAAGGAGAAGAGAGAAAGCAAAAGAACGCCGGCTGTAGAAGGGTACAAAGCAGGTTTTGTGGCTGTTGCAGTACATGCATGTCTCCCTGTTGATTGGGTTAATGCGTACTTTTGGCCCATTCAATTTCTTATCATCATCCATGTCCTATTTGTTCAACTTTTTGGCTTAGTTTGGCATGTCAAACAATGGAAAGACCTGATAACCTGTTGCCTAATAGCCAACTTTGGTGACTGACATCTAATTGGTCCTACACTCAAAATATGTCAAACTAGTTTACTTATTTCCTGTGAGTGTTATTTGAAATCAAAAATATTTTTCCTGGAATTGAGTTCTGATACGGTACAAGAAACCCACATAGAAAACGACTTTCTATACGTAATTTAAAACTAACTCTCGCATCTGAAGTTCAAATGAATAGGGCTTAAAACTAGAATGTGACTGGATAATTTCAGGAAAAATCAAATACGTTAGCCCCCTCAAACTGAATTATATCTTCTAAATTCAGTCTTATTTTCTGTTAGGAACCTGAATGGTACCGGCAAACATGTGAATTCAGAAAGATCATAACTCGAGACTCCACAACCAATGTTTTGAAACCCGGACCGGAGGGCAAACCGGAAAGGGGACCGGGCGGATGGGTCACCGGTTGAACAGCTGTTGAACCGCTATCGAACCGTGATGTCATAATTATGTCATTAATATATACTTTTTAATATGAAAAATAAACGTTGGAAAAGAGAGATGACATAGGAGAAATGAGAGATGAAATTCTGTATTTGGGTTTAGTACTTTTGTCCCACATCGCTCAAATTGGAGATTTGAGACAACCTACAGCACTATAAAAGGTAAAGAGAGAGGCCTCCATCTGCAGTTGCCCGAGTAAAAGCCTGCGAAGTGGCCCACGTGGACCCTATTGCTTTAAAGAGCAGCTGTAAAGACTGGAGTTCAAGCTTTAAATGTTCCGGTTCGGTCCGATTGACCCGCAGACGAGTCGAACAGTTCGCCGGTTTAACCGTTGCTGCCCACCGGTTTTGAACATAAACGATTCATGGGGTCACCCGGACTGGAGCAAGGTCCGGTTGACTTGTCAACCGGCCGAACCGGCCAATCCAATCCGGTTTTTAAAACATTGTCCACAACTAAATAGTTTTCAAACCAGTGTCAAAGTACAGATTCCTATCTTCGATTTTATTCAGCTTGTCTCGTAAAATTTCATTGGAAGGAGAAAATATTTTTTCACCAAGATTTTTTATACGTCCATCTACGAGACTAATTTACTTATACATCTGACGCATTGTGAGTCTATAGTCCCATGTGTGGAGCTCCATGGGTAATACTAGGTTGTTGAGATGAGACTGAGGGTGAGGAGACTCTAGTAACTAGGAAAAAGTTGTGGTTATTACTCCAAAAAAGTGGTGACTAGTTTCTCAAGAATTTTAGGACATGTCCTAGTGCACCAGCCGGCTCAATTGCATATTTTCAGGGAGAATACCAAGGTGCAATTCTGAGGAGACTCTAAGTTAACATTGGAGGCCAGAAATTGCAGAGCAGGATCCAAAGCGGCGGCTGCTACAAGAATGGAATATTCAGAGTATTCCCTGAGATACGACATGGTGCAAATATCTTTCGTTCAGTCACATTTAGCTAACAGAGCATAAGATTTGAAACAAATATTTTGACAAATTATATAACAAGATTCCATTGGTTCTATCTGTGCCTAGTGCATGCCATGTTTTGTAATCGTTACCAGTTATCACTGAATTATCTGTTTTAGAACTATTTTCTATTACGCCTCTTTCTACATTCACTGAGATCTGAGCTCAACATGTATCATTTACCATTTTCGGGTAAACGGTTTGGATGCTAGATTAGGTATACGGGTTTTCAAAACTGGTTGTATCTGGACGTCCATAGGATGATCATGAATGGCAACATCTCTCATCTTTCTTGGTCAGTTATTATCTTTCTTGGTCAGTTATTATCAGTACAGGTAGCATTCATTAGCTTAATTGATGCATGACTATGTAAGTCTTATGACCATTCTGTTACATCAGTCCATTGATGTGATTTTATACTGTATGGGCTGTTTGCCCCAATGGTTATATAACAGATATATATGTGTATTGATGCTATGGAATTGTTTGAATTGATCTATTTACGACAGGGTGATTGAGCTGAGTTGTCAGGCTTTCGTTTTTTCATAAGCTGAGGCTCTGTGCGCCAATATCAATCTAATATTCGAGTTGATATTTATTCAATTACACTGTGCAATAGAGTCGTCATGCAATCTTGTTTTTATAAGCTGAAACTCTGTAGCACACACCTAGCAAGGGCGAGACAAAAAATTCGAAAAAGGGTTGCAGCATCCATGCCATAAGTTTATACCACTTTATGAGCAAGTGTGCTGCCAGGGAGATCCTAACTAGAACTATGACTCCATTATAGCAAACTTGAGAAATTAATTAAGAGCTTGTCTGTACCAATAGAGACAAATATAAGCCCCATGACAATCTGGACCAAACTAAAAATCACAGTCCATTACCCAAAATATTGATAACTCCTAATACCGAACTACAAAAAAACGCATGTAACTGAATAGCAACATGTAACCTAAAGAAACCCTAAATTACAACAAGATTCAAACAAAAAACATGACTATGAGTGGTTCCGAAGGCCTTATAAATAAATAGCAAACAACTAGAGAAACCAAAATCTCTTGTTTCCAAGTGTTGACTTTGTAAAATCATGGGATTACTTTTTTCTCTTTGCTTGGACCTCTTAATAGTAATTAAACTGTGACAGCATTAAATGCATCCTACTAAAATAAACCCATAGGCCTATCATGTTGCATGGAGCAATGACATCATCATATCCGACAATAACATCGCCAATCCTATTTGCATCTAGTTTACATAGATGCTGTCTAGGGCCATGATGTTACACATACTAGACACCAGAATCCACATAAATTACCTCTGAAAGTACGTCATTCAACTTTTTTGTTAGCCCTTGCTCCTGCCACTGAGATATTCAATGAAACGAGAGAAGCGCAAGGGTACAAACCATACTTCACAAAGGAAGAAAGTGCTGAATCCAAATGAGGGCAACAAACATTTGTAACCTCGGCTAAAGTTAGTGTGGGCAACCTGCAAAGGTAGCTTTTATTGACTGTTTGCCGCCAGTGGTAGAGCATTAGAGGGTTCAAAAGCTACATTGAAGGAGTTATAACTTGGCTTAGGTCAAAACAAGAACCAATGACGCCATTTTCAAGGCTCAAGTCTGTTGTTACCAAAGAACTTGGTCCAGGAGCTAAGTACAAGATGAGAAGTTGTTAGGCCATTTCAATGGGCTGCTAAGATTGAATTGGCTATCTTGCATTTGGGAGACTTATTTTCAGGACACCAGAAACAAGCTCGTTTTTTGTAGCTTGTATAGCTTGACCAAGAAGGCTAGAGATATTGCTCATCGAAGAATAAGATGGTTAATGATGTCAGAGATTGGCTTAGCTCTTTTAGAGGGGTCAAAGACTCAAAACTAAACAGGGACTTCTGCAATACTTGGAATTTTCAAATGAAATTTTTAAGGTGCATAGAGCTATGAATCATTGATTTTGGTTGTTTTGTGTAGTATTTGTGACATTTCTAGAGAGAGAGATACAAAACCAAAGTGTATTGCATATATGAGGTGTATAGATTACAAGAAAAACCAATGCTTAAATAGAAAACCTAGGAAGCCCTAATAACACACAATGACCAAACTACCCTTAGGTATTACATGAAACCACAAGAATGCCAAACAAACCCTAATTATACTTAAAGACTAAACAACCCTTAACATAAAAGAACATTACAAACCAACCCTTAACATTCTACTTTCACACCCCCGCTCAAACTCATGATGCGAACCCGGAGAGCATCGTGAGTTTGCCAAGCAAGTAAACCAAAACAGATGCAAATTAGGAGAACCCATGCCAGACGGCTGCAAATGAGAGGAACCAATGCCAAACAAATACCGGCTGTAGATCAGATGTCGAACACACAGCGGCTGCAGATAGGAGAAAAGAACCAATGCCGAACAGATTTCAGCTGCAGATACGAGGAAAAACAGATGCCGAACATATATCGGCTATAGATAGAAAGAAAGAACGGATGCCAAACAGATGCAAATAAGAGAAAAGAACCGATGCCGAATAAAAAAAAAGGAGGAAGAACGGATGCCGAACAGATTTCGGCTACAAAGGAGGAAGAAAGATGCAAAATCTGATTACCAATACAGATTTCAGAGGGTACGGAGGTTCAGAAGGTTCAACAGAGGTCAGAAGGTGCATAAGAGGTTCAAAAGGTTCAGAACTCAAAAGGTTCAAAAGATTCAAATGTCAAAAGGTTCGGAGGGGGTTAGAAGATTCAGAGGGACCCTAATATCTGATCCCAGTACCTGCAAACAGCAAAGAGAGAGAGAGAAGAGAGAGAGAAAGCCGATTCGGAGGTAAAACAGATGCCAAGTGCAATCGGAAGAGACCCAGTGAGTTTCGGATGCAAACAGAGGTGGGAAACTGCGAGAAAGAGGTCGACGGAGGCTGAAGCGGTTTCGGGGATGCTACAGGAGTGCTGACGGTGCTCCGGCGAGACTGCCGGAGTGCAGACGGAACTCCAGCAAGGATGCCGGAGTACAGAGAAGTGCCCAAACATACTGGGCTGTGCAGATCTGAACAATACACTACCAAACAAGGCAGTTCGAAGACTAACGGAGCTCCGGCGAGGGTCGCCGGAGGCTGACGGAGCTCCGGCGAGGGTGCCGGAGTGCAGAGGAGTGCCAAAACAGATTGGGGTTTTCAGATCTGAGGTATACACCATCAAATAAGGCTTTTCGTAGGTCACCGGAGCTCCGGCGAGAGTCGCCGGAGACTGACGGAGCTCCGGCGAGGGTCACCGGAGGCAGACGAAGCTCCGGCGAAAGTCGCCGGAGGCTGGAGGCTGCTGCTTATGCAAGGGAGGGAGGAGTTGCTGGCTGCTGCTACTGCGTGATGCTGCTGGATTTTGCTGCTGCTGATTGCTACTGTTGATTGCTACAGTTGCTGATTGCTACTGCTTGCTGAGATCAGAAGAAAGAGACAGAGATGGAGGGAGACGGCTGGAGCTCATTAGGATCAACCAATACCTGCTCTGATACCATGTGACATTTCTAGAGAGAGAGATACAAAACCAAAGTGTATTGCATATATGAGGTGTATAGATTACAAGAAAAACCAATGCTTAAATAGAAAACCTAGGAAGCCCTAATAACACACAATGACCAAACTACCCTTAGGTATTACATGAAACCACAAGAATGCCAAACAAACCCTAATTATACTTAAAGACTAAACAACCCTTAACATAAAAGAACATTACAAACCAACCCTTAACATTCTACTTTCACAGTATTGTTTCGCTAACTTTCTGGAAGTTGTTATAACGTGTTATTAGCATATGCCCTTGTGAGTTGTGTGTACTTTTGGTGTTGTTCTTAAAGAAAGTTTGAATTAACAAAAATCAAAAGGCATCTTATGCAGTCCAACAATTCGTTTGGCCTCTACTTGTGAGATTTTTGAAAGCAAGCATGGAAAGAGAACATGCATGTGGATACCTACATTTACATCAAATAGGGAAAATGAAGCTGACCAAGAATTAAGCAAGTCAAGCTTTCACTTTAAGGAGATAATCCATACCTCAATGCTTCCTTGCAGTACTAGTAGCACAAGAGAAATATGGTACAGGAATCGTAAAACCTAGGCATGCTTGACTAATTAACACAAAAAGCAGCAACTAAATGCATGCTGAATCATGTTGGAAACTCGTGAAAAAGAGTAAAATTCATCCTCCCACGTGCACCAAAGCAAAGCAAATATCGGAATTTAAACCATGGCTGAACTTTGGGCAGCAAATCCGAGGGACTAACCCACCTTAACAATTATGAAACCTTTTGAAAAGATACTTCTTCAAGTCATTCAAGTCACCAAACAATTTCAAAGGAAAACTCCATATGGTTTAAGAGGTAAAAATCAGACAAGACATTTACAAAAAAGCGGGTCATAAGCCAAAGGGCTCAAAAATATATGAAATTAATGCCGGAGCATAAGCATATAACACCCCTCCAAAACAGATTTTGATTACCATTTAAGAGAGAAAATCAAAAGAAACTATAAGATGCTCAAAAAAAGTGCATAAAAAGACTATATTGATGCAACTCAATACGTAATTCATGCAAAAATGGAAACTAAATCAATATAAACATGCTAAAATTGTAAATCCAAGCCTAAGAAGTGAACTCAATGAAATTTCTTCCAAATCAAACCTCACTTCTGTCCCCAACACTTTCACCAATCTTCTTTCTTGATCACAAACACTATAACTCAAGAGAGTTGGTGGGCGATGGTAAACGGTAGATAAAGTGTCTGGAGTGATGTAATTTAAGATGGGTTGAGTGTAGGGTAGTCGGTAAGGCAACGGGACTGTGTGTGTACTTGACTTCTGCCCCTTTCCTAGAACCTTAGAAGCTTACTTATAGAGGAGGAAGACTTGGGGGCCAAGCTAGGGCTTTGTACAGGCTCCTCACTTCCTAAGTGTTGCCTCTCATTCATGCATAAGTTGCCCAAAAGAGAAACCCTAATAAATAAACGTGGTCAATCACGGATGGGCGAAATTATGCTTAAGTGGGACAACTTTGCAGTCTCACCCCGACCACTCTGGAACTCGGATTCACATGTTATTTGAGTTGTTAAAACGCTATTCCAGTCCAGAGTTTCGAACCCAATTGGTTGAGTTCAGATAAATTTTGCCTGTCTTTGGGATATGACAATCTTAGCTCCAAGATGTCAAAAAGCTTGCAATTTTCGTCAAATGTTTGTATTATAATAAAATGGACCAGCATTCCCTTCTATCGTTTATAGAGGAAACCAATCATAAAAATTATAAATTTTGGTTTGCCAAAAGTGGGCTCAAACGAGATTATTTTCAAGGTCACCTACGATAATTAGGTCATCGTGCACAAATCCAGTTGTTTTCATCAATTTGACCTTTAAGAACCTTTTAGGACCAAGTAAAACTCAAGGTCACGTCTAATGGTTTTCAAAAGAGGTATCATGGATTACTCCACGCTTGTGATCAATTGAGAGTCGCATTGGGGTTGAATGTCAATCCTTTTCATCACATGAAGGGTTCGGGGCTACCCAATAATTATGGTGATAAAAAAAACCGGGTGTCGCCTTTCGTACAGTGCCAGGAGGGTTGATTTAGGCACAAAGTATAGCTTCTGGTACTCAAATCTCCATTATATAGGATAGTGCTTATACAATACACCAAGAAATGGCCCCTAAAATGTGCAAATTCGACACATAAGTGAGCTCAAGAATGTGATAAGTGATATTACCTTCCAGATATAATAAGCGATATGACCTTCTAAGTAGTCTGCATGAATCCGATTTGAGACTTTAACCTGCAATTGGTCCCATTAGCGTTCTGAAAAAGAATAAAGAACGTACCGTTCCTTCATGAATAAAACACGAGCTAAATAACAAATGTACCTCAAGCAAAACGGGGCCGTACACCTCCTTATTAAACTCATTCCGATGCTCTTGCACCCAGCGGTAAGCCTCGAAAATCTTTTCAGCACCGGAGTTCCGCAGAGCATGTAAAAGCTTATTATTTGTGTTCTCCATATCCCTCAGTCTATGAAGGTTGTATAATATTGACCCGGTAAGATAATATTACTGCCAGGAAGGTAACTTAACAAAATCATTGGCTTAAGAATGAACTTTCACCTGTCAACGCACTGTCTTAAGATTCCATTATTATGAGATAGAAGCCTTTCCTTTTCTGCCTTTTGGTGTCTTTTCTCCCTCGCAATCTCTTCCAGCTCAAAAATTTGAGCACCCAATTTTTCCTGCCAAATATACATAATTCATGAAGACAAGCCAACAATTGTCGAACACCTGACCTTCAAAACACCATATTACAGAACTAATATAGGATACTCAAATAGCCAAATGTAACAAAGATAAGCTATCGGGGAGGGGTAGACCAAAATTGAATTTTTAGATATGATAGTACGAAAAGACTTGGGTTCATGGATATCATGGAACATGATACCCTTGACAGAACTCAATGGAGAAAATGGAGTCATGTTACTGACCCCAATTGATTGGGACTTAAAGATTGGGTTGGAGTGGAAGTGGTTTTGTTTGGTGTAAGCCCTTTTGGGGAATTGAATCAATAATAAAGACAAGTCTGAGGCTCAAAGCTCATGATTGCACTTTTCTGTATCATACAACCTTTTCTCCGATCTCCAACATGCATTAACTCAACAAGGGATGGCACTGAGGACACCAGCTTGTCTTGGGCTCCAAATTTCTTCCCAAAACTAGGGCATGCCGCATTTGTCCCCGAAGTGCCCATAAGGCGGACACGGCACATGGCATGCCCAATTAATTTTTTTCACTTTAAGCGGGGACACAAGAAGAACACACCAGGACACATCAGGGATACGCACAGCAATATAGTACCCATATAATCCCCAATTGGTGGGGGTACAAGTAGCGGAGGCCTGCAGACAGACCTAAAATTTGGCAATATATTCGAGGGGCAAACGATCCAGATAGGTGCGGTTCTCTAGAAATTCAGTAACCGGACCATTCCAAACGGTTCTAGAAAATAGAAAAGCAGAACCTAACCAATATGCCAAGATCCAAACCGCAAGACCAGCCCGGTTTTGGTTCGGTTTCGGTTCTACACTATTAACATCCAAACACCTTTTTTCCCAAAACATGAACTCATAAGATTATTTAGAGAAAGCAAAATTTAATTATGGAAATTTTATTATGATTCGAAACCAAATGTGGTCCACAAAATACTTGAAAGTAGAGACATCCTCAACGGGTAATGGAATAGAAAATGAAGCAAAATTTGAAAGCATAGAATAGAAATTAGTGTTTTGGTGGGGTGAAAGGTAATCGTGAAATTTGGAATAAGAAAATATTGTATCGTGTACTATTCAGTAGTCTGAATAATGAATAATGAATAATCCTTAACTGGTTCAATAATAACAGTAACTTATTAAAGACTTCCCAGCAAAATAAATTTATATTCTAAAAAGACACAAAAGAATAACTTCATAGGGAAAAAAATGAACATACCAAATCAAAGTACATATAAATGATATTATAGCGTCTGGCTCAGTCCTAACCGCAGTTCTAAAATCGATAACCAGTAACCGAACCTAAATTACCGGTTCTTATTTTTTTAGGACTATAACCTGCCTAATGAACCGCAAAACCAGACCGAATAGAACGGTTCGGTCCAAATCGGATGGGTTTAGCAGTCATATCGGTTTTCTTGAATGCCCCTACAATATATGCACAAAGTGGGTGCGCATAGAAAGTTTTTTAAAACTGAAAATAATGGCATCTATACCACCAAGAACCAAGGGACGTTATGCCATACTTTTATCTGCACGCGTGTGCTTGAAAGGTATAGTTTAACAATATAATCGGGCACCCCAATTTGTTTTTGTTTTTTTTTTATATGTGGTGACAAAGTTTCCAAGAAAGAACATGAATGGTTGCTTTATCATGAAACCAAATTAATAAGCTTTTGCAGGCGGCAGCTGAGAAACCACAGTCCAATACGTCATTTAGAATCATAAGTACATGCGGTGAAGGTAATTACATTCTGATCGCATTTGGCACGACGACTTAAATGACATCCAAGCTTTTAGGGTGAGTACACTTATGCTAACTGCATACTGTCAGCGGTTTTCAAAGGACATGGCACATTCATGAAAGAAAGTATAACGTACAAGTTCATTCTTAGGAGGCTCATATGGAGGTAGATTTGCGAGCTCCAATTCTGCAGAAATTAGCTCTTCCTTTGCTCTTATGATTCTTTGTTGACGAGAATCTTCCTGCCTCTTCAACTCTTCTATTTCATTGTATTTACTGCGAACTTGCCCGCCCTATAGTCGAGAAATAAGAATCGAAGAAACTGAATACATATGAAATCAACAATCAGAAAGCAAAACATGAATTACCAACTATATCAATGATTGGCACGTACCAAAAAAGTTTCATTTTCAACAAGTTGCATACGTTTCTTGGCATTGGCATCCAACATAGTGCTTATTTTTTTGCATTTAGCATCCTCAGCTGCTTTCGCTGTCTTTTCTTTCCTACAAACAATTTACCTTACAGCTATTAAAGTCACAACTTAAAACAGCAGCACTGAAGAACTTGGGAAATAAAGTATAATATACAAGAACTAGAAAGAATAATCAAGCAGAATACTCAAGAGGGAACCTCTAATATCGCTCTATTCATCCAAAATAACATCATGATATTAAAGGGAAGTACCACATTGCAACAGCACTGAGAAATTGGGGAAACAAAAGGTAACATACAAGAACCAGAATAGACACTCAAGCAGAAAAGCTAACAGCAATGACTTGCCCTCAAGCAACTCCTGAGATTTTTGCATCTAGGGAACGCTTTACTCCGCAGTCATCGTACTTAGCCTACATAGTATTATGATTGTGAAGGAAAGTGCAACATTGCCTGGGTATGAAAGTAATGTGTGGCATAGCCTATGTCACAGTCTTGGGTAGAATAGAATGCAAACGCAAAAGCTAGATGTTGAAATGGGAGTGCCATCACTCTACTATACTTCCAATTACTTTGGTATCTAGGGCAATGTGTGACCTTCACTTTACTCCCTTATGTGCATCATGCTCACTCGGGCTGTGTGCAATCTAGAATGCATGCACTCTACCCATCCTTGCTACTTGGCTGCATTACACGTTCTTGGGTAGAACTCAACATGAGAGCTATTTATTGAAGTGAGAACCAAACAGAGTAAACGACTAATCTACGGTTATTAGAAAAGATAAACGACAATGATACTAAAACTCTACATCCTATATATGCATTAAGGGACCATCACCTCAATAGGTAGCATTTTTGAAATTGAGTTCCATCCGCGACTGTGTAACACGGTATCACACCCAAAATACTCATGTAGGGATAAGGTTTGCATCCGTCGCCTTCTTGGGTAGAACTCAACCCCAAAAGCTAGCTGTTGGAGTAAGAATTAAATAGACAGAAGGACTAACCTACACTTATTTGAAAAGATCAATGACAATGATACTAAAACTCTATGTTCACACTATTTATGCATTAAGGGACTGTCACCTCAATAGCTAGCATTTTGAATTGAGTTCTATAAGAGACTGTGTAACATGGTGTCAACACCCATATGTAACGCGTGAAATATCCATGTAGGGATAAGGTGTTGGAAGCAGAAGGTGCTACTCAGTAACAACACTAGATGTGAGGGAGGGGATGAAACGAAGTTGTAACTGTTGTATCGCCCGGGTAGGCAGGTACCACATTTATGGCCAGTATATAAGTGTAAAGAAACCTTCAGCTCAATAACTAACTCTCGGGGTTGTGATATCCACTTACAGCCATTGACAAAAGTGACTCACCAGCCAACTGCTGATTGGAACGAAATATAATTCAAGGCAATTCAAGGAGACGCGAAACTGAGTCTTTTAAGCAAGGGGAATAAGCCCAATGCCGTTGGGCCCCTTTAGGAGCTGATTAGAACCAGCTGAATTGCATTTAAATTTTTGAACACTCAAATATGTCAACATACTCAATGGGTTCGCTAGCATCCTTCAAAGTTTTAGCAGCTTCATCCAACTTCTTCCTAGCATCATTCTCCTGCTCTTTAGCTTCCATAAATTCAGCTCTTTTCTTATCATATTTCAGCCAAGGCAATTTCTTCTTCATAGACTCAACCTACAAATGGCATGGGAAATAAATATATAAGTACATTGTTGCCGCAAGAATGATACATGACAAATAAACCTCAAGAAAAACCTTCTCTAGTAGTTCTTCTCTTTGGCGAACACGCTCAACATCCCTTTCTTGCTCAGAATTAAGTAACTTCAGCTGATTCAAATATTCTCCGTTTCGTTGGATGTTCTAAGCACAGTAAGCAGGTTTAAGAGTTAGTAACCTATTTCTGATGACATATAGATCAATGAGTCGAGAACAATGTTCAGGAAAATGTTAGAGACACACTCTTTCAAGCTTTTTCAATTCACCACTTTTGTCAACGAGCGCTCTGTGCTGAACTGGCAGTCTGGGATCACCCACAGCCTTTTCCGTCTCTTCTAGAAGTTGAACTGGCGTTAACTTAGCAAACTCACAAACTCTGTCTTGTGGCAAAAACTATAAGCCCCTCCGAAACAAGTAAAAACGGACAAATTAAATATGTATGTTAGAAGAAAATAAAGAAAGAAGAAAAAAGTAAGAGTCAAAACATGAAGCACCTAAGTCAATAAATAGCAGAGGTGTGGCCAGCAATGAGTTCACCTCGGAGTTTTATGACGAAAGATATCAATAAAATACCACAAATGCAGGAATAGAAGGGCAAAGATAAGAAGAATGAGCTACGACCAATGAAAAATATGGAAAGGCAAAGTGAATGATACACTTACAATCATAACTCTATATGCTATGAATTAATATGTAAGATATTCAAATTTCAAATTTGTATTGTATAATTGAATTTTATATTTACAACAAGTTAAAACATTCTAAACACCATAGTCAAACTAATGGCTTATTTGTTCGCCCAAATATATTTCGCAGGGTGAAATTCATGGAATCTCCAGTCATAATTCTCAATAAGTGGACTTGTTTTCAAAGTATACAGATTTTCACTTCTTTTACAAATACCATGGGATTTCAATAATGGTAACTAAGCCAAATCATTCAAGATTGTTAGCCACTACACGGACAATCATTAACAGTTAGATTTAGAAGTGAGACAAGAGAAAAGAGAAAGGGCAAGAAGAAGAGGGAATAATATAGGGCAATGAGATCATGGAATAACGTGTGGTTCACTACCTCGTCCGCCCTTATGTAAGTTGAACAAGTAAGATCCTGCCCACGACAAGCGCGTAGCTTTTAACTAAAACAAAAGATGTCCCAAAATGGCCACCATGAGCACGAGGCTCCTGCTATGACAGAATCTGGGGAGAGATGCGTGTACACAACTTTATCCATATTTATGGGGAGGGCAACGCATCTCTTTAGTACCTTATTCCGATAACGTGCCTATGCAGCACTTCAAGCACAATCCTTGAAATTCTATCGCACCATATAATCTTACATCTTGGGACTAAACAGTCTCTTGGAATTTCTAGATTTGTAAGGAATAGAATGTGGTGATCCAATTTGAACAACATGAACTTAAGTTTGGGCTCGGTTACAGCTTTACAAACCAAAAGGTCCTAAATTCAGAGCCCTACCCCTGCCCTGGCAGGAGTAAGAGTAATCCAATAGGCAACAGGCTACACAAACATATCATTTTATATCCAATATACCTATGGTAAGAGAAAAATGATGATTGTTTCAGATGTACTGCTTAAATGTGAAAGTTGTGCAGATCAACAAATCCAGAAAACTCTCCTCACCAAGTTTTCGTATTTCATTTCATTTCATTTCTTCTTTTCATCAAAAGGACACAAAAATTCACCAAAATCCTGTCATTCCATGTGTGTTTGGCTCGTTTTAGCGCTACAAGCCCTCAAATAGTTAATGTCTGGCATTTTGAACCACTAATTCTCTGGATATTCTCAATTAATCACACAATCAGAATCCTGATCCCTGAAGATTACACTCTCGCTTATTATGTTTTCAAGCAGTAATGCAACAAAATACCACTGCCACAAGCCTAAATGATTCTTTCATTAGCAATTAAAGACGTGGATTGATAACAATTGATAAGTAATGTAGATATGCATTTATCACAAGTCTACTCAAAGAAGAGAAGTCCCAAAAGTGTGGCAACATATATAGTAGCGATTCCTGATTGAAGATAAATAGTGCAAGAACTCACTTGGGTCAAATTGCTAACTTGGATATTGAATCTTTGTATTACTTCAACGACATCCTTTTTTGGCACCAGTTTTCCTGAAAACAGAGTACCACGTGCTATAATTCCTAAGATGCTTATCATAAAGCCAAGCACACTAAACAACAAAGATGGAGGATAAATCATACATGGGTTGATAGAGATTGCAAAAACAAAGCATCAACTAAAACTTCAGATGCATCAAATTAACTTAGTGGAGATATACTATTTCAACCCACACCAGTACTATTTTTATTTACATTTTGCTTGATAAAAAAAAGAAGATACATCACCAAGGAGGAAGAGAGAACAAGAAAACTGAATACCATAAAGTTTGTGAGACAAGCTATGTGTACAAAAGAAGACAAATGCCCAAGCACTTATGTGGACACTAATTACACCAAAAGACGTGGAAACCAATAGGAAATTCATCTTAAAACTTTAAGTAAACTACTTAGATAAAAATTGTACATTATATCTACACATTGCAACACATGAAGAGCAAAACCATCCCTAGTTCCACATTTATTTACCGGACCAAGAAATACCCAATATTGATTCAAAAGACCCTTCACGCACATTTTACAAGTTTATTTTCAACTGGAATCGAAAATTAGCAACGTACCATTGAATAGCCACTCAGATTTATTACGTGTATCTATTCTGCGCGTAATGGCAAGGTGCTCCTCCTTGGTTTCCCCCCTCAAAGAAATCTTAATATAACCAGACTCTTCGCCGCGTTTCACAAATGCACCAACGCTTGAAGCTCTTCCAAGAAGCTGACACAAATAACAAGACACAGCCTCTGTCATAGTTTAAAACAACACAAGTACATAGCCGAGCAAATTTTATTGTCTTATACAAACCTGAGGCTCACCACCAAGTCCAAGCGCAATGGCACATACAAGAGAGCTTTTACCTGAACCATTCGGTCCAACTACGAGATTTAGACGCGGGCCCGGCTTGCACGTCAATTTATTGAAGGTCATGAAGTTATGAAGTTCTATTTCAACAATATTCCCCGGCATGTAGTCATCATCGCCTCTACAAACAAGACATGGAATTAACAATTAGAGACCAGCTACATAAATCACTTGCTAAGTAGGAGGTAAAAATCTATGGTTCATTTGCTATGGCAGTCAAAGAACATTCCAATCACCAAAGCATAACAGATACTGGTATCATTTATTGAGTGGGTAAAAACAATGCCACCAAACGCAGATATGCTTTATACTACAATGTCGAAACCAAACCAAACCAACCGAACCTTGTGTCCCAATCAAATGGGGTCGGCTACATGAATTCTTTATTTCCAATGAGCTTTGTCAAGGGCTATTTGTTCACTTAGACTTAATAGTCTCAGATCCTTGCACACTACAACATCCAATGTCAATTCGGGCGTACCCCTCACCATAGCGTTCCTACCTTAAACTATACTATCAACTCTCTTATCTACTGTATCTACAGGTCTACAGTAGATATATCCAAACTACCTTAATCTATTTTCTCTCACTTTCTCCTTTACAGGAGTTACACCTGCCATCTCATAAACGATTTCATTTCTAATAATGTCTCTTCTAGTCCTGCCATGCATTTCTAATAATGTCTCTTCTAGTCCTGCCATGCATCCATCTCAGCTTATACTACAATTTCCAGTTAGTGAATAATTCTATAAGCTCTGGAAAAAAAAAGGAAAGAAAGAAAGAATATAGGAAAAGACAAGGAACCAAAAATCCCATCCTTTTTTCCTTTGACAAATGCCTTGCAAATCCAAGACCGAAACACAACCTAAGTAAAAAATACAATGGCCGTAATTTAAACATCGGTAGGAATATGAGGAGAAGATGTGAGGAGTTCTCCCTCATTACAAAAGGAAACTGACAGGTAACTAGAATCCCTTACACTTATTTTCCCTTAACAAATCCACTTCAAATTCATGATCCAAACACAGCCCAAACCAAGCTAAGCCCTGTGCCCCATTCAGTTGGTTTCGGGCAACGCTCTGAATACCTTACGGGCTGGAGTACTGGTTTTGCTACTAATATATTCCGAGACCGGTCGGATACCGGGTACCCTTACAGATTTAATCGTCATAGGTGTTATTCTCTTACATCGAAAAATTTAGACTAAAACATACATTCAAATTAAAATTAAAATTAAAGAAAGTCCAGTACTGGTATTGACCGAAACCGACCCGTATTTGAGCCAGAATGGAATTACAACAGGTACGGTACAATATTCAAAACCATAGTTCAACAAGAACTTTTTCTTCCATTCCGCTCTGACAAGGGTTATACACTCAATCAAGAAATATCCAGGCATACCCAGAGTAAAAATTTTATGTAAGAAATAAAAATCCAATCGTTTATAGATCTATGACAATACAAAGAGAAAAGGGTTCTCAAAGCATGAACAAGATGGTACTAGTACAAAATCAAGATCGATAAACGTAAAAAAATAAAATAAAATAAATAAATAAATAAAAACCTGGTGATTTTGGGCCGTTTAGGGCGAGGCTCGTCCATCGGAGATATTTGAGTTCGTGAATAGAGAGAGAGAGAGAGAGAGAGAGATTTGAGGGCTATGCACTCCAATTGACTCTGCAGTTCACAACGGATGCAGCAAGAGCTAGGGCTTACAAAGTGGGAGAAGATGAGCGACTGAATCTCGAAAATTGGCGCCAAAGAGGCCCAAGAGCAAGAGTGCGATATACTGTACACGCGGAATTGGATTTTTCCCAACATAAAGGCTGTGATTGTGACTCAGGGGTGCTGTGCAGTGACTTTTAGCACCGGCTAAAACTCTCCCGGGCTCAGCACCAAATTTTTCAACAAATTTAGGCATAGTGTCGTGTCCAGATTCATTGGAGATAAAATCTCCTCTCCATTTCATTTGCTAAAATTACCCACTTGATTTTAGCAAATCTCCATTTTATCAAATGGAAAACTAAGCCTTAACTTTAGAAACACCTTTTACAAATCTAGCAAGTTACTTATCCAAAATTTTCAAAATCTGACTCTCTATCCAAATTTTACTAGAAAAATTAGTGAATAGTAAGTTAACAAAGTTGAGGCGTTACTGTAGCAAAGCTACAAATTTAACAAATTTGCAAAAGATTTGTTAAGTCTGATTTTGGAGGACTTCGCTGCATTTCACTCATCAAATATAGCTTTTAAGGAATTTGATGAGTGAGACATTGATACAAAATAACTCGATGGGCTATTGTTAAGTCCCTCATCGTTATAAAAATAACTTGAAAAAAATAAGTTCAATGGTTTTCATCTAGTATATCAAGTTATATGTGTTCTGATCTTTTTTTTCAAGTTATATGCGTTCCGATAAGGCACTTAACGATATCTGATCGAGTTGATTTTCAATGGAGTTGTAGTACTCGGCGAGCTACGCGGTGGACATCTCCGATCATCAGAACGATGACGGTGCAACACCAAAAGTCGTCGCACAGCATATTGCGCAGCACCTTCCTCTATTCTCACTTTTTAGAGCATCTACTACTAAGCCCTAAGACTCTATTTTAAAGGCCGGATGTGACATATCGAAAGAAGATTTTGTAATTGAAACCCTCTTCTCTTCAACTTTTTATACTTTGTGGAATGACCCACTTTCTTTTTAGAGATTTGATCTCCAAATTTACTTCTGTGTCTCCAAATATAGAGACCTGTACCTCCATTTTAGTCTCCAAATCTAAAAATAACAATGGGTCCTTCCAAACAGTATAAAAGTTTAAGAAAAGAATAGTTCAATTACAATATGTCCAATCGATATGTCACATCCAGTCTCTAAAATAGAATTTCAGAGCTTGATTGAAGATTGCTCTTACAATAGCTTTTGAGCCCTCACTGCCCTTCTTTATTAGGTGCATAGAGTGACGAATTATGGGCACTTGTGTAACGGATCGTTTTTTTTTTAAATATATTTATATTTATTAATATAAATATAAATAGTTATAGGGTTAATTATCCTAACAATGAGATAATTATCTTGTAAAGACCTGCATTTTATTTTTATTTTTATCGTGCTTGTGTAATATGACGTGTTGTATTTTATTCTAAATATATAATGCGGTAGAAATTTCTACATCATGACATTCGGAATATTATGTTAGTCTCAGGGTGAATTTTTAGTATATTTCCAAGAACGAAACCCGGGCAGCGCAATCGAATGTAACTCGATTTTTACACTGCCATTAGAAATAATGTCTCTTCTCCGGACCCAGGGCCTCACACCCCAGACAACTCAATCCCATTGATTGAGTGTCTAACCCAATTATTCTTCTTTTCTCTTTTCCGTTTTCTCCTCCATAATGTTTCTTTTCTTCTCTCTTTTCCTTCTCTTTTCCGTTCCACCAGCAATTTGTCCCCCCTTTTGTCTTCTTTCTTTTCCTTATAATCAGAGCAATGCTCTCCCTCTCTCAGATTACGCCTCTCCCTCCCTTCCTCTGATAATTATCCCCTCCTTCTCTCCCTCTCAAGTATCTACGTGCTCTTTCATCTCAAGATCGACCCTCTCGGGTCACACGTTAGTAACGCCCTTTTCAGCCTAGGGTAATTGACGGGTTCCAGACATTCCCAACGGTGCGGATCGTTCATCCACGCGCTTAATCTGCAGGAATTAAGGTAGAACTTCGGTAAACTTGCTTTAACCTTCTGTATGATGATTTTTGTAAAATCTTGACCCGATCCTTGATTTAGGGAGTAAGGGTTGTAGGTAACATTATATTAAGTTGATTGTACGGACCGATCAGTTTACGGATCAATAGAAGGTGAGAAAAACGTCTCTCGACACCAAAAACGAGTGTACACGGACTGGCTTCAGGAAACACACTGCCGGATACTGTTCGCGCGTTTTCCGGCCACGTAGAAGCAAAATTAGGAAAAGTGCAAAACTACAAAGTTGTAGCTCTTCAAATTCCCTACGTTTTGATATATAATTCGACTTAAACGGAGTTCGGTGTAAAAAGTTATGACTGAAACACTAAGGCTGTCCGAATCGCTGTTTCAACAACTTCCCTCTATTCGGGCAGAAACTTTGGAAACCCGTAGAATACGATTAAACTGTAGGATTACAATGAAACTTGGTAGAAAGACAGTTTGACGTCTTAGCTACGTAGTGACACGTGAAAGGACCAAATCCAACGGTTAGATCTTCGGGAATTGGAATTTTAGTAAACTGTGGCAGATTTGACACGTTCTGTTCGTACGCACTTTTACCCAGCTTAGGAGCAGATTCGGCCTTAGGTATAAACACAGGAATTGTTCCTAAGATAGAGAACTATTACTCTGTCAAATTTCATAATTTTTGGAGAAGTACTGGTATGTTATTTCGTTATAAATGTAACTGATTGTTTTTGACAGTTTTAGTACTTACATGTTTTACGGCTTGATGAGTATCTTGTTGATTGTTGAATTCCATTGTTGGTGGTTATGGTTTCTTACTTCTTGATTGGAATAATGGTTGGAAAGATGAGATTGGGATTGTGGTGACGAACTGGTCTTGAGCCGTGTTATGTCTTGAGCCGTGCCTTGTCTTGAGCCGTGCTGTGTCTTGAGCCGTGCCATGTCTTGAGCCGTGTTATGTCTTGAGCCGTGTCCAAAGTGGCGTACGGGAACATAATGTATGGGAACATAGGTGTATGGGAACACAGTGTATGGGAACAATGGTGCATGGGAACATAACGAACGGGAACCAAGGATAGGGATGTCTTGAGCCGTGCCTTGTCTTGAGCCGTGCTGTGTCTTGAGCCGTGCCATGTCTTGAGCCGTGTTATGTCTTGAGCCGTGTCCAAAGTGGCGTACGGGAACATAACGTATGGGAACATAGGTGTATGGGAACACAGTGTATGGGAACAATGGTGTATGGGAACATCGTAGAATCGACCATGTTAATGAACACAGTGTATGGGAACAATGGTGTATGGGAACATCGTAGAATCGACCATGTTAATGAACACAGTGTATGGGAACATGGTGAACGGGAACATCATATGATTGACTACGCTGATAAAACTTGTGTGTAAAATAAGAGGGTTCTGTTGGTTAATTTTATATGTGGTTATTTGATTATGGAAATTATTCATACATTGGGGTAAGGGTAGTTTTACGTTGTTCTACTGAGTGTCACCACTCACGGTACTACGTTACCATGGTATTTGACGCCAGGTACAGGCAACAATATGGAGTATTCAGAAGATAATCCTGTAGCTGTTGAAGAAAATGCTGAGTTGACTGAGCCTTGGCTAAACCAGTAGTTTAGTTGTTGGCTCTGTGCTTTTTAAGTATTTGCTTTGTGCTTTTAGTATTTTATTGAGGTCTCAAGTTTGTAATAAAGACATATTTTATTCTAGTATTTCATGCTTAAGCGTTTGTAATAAATCACTTCAACTTTATTCGGTATTGTAATATTTAAACAATATTTGTGATATATGGATTGTATTTCTTTTATTTAATTTTTCAAAAAAAAAAAAAATACCGCTCAAAAATCTTCAAAATCCTTTAATTAACAAACCGAATTTTCGGGGCGTTACATATCTTGTTGAGGGAATATATATTTATATATATATATTTTAACCCTTCCTAATTATCCTAACCTAACTACCCTATCCTCATCTAATTACACTCTCCCATTTTCCTTTAAACTCTACCTCCATCATTATCTCTAACCTACTATATTTAAACTAAATAGACTCCAATTCTTTTCCTCAACCTCTCTCTCGACTTTTCCTTTTTTCTTTTCCTGGCAAGTTTTCTTTTCTTTTTTTTTTACTCTTTCTTTTCTTCCCTTGGCTCTTCTATTTTTCTACTCATAAATTCACCCCATCAAAGTGTATCTCCTACACCATTGGTAAATTCCTCTCTTTTCTCGCGGAGTATTTTTTCTTTTACTCACGCGGATATTTAATTGCCTTTGTATAGATTTCTCCTCGAAGTTGTGACTTTTCGATCCTACCGTTTCGCTAGCGTGCTAAGTTTGTCGGAGGAGAGGTAGGACACCTTTAACCTAACTTTTACTTTAGTATATTTTTTTTTGTAAAGTTGTGTGTACGTGGAAATAAGTAATTTAAATTGTTGGAAGTCGGATCATTATCGTATGGGTAGTAGAAGTAAACAAGTGATGATGTCGGAAAATAGAGATTTTGCGCACAGTTTCATTTCTGCTATTTTTCGATTATTTCTGTTCAGTTCCAGAGAAAACTCAAAACAGTAACGTTGTAGATCTCGAAAAATTAATTGGAGTCCATGTAGAACTCGTCTTAATCCGAGTTACGTAGAATTTAGTACGATTTTTCGAAGTTCCTGCTGTAGTGGAAAAACGAGACAGAACACGATTTACTTTTAAAACCCGTTTTCAACATCTTAATGAAGGAATTGGAACTCGAGTAAAACACATTATCTGTTCGTATCGTGAAGTATAATATCCCTGTAAAAATTCGTGATTTTTAGAGTTAATTTACTATTTTTAACAAATCGAGGAAGTTGCCCGTTTTACATGCCGTATTAAGTTTTTCTTTAACCTTGTGATTCTTTTATTGTTATATGAGACTTATGTGAACAGTGACCCACGTGATGCATGAATTCACTTATTAAGCACGTTTGATCGAAACGTTTTGTGTGTAAAGACGAATGGATATAATCGCGATATTTGGGGTTGGGACGCGTCCGGTATGGGTCATGAGCCATGCGCAGATTATACTTTTAGGTAGCTTTGCTGTGTGATCGGGCGCCGGAAGTATACTGTGGGTGGGAGCCGATGCCGGATGGAGGTTGATCAATGTGTGATCAATCGTGAGCCTTGCACAGTATACCCCGAGGTGGCTTTGCTGTGTGATCGAGCACCTGAGGTATATTGTGAATGGAGGCCGGTGATGGAAAGTATTTGTCGAAAATGAGAATGAGAATAGTGAAATTTTGAGAATCGATGTGCTGAGTAATGATGATAAAAATCTGAGTATTTCATTCAAATAAAATTTCAGTTATGTGTGTATTTGTTACATGAATATCTTTAGTAAAGGGGTGGTTTAGGGCGCCCTACTGAGTGTAATTTTACCACTCACGGTGCTACTTTTTGTGGCCCTGGTGTCCCCAACGCCAGGTACAGAGGGAGATGAGGAGTCGCCTGCTGATTATGAGGCGATGGAGCAGCCAGATGGGGATCAAGTGGCGGACCCATGGCTTTATCAGTAGAATTAGCTAGATGGCTCTGTCATTTTATTTCCGTTGGATTTTTTTAATAACTGTTTAAGTTTTTCAGACAGTGTTCGAATTCAATTTATTTCAGTTGTAATAAGTTAGTTTACTTTTAATTTTCGCAAAGAAATTTATTAAGTATTCTTTGGATTTTTTATTTATGAAGTTGGTATTTTATTTAAATAAATTTTGAATTTTTTTTTTTTTTAACGTACCCAATTTTCGGGGCGTTACAACTTGCGCCTTATTCCACTGAATCAAAATGTCAAGGAGTCAGCTTGTTTCATTTCTCAAGACAGGTCATTATCTCACAATGAATCACATAGAAATGGAAAAAATTATTTATTTCAATCTCCAAGGCAAATCATGCTTTCACAATACAAAACATAAAAAACTGTAAAACCCAAAAAATAAAAAACTGAGTTAGTGAAACCCCGGGGGACCACGAACTAAAACCCACGAAACTAAACACGAAACCAAATTTCCTATTCAAACCAGTAGCCCTATATCATACAAATAATATCAGAATAATAAAGTAGAGAAAATTCCATTAACATAATATCATATGCCCTTTTAGTTACAAAAGATGTCAAGATCCTTACACTTTACTTTAGTGCACCAACACCCCCTAATACCAACTCTAATATAGAATTTTACAAAGCCAAGCTAGACATTATCAATCAATCATCATAAATAACATACTATTAGACATCGAATTATCAATATTGAGCAGATGTGCTGCCTTCGGACTTGATATGAATGAATTTGTTTTGATGTTAAAAAAAAAAAGTGTAGAAGCGTGGTTGTCATTTTTGAAAAATTGACTCCAAAAGTTTTTCATTGTTTTTTCATCCTTGTTTTTTCATCATTTATAATTATTTATCAATTTTTTTTTAGTTATTTTTTGCTTTTTGGATGTATATTGCATACCTCTATTTAAAAAATAAAAAAATGTTAAACTATTAAAGAAAATTTACTAAAGACGGGAATTCATGCAATTCTATGAAAAACATTTGTCGTAAAAAAATCTCTCAAAATCAAGTAGGGAGAAAAGATAATATATTAACATATAGGGCCTCAGCTGTAAAAATGAATAACTAGAAGATCTGAGCCAAAAAAAAAGGAATTACTATTAGGTAATTATACTATTATAGATACAAGGGTCCGTTTTTAGGGAGGACATAGTAAATGGGTCTTTACTTAAATAAGAACATCAACTTTTTCTTTAATGCCAAAATGACAAATCACCTACACATTCAAAAAATGTCCCCACTAGCCAGTGAAAGTGCCTAAACCCCCAAACCTAATGAAAGTGCCTAAACCTAAACCCCAGGGTATCCTATGAACAGGGACGGATCCAGAGATCCAACTCAGTGGGGGCATTTTATTAATTGTAATCGCGCAATTTTTTTCCTAGTCAACGATTTTGTTAAGGACAATAAATCGTATAAGATTGATTCTAAACCTAATATTAGACAAAAAATTATTGAAGGATAGGGACCATTGTAAAAGATCTCTAAAATTAAAAATATCTAAATTAAACAATTTTCTCATCATTTAGTATCATTTTCTTTAAAAAAAAAAGGGAGAAAATTAAAATTCAGGGAAAAAATGTTAGGGGAATTATTATTCCTATTATAGGTTCAAAATATATAATAAAACTACCAAATTGTTGAACAATGAATGTTGTTGGTCTAGTGACAAGAGGGAAGGTATTGGTTTTGGAACCAAAGGTCTAGAGTTCAAACCTTGACAATCATTAATAAACTTCTAATTTTGTGGCTTAAAAAAGAAAAGGCAAGGCTCGAACCTACGACCTCTATCATAGAGTTGGTGCGCCTTACCACCAGGCAACACACATGTTCTAGTACTAGAATGCGACAGAAATAATATATATACGAAACTTATTTCCAAAAATTAATTTTTTTACACTAACAAGTGGGGGGTCAACGGGGACACGTGCCCCCGCATGCCCCCCCTTAGATCCGTCCCTGCCTATGAAAGTGTTTGAAACCCTAAGGTACCCTATGAAAGTGCCTAAACTATTAAAACCCTATAATTGAAAAGTGCACCCTAAACCTTAAGATACCCTATGAAAGTGCCTAAAATACTAGGGTACCCTATGAAAGTGCCTAAAATACTATAGTACCATATGAAAGTGCCTAAACAGCTAAAACCCTATAATTGGAAAGTGCACCCTATGTGCCTAAACCCAACATGCCTAAACTCACTATACCCTACCCCAAAGAGCCTAAACCCCCTAAAATTGAACCCACCCCCAAAATTGAAGAGAGATTAATTAATTTTGTCCCACCCACCCATGACCCACGCATGAGAGAGAGAGAGAGACTGACGGGTAGAAATTAATTCAGTGTCATGTCGCTTTCAATACACTCACCTGTTGCTTTCACCTTCAGTGGCTAGTTGGGATTCCTCCACATGTGCGCAGAAGATTCCTCCACATTAATTTTGTCCCGCCTTTCGTTTTGTACGCAGGAGATTCCTCCACATGTGCGCGTGAGTGGTGGGAGTTCATTAATGGTATTTTTGTCTAGTTTTGTCCTTGAGCCCTCAAAAATTTTCTATCATGTATTGGAGGCATTAAAATAAGTTAAGTTGGACTAAACACCATTTAAAACCCCAAACTTGGCCTTTAGATCAATTTTCTGTTTCAAAAAATAGTACAAAATAATTCAATTGAATACATCATTTCCAATTACAAGTAAAACTTTAACATAAAAAAAAATCCCTAATTAGAAAAAACCCTAACTCTAAAATTCCCATTTTTTATTCCCAGAAATCTCTGTAGCTTGTCAATCGGTCATCAAAGATGACTTTGGCGACAATATTTTGGGTTTGGAGATGAGAAAGGAAAGAGATTCATCGGTGGGAGAAGATGACGAACGGACAGAGATTTGACAACCTAATGGGATGAAGATCGGTTCGTGTTCCTTGTTGGGTACGTAAACGTGGGCGGAATGCAAAACTAGTTTGATCGAACTTGTGGCTGGTGGAAAGAACAAAGCGCAGGTGTCGGCGGCAGAACAAGGAACGGACATAGTTTTTTGGTTGAGTTATTTCCAAGTTTGGCCACAAGGAGAGAGAGAGAGAGAGAGAGAGAGAGAGAGAGATGTTAAAAGAGGATACTGTGAAAGTTTTACACGTGGGCTAACATAAATTTGTCCCGAAGCATTTATTTATCAATGATTTTAAGAAATCAATTTTGTTATTATCAAAATCAAATGTTTATAGTAACAAATAGTACCAAACAAATTATTTATGTTATCACCTCCTGGACCCTCGCAAAGTATCATCACCCCAACAATAAGAAAGCAAGCAAACAACTTAATTAGTAGTGGTTTGTGTTCTATTTGTTTGCTTTTAGGAGTATAATATTACGAAACAAATGATAAACAAGGCTGAGTATAACATCAAGTATTATCTACAAACTCAAATAAATAAAAAGAAAACCCTAATTCCGTACCACTGATTTTTACATGCCGTCAGAGATCCGTGATGTTATGAGGGTTTTCCTGTTTTTTTATTTTTTATTTTTTCAAATGGATTTCCGCTGAAACTTACAGTGAGTTGTTTGTTTTTTGCTGGAAAATGTTCGTGTAGTTTGGGGTATAGTCATTGGGCTCTCCACCGTTGCAGTTGTTTGGCTCCCTTCCATGGACGAATCTTCTACTTGATGTATTTTGATTGAGATTAATATCATCTGTTATTGTTTAGGGAAAAAAAATTAGCCTAATTTAAAACGAGAGATCAATGAGAATGACTTTTAGCGTTGTTAACTCAGTAAATACCACTGAATGGTCTCACTTCGGTACTCTAAAAGTAGAGAGTGAAGAACAAAAGTGGAGAATGGTGTTGGAACCATAAGTGAAAAAGTGTCTAGGCAAAGTAAAAGTGTACCTTGTTTTGTACTTTTGGCTAGTTAAAGTGCCTAGTAATATTGGAGATGCTCTAATTCTGCTACGATAGAACTTTGGCAAAAGAACTATTTCACGAGCAATCTAGTTTTAATTTTTTCCCTGCTGCCAATTTCTCTCTCTCTCTCTCTCCCCGCCCAGGACCGCCCTTGACTCTCTCACTAACACCTGGAAATTGTTACAAAAAATAGTAATATTTTAATAGGGAAAAAAATTAAACGGATAGAATTGATAGAGACGTGAGTAGATAAAATAAAAATTTCGCACGGTTCACTAGCATTTCTTAACTCTTAAGCAGATCTCACACGTATGACTATAGATGGTGAAGGTTTGTGGGTTAAAGTAGATGCAATTTAAGTTTAAGACTAGTTTGAAGATGGAGGTACTTCAGGATAACATTATTAATCTTTTAAAGAGTGTGGGGAAGAATTGGGGTTGGAAATGACCCTAAAATAACTTTTATTTTTTATCAACACCCTAAAATAACTCAAACTTAATAACTCTCAAACTACCCCACGTCTCTCTCTCTTCTCAATTAGTAGGTATAACTTTTATACGACTCCCAAAAGGGCCTAAACATTGATAAAGAATGTAATAAGCAAAAAAATAATAATAATAAGATTCAGAGGAAGATTATTTATACAAAATGAACAAGCAAACTATATATAGATTCTGTGGTGACAGCAAACGATTCATATTTTACACGATATCTCTACTTGTATTTTCAGGCAATGTTACTCGGGCTTGTGCAGATTGTGAAGTATGTACAATGAAGCAGAAGACAAGAAGATACAAACAGAATAGCTCAATAGATCCAAGCCAGTAGCTATGGTCACCATCTTGCTCCTCTCAAACATCTTCACCAAAAGAATCATAACGATAACATGACCAACTTTCGTCTTCAGTTCGTCAAGGGAGCTGATTTTCATCCATTTAGGCCTTTCCTACAGTGAGTTAAGAAAAATGAGAATATTGCTATTTAATTAAATGACGGAGTAAGATTATCCGGCCTAAATGCTCATAAGTGGTAATACAACTTAATCACGCAAATGGTTTGTGCTTTTACTTTGCATTTTTTCGTCGTCTTCCCCTCACCAGAGTGTCTTTACTTTGGTTATCGTGTTTATTTAGGTTTGAATCTCATAGTTGGTCTGCCAAGAAGCAACCAACAGTGGCTAGATACTCCATTGAGGCGGAATATCGTGCCAAAGCTCAAGCTGCTGCTGAGTTAAATTGGATCAGAATGCTTCTTTTGTGATCTGTCTTTTTGCCTCCATTCTACACCTGTTTTGTGGCGTGATAATGTTTCTGCTCTCTCTCTTGCTTCGACTCCACTTCTCCGCTCAAGAAAGAAATATATCGAGGTTGATTACCATTTCATCTGAGAGGAACTTCTATCTAAAGATTTTATTGTGAAGCATATCACTACCACGGATCAATTAGCTGATAGCTTTACTACGCCACCATTCTTCCATCATTTCCTTGAGGGAGGCTGATAAGAATCATGGTTAGCTTTAGATGGTTATATACTTATAATAAGCGGTATGATAAACTTTACAGTGCTCTACAAATGGTTATTGTGTAAATATCGCATGTAATCATCTGAGATCATTAACTCGAAAGAAATGAAATCTCTTCAAACTTTATCTATTCGTGAGGTGCTTAATATCAAAATTAGATAAATGACAATCGAGTTGTAATTCCTGAAATCTCCAATTTTATCCTCTCATTTTTCAAATGCCTTGTTCTTGTTGATAAGTGAAACAGAATTCAATAAAAAGGAAATAAAGCAAGATACTATCTCCTGTTAATCAACGATGCACAGAACTGCAGAGACCAAGACAAAAAGAAATTTAACCAGTCGAAAAGGAGATTACTACCTTCAAAGCAAACATCCCAAATAAGGAAGATCCCTTGAGAGCACGATCAACAGTTGGAGGGACATCAGGAGATACGTTACTGATAAACAAACCGTACAAGCCCATACCAAATATTAACATGACAGTCCCAGCAAGATACACATCTGCAATAAGCAAGAATTCAACATATTACTGAAGGCTGACCGACCAGAAAAGGAGTTATCATGTGTCACACCAAGTGAGAGAGTTCACGTAAGTATTGAGGAAGGTAACACTGGATTAGGTATGTATTCCGAGTTTGATATGTATTCCGAGTTTAAAACACCCTTTGTGATCTATGTCAATGTGCACTCTGTTGCTTGTGTATTGTTTGTTACGCTGCATCCATTAATGGAAGATGATGTCACACATAAGGGGCCTATATATCCATTGGTGGGAGTGCCCCCACATAGCTTCCCTTTTTGGTAAATTTGACTGTATAAATTCTTCAAAGGAAGACACGGTATGCAAGTGAATATAAAAGAAACAAGTTGTAGCAAAGCAATAGCCTCCTCACTCTCGTTGTGATTGAATCCAGACACTCCTTATGAGATCCAAATGCAGTCTAAAGAGTAACTCATACAATAAGTTCTGTATGGAAAGTTATGGATTTAAAATAAAAGGATTTGGCAAATTTTTTAACAAGGGTATCTCTAATTTGGATTTGACAGTTTTACTGAAATTAGGACATTTGATTTGGCAGCTCTATCACAATGGATTTAAAGTGATTACATAATAGGTGTGATTTGAAATTCTCCATGTTAAGAATTGTGGTTATGCAATGACTCTGGTAACTTGTAAAACTTGCACTTGGCATTAATGGGAATATTTATGACTAAATTGAGTTTCTCATAAAAGCAATTC
Organism: Vaccinium darrowii; assembly: GCA_020921065.1. Lineage (NCBI taxonomy): Eukaryota > Viridiplantae > Streptophyta > Magnoliopsida > Ericales > Ericaceae > Vaccinium > Vaccinium darrowii. Next base: position 19,627,369 of record CM037157.1, read on the forward strand.
ATAATCTCACCTATAGCTTCAACTAACAGTAGTACCATCTTTCCTGTGTGTATCCCTTTGACGCAGTTTAACCAGTAAACTTTGTACGCATCAACTATGTAGACACAGCCCTACAGAAAGAGAAGCAATCAGTTTGAACAAAACCAACCCCAAATAAAAGATACAGTCATAACCACACAGCTAAATTCAAGAGAACGATCACTATTTTTCTTACTAGGCGTCATTATGTCAGAATAAGAATTCATGTTTCACATGGTAGTGGCTCAGAAACCAATGTAAGATTATACTACCCACAATCTGTTTAACCTTCTCAAATGCAAAGCACTCTTCTTGAACTGGAAACCAGGAACCGGGAATGTGTGAATTGGAGCTTAACTTGGAGAAGGATTTTCAACTTGATCAAGACTGAAACCTCCGTTACCATTCAACTTGTTGCAGTACCAGAATGTGTCACAATAAAAGGATGTGCCTCTAGTGGTTATTTTTAACACGCCCATGGCAAAAAAAAAAACACTACGCCGCTGACGACAATGAATATGGAACCTCCAGATATCTTTTTAATACCATTAAAAATGTAGAAAAGAGCACAATGAAATTGTTCATATCCAGAAGTCCTCCGCCACAAGATACCACCGGATAGAGATGATGGTCTTCCTCTGATGTCTGGTTAAGGAAGTCAGAATCTGAGTGGAACTCTAGCAACCGAGGCCGCTCCAGTGGTTCGCACCCAATCGAGGCCGCTCCAGTGGTTCGTACCCAATTGAGCTCTCTCATATCGTGAAAGAGCGAGCTTGTTTCTATCTCAACAACTGAAAACAAACTATCAAATACCACTCGGACAACCCCCTAGGCCAGGAGCAAGACTTAGGTACCTCCCTCTGGACCATAGGAAGCATGTGGTATGGAGGCTAAAGCAACGAGATTTGTCATGGCTCATCCTCCACAAAGATAGCTCCATATTGACACAAAGATAGCTCCATCTCGGAAGACGTATCACAAGTAAGAGCCCGTGTCAAACCTACAACCTGTTCTATGATATGGGCATCCACTTTGTGCGTGAGAAGATTGCTCTTAAACAATTGTGTGTTCGACATGTTCCTTCAGAGCTTCAAGTTGCAGATATTCTTACTAAACCCTTAACTGTGACTCGGTTTCTTTTTCTCCGTGACAAACTGAAGATTTCATTCCTTCCATCATCAGTTTGCAAGAGGCTGTTAACGGAATAAACTGTTAACCATAGTTATTGTTGTTTACTGTATGTAGTTAGTGTTAACCACATTAGTTAGGTAGTTATAATTCTGTTGAGCTGGCATGTAGAGTATAAATAGCTAGTGCTCTCTCTCTTTCTTCTGTAAGACGATACATTTCTGTTTAATCAAGATTTACATTTTTCCTTCGTCTCTCAAATTCTGTCATGTATACCCTAAACCATCTGTCAGATTCCCATGAGACAAAACCAAGTTATGATCATAAGAATCAAAGAGAAGCCCTGATAACCTCCATTTTGCTCCACCATTAAGGAGGAAGCTAACCAGCTGCTTCTCCTTCCTCCAAGTTATAATTTTTTTTAAATGTTCAAATGTACGCAAGTTTGCCAAAGATTAAAACAAACAAGAGAAACAGAAAAATATAAAAGAAAAACTTCATAGGTATACGAAAATCAAACACAAGAAAAATAGGAATAGTTGAAAGACTTGTTTAGGTTAGGGAGACGTTACATTCAGAAAACACAGCAAAGAACCAGCCAATGAACCCGCGACAGCGAAAAGTGCCAAAAAGCGGAAGTCAAATATTACCTGCTCAATTAAGAGAAAGCCAGAAATGTTACAATCAATCAGACTGTAATATAAACGTCTCATGAATGCCGAACAAATTCACCACAGCATTATTACCGTAAACAGAAGGTTGATTAAATAGTGAATGTATACAAATCCTGTGTGCATCATGGAACACATTGGTATGCATGCAGAATAATAAAATACACAAAATCTGTCAAGTAATCATGGTATTTTGGATATGAAGCTAAGCTTAGCGTTGAAGGTAAAACTAATTACAGAAATGCAAATCTGATGCAGGAATCAAATTCCGGCGCAGAAGCATCCCAGATATATGAAAAGGGCTGGTAAGTAAGTTTGGACTACTATGCCACTTGAAGGCCTTTGTTTATTTGTTTTTGTAAATTCATTATTTCTTAGGTTTGGACATGTTTTTTAACATGATCAACTATAAGAAACATATCCATGTAGCCAAACCACAATCCTAATGACTAAGGTTTAATGAGTTTCTTTGGTACCTAAGGTCATGAGTTGTCATAGTACTGCGAGACTCACATCCATCTTTCTAACAAGCCATTAAGAACTGCTATTGGCAGGATAAAGGAGGATTGAAGAGTTAAGATCATATGGTTGCTATGGCCCCAAGAACAAATACTTGGTGACTCTTCAACTTTGGTCGGTTTCTCAGCCTAACTCTAGAAATCGGATTTCAGACTCATTCTCAAGTCTGTTGAACTTCAATCTTGTTGATTTCTTCCCTGTTTCAAGGAATTTGTTGGAGTTGCAAGTTTGGAACCACTAGAACACCCTTTTTTTTTTTTTAAAGGCACTAGAACACCTAGACAACACGATTTTCGTCCTTTGAAATTCTTGCAGCATTTTCCCGATATTTAGACCAAGCCTACACTAAAAGTTTCCACCTCAGTCAAGAGTATATGTCGTTTCGTTAAATATCAAATCAGTTGATGTATGTGAGGAGAATAACTTGTGAGAGAATACCAAAAATATGGCTAAAAATACCGAAAATAACATAGTGGAAACTTAGCCTTAATTTCGATCCCAGGAACGTACGTACTGCTGTCGGCTAAAACCCTTGACAACAATGGGGATATAACTTCACACAACTCCGTGAATCAACATCAGAGGCCAGCTAAAGAAGCTATAGGGAGGACTCAATTGAGTGAAGGAAACTTACCCTTTCAATGGAGGACTCAGTGGACTTAACGAGGCGAACAAAATGGTTGTTGCCATTTGGGCTGGCTAGTGCATAGTTGATTCCGTTTACTTCTGGGATTTTATTGGATGATGATTCCACAAAGGGCTTTGGTGGGGATGATGATGATTCAGAGCTCAAAGCAGCAAGTGGAGGAGTTTTAGACAATCGTCGTTTGTGAGTTGTTGTTCTTCTTCTTGGATTAGTTGTAGGGAAAGGGTTACCTATGGAGAAGAAGGAGAGAGGGGTAGATGAGATTGAAGCCAGAAACGCCATGGCTGCTAAATCTAGAGAGAGAGAGAGAGAGAGAGAGAGAGTGAGAGTAGGAATAGAATTTGGAGTTTGAGGGCATTGGTCGATGAGGTTCGTGGTATTTGCTTGGACTTGCCTTTCTTAATCTAGTTTATGGCGGGTAGCGGAACAAGCAACGGTTATGCTTAAAAGGGGCCCACGCTCCCACAGGCACGTGTCCCTTACTTTTTTCTTTTTTTTCACTAGTAGCAGTACTCCCTCTGTCCGGATTTGTTGGTCCACAAACATATTTTTTTAAGTCTGAAAATGTTTGTTCATTTTCAAAAGTCAAAGGATAAAGTAGGAGAAAATTAATTTTGATGATGTGAAAATAACAAACACAAAAAGTAATGAAAAAAAAGTTGAAATCCCCAAAATGGACCAATAAATCCAGACGGAGGGAGTATTTTTTAGGTCAATTGGGGAAAGGTTTTTTTTTTTCCCTTTTTTTTATTTATTTATATAACCTGATTTCTGAGTCAGTTTGCGCGCACGTCGACTAATTCAACTACTTCTAGAGCCCCAGAGGTAACAATCGGTCATAAACCCTAGTGATTCCAAGAGATTGTTTATAATAACTCCTAAGTCCGAAGATAAGACTACTATGTCAACACCTTGGAGTTAATTAAGAAAAGATTTTGGGGCAGCCTCCTATGACACTGACAAGGTAAAATCTGAGTGAGCCGTTTCATTTTATTTATACTTAATCGTTCCAAAGTCGTAGGAGCTAAAGTCGAGTTAAAATTCTCTCTCTCTCTTTTTAACAGGGGTTGTCCGAGCTAGTTTATGCACGCTTTAAATATTTTTCTTTCTGGTCCGGTCAAAAACAAGATCATCCACACTGGGACTAAGAAATTTACAATAAAAGAGATTTATACCTTGTGACCTGGCCCCAGAAAATTACAAAATTTTGAACTCAGAATATCAAAGTTTCAGACTTTTTGTTGCCACATGAGCTGCCCTTGAATATTGAGTAATAGTAATCTTCTGCTCTTTCTCGGGATTCCGATTCACTTGTCATATTGTTCAACTCCCATTAGGAAAAGGCTTAAATAGAGATTTAGTGCCTAATTTTTTTTTTCAAATTTCAACCACACTCATTTTGATTTTGTGGTGGAGTCCACCAATGCATCAACAACTGACCATAAAGCTCTCTCTCTGTCTTTTTTTTTAACAGAACCATAAAGCTCTCTTTATTGCCCTTTTAATTTGAGAAAAACCAAGCTTTTCCTAGCCCATAATAACCAGCAATGAAAAATGACCGATGGTGTTAGGATGTCAGTTTTGCCCGGGAAGAGAAATTTGGACGAGTACATGAACATCAGTGGCTGCCTGAAATAATCTTATTCAAATGGGATTTGATATAATTAGACTACTATTTTGTGTAGATCTGTTGAAGTATATGTTGTTAGGAAAAAATTGAATAAATGCGGTTATTTTATAAGCGAACAAAATTATCAAAAAGAGGCGATAGAGATTGCACAATGAACTAGGTCGCACTTTTGAGACGACATGCGACGTCTACGTAAGATCGCTAATATAATAGACCAAAACTTTGGATGTCATTTACAAGTTCAAAAATTTTGAAGAGTGAGAAGCGCCACAAATGTAGTACTTTCTTTTACCCAGGAAAAAAAAATATGGTTGGATTTTCAAAATACTTGGCTTCAACTTGTAAATTAGTCCAAACATATTCAAGACAATCAATTTTAATACGAGTTTAGATCGCAGCATTGGAATTGGAAAAAAAAAGGAACTTTTATCCAAGTACAAATCCTTGAAGATAATGAACGATCGAACGATGATCTTAAACTTTAGAGTCGAAGGAAACCAACAACGATTTACTGTAAGCGGCATTTGGTAGCAAGTGGTAGATACTGACTGAATATGCACCATAAGATGGTAAAAGACTTGAATCTTGACACCCGTTGGATTACTAAATTCCAAACAAGAACACATGGGAGGATCCAACTTTTTAAGCAATCACATGGGTGGTATCAAATATTTGCCTGTTTTGAATTAGTCTGTAAAAGCATTTTATGACTTTTTCTTGAACCTTATGGTTCTTATCATTATCTTTCAATCCTTTGTAGCTTTGTATTTTCAATTTCAAATTTGAGGTACACCCTGAAATCGACAGTATTTGTCATGGAGGAGAGCTTTCTTGCTTAACCTAGTCCGTCTTTGAGTAGTACAAGTTTATAAGCTCTCAAGCTTCAATATCATATTTCAAGGAAAGGTACACATTTAATTTTGGACACGGCTTGTCTGTCGTTTGAGTGTCCGACCCCGTTTTGCGTTAAATTTAAAGTTCGGTTTCACTCACATTGCAGATCTTGTTGAGCACTACACTTGAATAAATTTCAGGGGACTAGTCGTTTCCTTAATTTTCTTGACATATTGTTTTTAGATAAATTTCGGGGGACTAGTCGTTTCCTTAATTTTCTTGACGTATTGTTTTTAGATAGAGAATATATCTCGTGCATTATCCAGAGAGATCGAACAGTCATACACGCACACAACATTTGTCCCCACAATTCTCAACAAACCCAAAAAAAAGGAGAACCAAAAAAAAAAACACCCAAACAAACTCCCATTGCAATAACTTGAGCGATGGAAAAGATCAAGCCCTAGCAATTGAAACAACCATAACTTGATCAAGGACAGGGCCACAAAGAGACCCAAAGTCATCAACCCTAGTGTGGTAAAATGAACTGAAGAAAGTAAGCCTTGTCCTAGCTGAAATTGCTCTGAACTTCAAGCTAGCACTCTTGAACCTGCCTTTCCCTTGGGACTTGAAGGGCACTTTCAAAGTATCTTTGCCTGCAAATGCCTCGACCATCATCGATCCGTGACAGCCGTTCTTCGCGTCTCCCACGGAGAAAGTCAGGTTGTAATACTTGTTTGGGATGGTTCGGATGATTTGGGCAACGGCGCTTTCTCTTCCCGCAACCAATTCGATAGCAGCGAAGCCGGAAGGGACGTTGAAGTGCTTTGAGTCTATTATTTTTACGGCTTTAAGGGATTCGATGATCCAGCCGGGGAGTGGCGATGTGAGGTCTTCTTGTCTGGGAGGGAGGAGGATGCCGTTGGAAGAGTTGATTAGTAGGTGGGGGATCTCCTCGAAATTGCCGTTCTTGACCAAATTTGCTGCAAGAAATCATTATAGAAAGGGATCAAAATCTTGAACTTCGTAAGATTTTTAAGAGGAGAATCCTAAATTGATGTACAAAGAGAGATTCAGGAGCAGAACAAGACGAGTCATTGAAACAAGAACCGAAAGTGTACATCATTAGATTTTGCAAGGACAAGATTCTCAAACTGAAATGGACCGATAGTTTTAGAATGCAGAAGGATCTATAAGATTACAAAAATGCAGACTCGAATTTGACTTGCGTGCGATGATCAACCCAATGCCATCAGAAGATTGAGCAAGTAGATCTATCAAACAAACGAAGAAAACGGGGTTACAAATCCAGAAGTACCATAGCACAAAGGATCATTAAGTCTGAAAGTTTGGAAAACCAAAACAAAAGGCAGGAATTTTTGCAAATTTTTTAAACAGGATGAAAATTTGAAATATATATTAGTGCTACTTGTGAACCTTTAAGTTCAAACCAAAATAACACATGATTTATGGACCATAATTTTAGAAGGAAAAAGATACAACAAGAGAATTTGAAGAGGAGAATAATCTGGCCGCAACAATTCTAATGATGTAAGCCTGAGGCAATTTTTCCTTTAAGTTATAACATAAATGCATTCTATATTGGTTTTCTCTCCAGAATTCTCCGCAAATTACTTTGTTGGTGCAAAGATTTCCACAATTAAAATGACAGAACAACTGAAAGAATTCTATGATAGAAGTGACATCCTTGTACAGGAGTATCAAGTTTTGAGCATATATCAAAATCAACTGCTACTTTATGGGAAACCATGAAACAAAAACAACAAAGCAAATGGATGAGGATCAAGAAATGACACAATCCTACACTAAAAAAAGCATCATAAGAAGCCAAACAAGCACAAACTGAAGGTGAACCCAAACACAAAAAAGGGGACCCTGCTGTGCCCTGTGTGCCCTCCATTCGGGGCTTGTCTTGAGCTAAAAAATGCAGATAAGAACCGTTAACTTTGTTAAGCTCGACGCGTGCAACAGCTCTATAAGAAATCAAGTTAATCGGAAATCATTTTCTTATGTGTATTTATTGAAAAAATAAAATTATTCTCCTGTGTATTTTGTTAAATAATATTTGCTGTTCATTTAATGAAGAGAATCATGTTTGTTCGTCAAGCAAATGAGATCCAATCAACTTGATTTATTTTTTCCAGTGCGAATGTTTCAGATCTTGTTGTTGAGCTCGGAATGAAACCTGTAGTCCCAGAGCATGAAAGCCCGTTGTGCCCCCATCTCCAATACGGAGACCCAGGCAACAAATCATCCAAAATGCATATGTGAACAAGCATAACCAGAGAGAAATATCGATATCAATACATATATATTCACATACCTCTTGTTGGCCTTGGAGGGAAAAGCTCTTTGATGGCAACAGCATCCAAGAGGGGTCCACAACTAGGATCCTCTTGAGCCCCAGGGTTGTGGAAACTCACCGTAGCAACATCAGAAATAGCCCTGAATCCCCAAGCATAAGTATCCCCACCATTACTGCTGTACAGTGTCTGCAGGGGAAGATCTCCCGTCTGAGGGAGCACTGAGACCCTCAACACCTCATCCTGGGCACAAGTCCTTGATGCACCAAATGTTAATGCATAAAGAGATCCCTTTTTCACTGGGATTGTCTGAGATATAGAGGCATCATTTCCCAGCCTCACGGCATGGACCCCGTGCGCAACGTTGAAGTACATCCCGCCGGGCTGGGGCCCACCGGAGATGTACTCGACTAAGCCATTGATTTCCCATTTGGGTAGTGAGTGTTTCCCTTTGATTACCGTTTTCTTGATGAGGTCTGATTTGTTGGGCGCCTCTTCGAAATTGCCATTTGGGAGGAGTCCTGAGTAAAGGAGGAGAGGGGGAAATTAAGGAGAGTACAGCATGGGGAGCTACAAACTTGATTAAAACATAAACAACAATTTGGTCTCAGATTGTTTATATATATGTGACAGAGACAGAATGAAAACATTGATCAACACAATCCGACAGATAAACCTATAAATAATCATATCCACCACTACAATTCTTTTTATAAGCGGAGGTCCCGGTCAACTTGCACGCACCCTCAACTAATTCCGGGGCCCTAGAAATAACCACGAGGTAAACGTCCAGCGGCTCAAGGTTTAGAATGTTTTGGTCTTCGTGGGATTCAAACTTGTGATCTCATGGGAGCAAACTATTTAGGCCTTGTTCGTTTCATAGTTTTAGTTTAGTTTTAATTTTGTTTTGTAATCATTACACTCATTTCTCTTTCTATCTCTCTCCACTCATTATACCTTTTTTCAAAACTAAACTAAACTAAAACTACTAAACGAACAAGGCCTAGTAACTTTCTCGTGCCCAAGGGTCTCGAGCCCCCTCGGCCAAACCCCTTGGAGTTATTTTAAGGGATACATTTCTTACTAAAAAGAAACTATACTACCAGGAAAGCCGACACTTTCAGTACGTGGAACAGCAAATCCGTTACCTCTGAATTACAAAACTAAGAATTTAATTATTTTAACCTATAAATATTCCATAAGGTAAAATATAATATCGTAGATTATTCTAGCAAAACAAACTCTTTTAGGAGCATGATATCAAATGTTTTTAACATTTTTCCTTCCCAAACCCCACTCTCCATAAATAATTAGTTAATTCTATTGCATTTCCTTTTTCGAAATAACCCCAAGAACACTGCGATAAGAGAAGAATTTGGGTGCGAATTGGGTAGTAGGGATGGCGTGGTGAATCTTAGCCGTCCAAAAGTGTTTTGGACGGTCTAGATTTTAAATACGCGCTCTACACACCAAGTTTTTCTCCCGGGATAACCTCAAGAATATTCCACATTACAAAAGAGAGCAAACTGCTGAGGAAGAGCAAATGCCAAGTACTATAGATCAAACTCTACACGCCAAGTAGAACAAAATAAAGGTTGGATCTGGGTTTTACCTTCCAGAAAAGTTGCTCCAAAAGCAGAACCAACAAACAGAAAGCAGGAAACAAGCACAACTGAGCTCAACACAGCCATTCTCACAGACTAGCCAAGAACAAAGATTCCTGAGAGGGGCAGGGCTCTTTTAGGTAGAATGGTAAAGTGGGTTTGAGATATGGGTTTAGGGTTTCCAATGCTCTACATTTATGGTGAAAAAACAGAGTGCGTCTGCTCAGTGGAGAGAGAAAGTCACCTGCAGCAATTAGATAGATTTGTCTGCATGTGCGGATACAGTTTCAATTTTCCTACTTTCAAGACTTTTGCCCATAATTCATGGAATGGCTAGGCAGCAATAATGGTGGTAGATATACAGAACTCGTTTCGTATTTTCATTTTCTAACTTTTCATTTTTATATTTTTTGTTTTTTATGTTTGGCTGGAAATTACAAAATATATTTTGTGAGAATGTGTTTTAGTTTTTTGACATTAGAAATTTAGAGAGGAGAAGTCAAGAGCAGGGTGAAAGAAGTTTTTCAACTTCTCATTTTTTTACTTTTTCCAGTTGTGTTAACAAAAAGACATACACATAATGTATTCTATACATATCTCTCAAGTCTCAAACATTACCTCTAACATTACCTTTGTTGAAATTTATTCTGCACATTTCTCTCAAAAATTCTACTAGATTCAAAATACATTATGACCATAATTCAAAAGGTCAAAACGTTAAAAATGAAAAGCTGAAAATTAGCCTCTCAAACACCTCCATACTAACTTGAGCTGACATTTTGCTAAACATATTGTATTTAAAAGTGAATCTTGTTTTGTTACATAAATGATATTTTTATGACGTGTGTAATTTGTGAGAAAATACCGAAATACCATCGAAAATATCACAATGAAAACTCAGCCTTAGAGCATATCCAGCCCAATTCTTCATTTTGAAGAATCACAGTAATTTATTTTAATTCAAAAAATACAATTGAAGAATGTCATTATTCACACACTATACTCGCAATTGTTCATTCCTATATTTACTTTCAAATTTTCACTTAATTTATCTCCCAAACTCAATTTTCCCTCCAATATTTAAATTTTCGAGTTCTAAATATTACCATAAGGTATCCCAAAATTGTATTGGCTGTGTTAAAACGAAATGAAGGATTTTAGGGTGTCTTCAAATAGACAAATATGAAGAACCAAATATGGTTGTTCAAAATAAAGAACCTGTATGAAGCTTGGTTAGAGTGAGATGATTCTTTATTTTGAAGATAATAAAGTACGGTTGGAAATGCTCTTAGGCATCATTCCACTAACTTTTTTTTTTTTTTTTTTGGCTTTATAGTTTGTGTGTATGTGTGAGGAGGATGGCTTATCTTAAAAAAATGTGAAAAAAAAACCCCCAAAAATCTTGTTAATGGAACGACACCACCTTAATACACTAACATTTTAATAAAAGTGACACCATCCAAAAAAACGAAGTTTTGTATGCACTTTAGACACTTCAAGACACTCCATAACATAAAAAATTATATTTTTTTGTCGTTGTCCTGCCTTATTAACAAACAATTGGACTCTTGTTAGCATTTTCCAATTATGTAGAATATGAACATTTATGCGGGAAATTTTTTCGAAAAGGTAATTGAGGGACTTGATTCATGTATTCATGTTGATTGTGATCATATGGTGATATCTACCATATTTAAATCCGTATGATAAGATTAAACTACGTAGCATTTCTAATTTATGGGCGTAGGGATTGGTTTTGTTAAAATGGTTTTCATAACGATAAAAAAACAAAAAATGTTCACAGTGAGAAAAAAAAAAAAGAAAAAGGTTTTTACAAAGTCATTTTATGATTTGCTACGGTATCAAGAAATCAAAAAATAAAAAGGTTATTCTATCAATTTGGTGTCATTTTGCCAAAATCTTAAATGATGTGGCAGAATTGGCAAAGCCAAAGTTGCTGTCAAATTTGACATAAAAGATGACTTTGCCATTTTAATAAAAGGACAATATCACGGGTCAAGACGTATTACAACTCATGACACCAATTTACACACCATATTCAACTCCATCTGATGTTAACTCAATACCAGAATTGTCCAAAATAGTCGCTAACCGATTAAAGTTCCCATTTATGTTTATAAAGTTTGACAACTGTACCCGTTTAACCAAATATTGACTACTGACTGGGGAATTCAATCTTCACATATTGCTTGAAAACTTGTATTGTTCAAGGAAAACGTCTCCACTAATCAACAAGGTAACAATTTCAATAAAAATAGAAACATCTTATACATGATCAAGCATAACACAATCAATGAATGATAGTAATGCTATAATCCGGATATGGGGTTTCGCATAGCATTTAAATCTCGTTAATGATCACATAATTCCGTCCAAGAGTGGTCAAGAAGTCATAGGGTTCGAATAAGTTAAAACGTGCAGAAGTTGCAAAGTGTGGTCGACACAACGTAACCTTGAGTATTTTGGTTATAACTTTTACTCGATTGTCCGATTGAGGCGATTTAAAATAGGTTGGAAAGTTCTCGTAAGTATCTAAACTTTGATGAAATAACCATTTCCAAATTCAGAAGTCAAATGGGTTAAAACAGCCTCACAAGGTTCGGTCAGAGGTCTATGCAGCAATACATGAAAGGTTTGTACTGATACAACTAGCAAAAATTATAGATTCAAGCCAACTCGTACATTTCTAGTTTAATCGATCAAAGGCTCAATTGGCCCATACAATAACGGATAACCTTCTCTAAGTGCACTCTAAGACCTTCATAGGTCAAAACGAGTAGTACTTTGAAAATATGTGCATTTTTTTATAACAGGGTACCATTCGCGCACCTCGACTAATCCTGGGAGACCAATCCCACTGTCCATTAGCAGGGGCCCTATTTAAAGCCAGAGCAAAGCTTTGTATGGACTGGCCCTAAAGAAGTTAATTGTATTTTGTTCTAGTGTGTGCAATAAAATGAGAAGTTTTAATGCATTTTACCTTAAACTCCAAACGATTGATTTAAGTTGTCGGGAATCTTTGGGTTGGCTCCGGTGAATGTTTTGGAGATAGGATAAACACTTCAACGATTCGAATTGTGAATCGAGTGAGTGGTCGAATGTCTAAGGCTTGAGCTCTAATGGTGGTTTAACTAATTTTGAAGTGACTAAAGAGGAATGAGAAAAGTGTATACTTGGGTTGACTTGAAGGAGTGGTGATAAGGACATTGTAGAAGATTGGGTGAAGGGTGAAGTGTTGAGATGGTGAAGGAGTGTGGGAGTGGGTGTAAACAAGTACATATATTTTTAAATGGCTAAAATTTGAAGTGGGTTGGGGCTTATATTGCACCAAGAGGTTTGTCGTATGGTTTAAGGCTGGTTTGGGCCTTAATTGACATGAGATTTAATTGGGGTTTCAACGCAAGAATTGGTTCATAAAATTAGAGTGGGCTCGTATCACGCCCTCGATTTTCAGCATAAGCAAACACATTTCTCAAATAAAATGACCCAATAGCTCATTCATAATTCTCCAAATATTCCTGACATCATTACTAAGTCATAGCAAATGTTCAATTCTACGTCGTTCACCCATGTCCCATACAAGTGCTTGAATAAAGAGTTAGATTTATTACATTCTTCCGTTAGTCAAAGAAGGGTTGAGGAATTAGAGTTACAAGTTTGCTTCTTTCTTTTTTTTATAAAAACAAAAAAGAGAATGTAAAGTGTTACGCCCTAAAAATTTAAAGATAATGGAAAGTCAACCAAACTAATAGTCCAGTCAAGGTCCGAATTAGACTTACAGAGTCAAAGTCATATAGCCATAATAGTCAACGAATACCCGTACCCCCAAACTTAAAGTAAAAAGGTCTTCAGTGTTATTACAATACCCAAGTCAAAAGATAAGACTTCAAAACAAAGACAGCAGGGGTGAGTCGTCACTGCGCCTAGTAGAGGTTTTCCCAAAATGCCAATTTTTATAAGATACATGAAATGATAAAAAATTAAGGAGATCAGAACACAACTTATTTAAGATATCAGACAAATCCTAATCATAAGGCTCTATCACTACCCAACGTTCACAGCCCTTTACACACATGCATAATCATCTATAAAATAAATAAAATAAAATAAAATAAAAAATATCTAATCTTCAACTACCGGGTTCCCCTTGTACCACGTGACTTACCATAGCACATTCAAGTTTCACAATCCTCTCCAAATCTTCTTGAAGTCTAACTCATTGAGCCCAACACCATTTATAAAGTCACCTCAATTATATCACAAGGTTCTAATTTATCAATATCAAATTACTTCAACAACTCTCTATGAAATTCTCGTTAATAATCTTGACAATTGTAACGTCCCAAATTTCAGGAATGTTAACTATTACAAATTACTAAATTAAAAGTATCCAAAGTCTGATACATCAAATCTTTATTTTGGACATACATTTATTCCAGCTGGGTGAGATATATGGCGGCTACTAGTCCTGGGTCTAGTTACCTCCAATCTTGGGTGCCTAATCGACTTTGAACTGCACCAAGCTATAATACGCTTCATGTTCATCTCGAAAATCTAACATAATACGTCAGAGTCGCAGAGCAACATCATGGTATTATGCCGGCGTACACAAGTGTAACACCGTGAGCGAAAACATCCAATAGCCGACTCTTACTCCAATCATATACTAGCAATTCTAAAACTATATATTATACAGGAAAAAGAGTAATGACAGTTTAAAACAGATAACCGTATCTATCATGGAAATATGCATGTGTCTGTGTTACTGCAACAGTGTCTGTGTCATCTCGAATCAGAGTATCTCGTGCGCAGTGTATAAGTCCCGTGTTACCTTTTAGTGTCAGCATTCTTCTTAAAATTTATTAATATTTGGGCACTGTTTTCAACCACCGGGCCACAGTCCAATCACTCGAAGTAATGGCTCGTTTATGTCTCTTTCAACTGACGGTCGCCAAACTTTTGCACGCACTCTCACAAACATGGTCTCGGTCGTCTTGTATCATTTGAAATCCGGCAACCTATTTATAAGGTCCGTCCACCATGTGTTGTACACTTTTGGCCCTAATCACCAAGTTCTCTCTGCGAAGATGGGGCGTCGCTCAAACAGTACTCCCGCATTCAATCAGATCCCCACTGATTCTTTCCACAAAAAAAGTCTCATCGATTCATTTCTCATTTTCATTTTCGTTCCTGGTGTACACAACTTTTTAATTTTCTCGAAATTTGTGTTGTGTCATAACTCGTCGTACGTGTCTCGTGATTGTGTAACATGTCCCGTAAAATCTCATTTCGTGAATATGCATCTTTTCTCGAAAAGCGTGTCACATAAAATCATGAATTCTCCTACGTGAATCTTTTTGAAAACCAGTCTAGGATTAGCAGAAAATATTACCGACAGCTACGTAGTCACACTTCAATTTTTCATTTCAAAATCCCTTGTCTCGTGATTTTTCGTAAAACAACGTGGTTTATAACAACTAGTAAAAAATAATCGGGCATTATAACGATGTAAAGTTGATAAGTCGGATTACTAAATGACCATCATAACGACTGCGTATCAATGAAAATATGAACATTTACAAACACTACTAATTTTTCGAAAACAGATTATAAAACGACTCTAAAAAATTTAAAGTAGTAAACCGAGCATTATAACGACTACGTAAAAATAAGGCTAATAATAAGACGAGTAATAGTGAACTACCTTAATTCCGGTTATCAATCAGAAGACAAAAAGTTGGGTAGAATTTCCTCGGACAGCGTAACTTTTATATTTCCCGTAAATAAGTCCCACCAACTTGACTACTATTAAAATGTATTGAAAAGTGACTTTTGATGGAGGGTGGTGACTTGCTTTGAGTGGTGAAGAACACCTTGAGTTTCAAGTTGAAACTCAAGAACTAGAAGGTGGATTAGAAGGTGTTTAGAAGGTTTTCCCATAATTAGAACACTACTAGAAAAGTTACTACAAGAATACGACAAAGGTGGTGGAGGAGAGGTGCGAGAAATGAAGTACATGGGGTCACTATTTATGGGCAATGGCCAACCCTCCCCTCTCTCTCTCTCTCCCCCCCCAAAATCTTTCCCATAAATGCTTTATCCTTGGTGGCCAAGTAACTAGGTGAATCCTTAGCCTTTTTATCCAAATCTATAGCCTTCATGGTGAATCTTCTAGCCTTTTTACTAAAATCCAAAGGTTATAATGGAGATATAACCCTACAAAATCTAGTGGGATGGTTAAGTTTTTCATTGCCTTCCTCATTTTAGGAAAAATTGTACTAGCTTTAGCATGCATGTACATGAGGTGAACAAAACTTGGTGGCCAAGTAGAGAGAGACTCCCATTAATGCATCTCTCTCTCTCTCTCTCTCTCTCTCTCTCTCTCTCTCTCTCTCTCTCTCTCTCTCCAATAATGGTGGGATTTCTATCCTATCCTAACACTATTTGGGTGTAATGAGGGTAGGACAAAATACAAGTTGATAGCTAAAATTGGGTTGGGTTAGGTTAGCTAGGGAAAATCTAGTAGCATTGGGTAGGCCAACTTAAATAGTGTATGGATATGTATATATAACTTTACACCTAGACCAATAATTCAAGCAAAAAAATTATATATTTATTAATAAATATTTTCAAGAAAAATAATAAAATAACAAAATTTTTATTTATTGAAAATTAGGGTTATTACAACAATATTTCGGGTACAGCAAACCCCGTACATTTCCCAACACATATTCCGGGTAAGTATAGACCGTACAACCGTAGCCATTAATCCAAGCGTTGTCGATGCATTCCAAAGTAACTATATATCCCCTAAACACCCACATGTTCCATGGGTGTCCAAGTGTCCCTTAAGAGTCTGTGCATCCCTCAAGTGTCCCACACGTTTCCACAGTGTCAATGTTCGTTCGTTACTCCTTCACATAACTTTCACTCAATTCAAATATACTGAAAATCAATATATGTGTCCACAAGTACCCATTAAGGGTCATTACATCCTACTGCATTAGCAAATAACAATATATGAGCATTAGTACATCTGATGAATCTCCCATTAAGAAACAAGGCCCTGTCACTTTCATAAACTCCCATTTTTATTGATAAAATCCCAAATCCAGTTTCATTCACGATATTCTTGAATTATTTCCTAACATTTTACTTGAACATTAACTTAATGACATTTGGACTTTCAAGACCCCGTGATTTTCTCCGCGTATTGAGTAGACCAAACCGATCATTTGTTTCATCATGATTTTACAAGCTTATACAATATCATCAAAAGTGTTCCTAACGTATCCAGCAAGCTTTCTTACTCATCAGTCATCACGTACGATTACCATTTCAAGGTTGACATGAGACCACCATTTGGTTTTAGTTTTATTCTAGACTAGTTTATTATACAACAAAACTCCCATTTTGGGAAGAGACAGTTTACTCGGGTACTTAGAGAACAACCCAAACAAGTATTGCAGTTGAAAACTAAACAGAAGAGGAAACGGAGATAATTGTCCAGACGGTCGTGACTCCCGTCCGGATGGCAAATATGGATATTTCGGGCAACAGTAGCAGTAAACTAGATCTATTCAACCCTCAGCCAAACTCAATCAAATTCAAACTTCAACTCAAAAATCTGAAGTACAATAACTAGAACACATCCAAGGGGGAGAAATTATTCATGTTTTTCAATTGATTTCAAGAAAAACTACAATCAATCTCAAAGAGAACCCAGCCAAATTTCAAAAACTCAAATAAATTCAACACATATAACACCCACATAGATAAACACTCAGAGATGTGAAAGGAAACCCCTACCTCAAATGCTAGACCTCAAATCTTGAACTAAACAAAACCCTAGCTCTCCTAATTTTTGGATTACATCAACCCTAAGCTCCCACACACGGTTTCCAAGGCCCCATAGTGAATATATGTGACGTTGTTGATGGTTCGACAAAGGTTTGAGGATTGAGGTTAATTTTCTAGTGATAAGTAAGGAGAAGGAGAAAGAGAGAGAGAGAGAGAGAGAGAGAGAGTGCGTGCGCGCGCGCCAAGACGTAAAATGGGGAGGAAGAAGAATCGGCTGGGGAAAGAGGAGAGACATATATATATGTGTGTGTGTGTGTATATATATATATATATATATATATATATATATATATATACGAAAAACTTCTAATAAGGGACCCTTATCTAAGTTAAAATGCGCTTTTCGGACAAAATTTCGACGATCCGAACCGCTCAATGTTTTTAAAAAGTGTTTTTAAGGGCCTACGCGGAAAATCTCCAAAAAAAAATACCCGGAAGGGCTTGATCCGAACAGTTTTCGATAAAAACTGTATATGTATAGTTTTTATCAAAAACTGTTCGGATCAAGCCCTTCCGGGTATTTTTTTTTGGAGATTTCCCGCGTAGGCCCTGAAAAACACTTTTTAAAAACATTGAGCGGTTCGGATCGTCGAAATTTGGTCCGGAAACACAAAAAAGGTTAGGTCCGCATGGAAATCTTATATAAGGGACCCTTATTGGAAGTTGTTCCTATATATATATATATATATACAATCCAGTTCCCATCAGGACACCCGGACTTAAGCTATATCTGAACTCTTAATCTTAGTCGTTGGATCGCATCCAATGGCTGTGATAAAAGGATGATTCTTGCGGGTTAAATGGTATTCAGGTCCGAGTAAAATCTTCTCGCGGGTCACTCAGACTTCACTATACGGGTCATTTCCCTTCCCCTCTTAAACATCAGTAACGAAGAGAGAGAAAGAGGCGATTCAACGAGAAAAGAGAGAGAGAGAGAGAGAGCGATTCAACGAAGAAGAAATCGAGGTTGCAGAAGAAGAAGAAGAACAAATCGAAGTTACCAGGTTCAATTCTGTCTCTCTCTCTCTCTCTCTCTCTCTCTCTCTCTCGTTTTTCGAGTTCGAATAGATCTAGGGTTTCGAACTCCAACTATACTAGGGTTTCGAAACCCTTTTTTTGGTTCAAAATCGAACAAATCTCGTTGTTTTGGTTTGAAATCTCTTGTTTCAAAGTCTTTCGAAACCCCTCTTCCTCTGGTTTGATTTCGAAAAACTAGGGTTAAGGTTTTTGTCCAAAGTCTTTCTCCCTCTCTTCCTTTGGTTCGATTTAAAAAAAACTAGGGTTGGGTTTTTTGTCCAAAGTGTTTCTCCCTCTCTTCCTCTGGTTCGATTTTGAAGAACTAGGGTTAGGGTTTCGGGAGTCTGAGTGGGATGACAATATTGGGTATTTCATCAAAAAGGTAAAGGCTTTGATCAAATTTTGTGTTCATTGTGTTCAGCCCATTAAAATTTTGAAGTCAAGCTTGAACAAACTAGTTATTGCCAATGGATTCAATAAACCTATGTCAGCTTGTGTTCTGCTGGATCCACATTTTCCCCTCACAAACATACCGATTCACTGTGTGAGTTGAATCTGTAAATGAAATGATCATTTTGTGCAATGGATTTGCGTCTGATGTGGAATCTGAAGAACTCATGTGCGGGATATTGAAATAGCAGCTAGCTTTGTGTTTGGCAATTGTAATTGTAGATAATGTGATTGAGTTCACTGCCTTGTTACCCAAATTTTGACTCCCTAAATCCTTCCTTTCTAAAGGTCGTTTGGAAACTCTTTATTAGTACAATTTTGTTCATTGTTTGATGGGTGATTGAGCTAAAATGCTTTGGCCACGAATCCCCTTTCTAAGTTGCTGTTGAAGTGAAGCACCAAACAAGAGAGAGAGAGAAAGATGAGAAAATCCTAGATTCCCAATGACGTGAGGCTAATTATTGAGTACTCTACTCCATAGCACTAATGAGCTAAAATTTTGAAGTCAAGCTTCAACTCACACAGTTTACAATGAACTTGCCTGGTTATTATGTACCACTAGTTGTGGTCTCATAGCACTAATGAGCTATAATTTGGGCAGCAGAAGACTTGGCTGATCGTGTGTATGTGTCGGTTTGTTTTGCTAGTTTCCTATGTCATGGTTTGGGTATAACTCCTCTTTGGAAAATCCTTGACCCGGTGTGATTTTCCACAGCAATGCCCTATTGGGTGGTATTCATTGGCCGTAAACCAGGGATTTATACAGCTTGGGAGGAAGCTAAAGCTCAAGTTAATGGATATCCAAACAACGACCACAAAAGGTACAATTTGCTTGCTGAAGCCGAAGAAGCGTTGTGCAAGTATCATGAAGATAGATACTATGGCTG
Organism: Vaccinium darrowii; assembly: GCA_020921065.1. Classification (NCBI taxonomy): domain Eukaryota; kingdom Viridiplantae; phylum Streptophyta; class Magnoliopsida; order Ericales; family Ericaceae; genus Vaccinium; species Vaccinium darrowii. Next base: position 19,646,978 of record CM037157.1, read on the forward strand.
AACCCAGCATCAATCTACTGTTGCTGCATCTACTTCGGAGTGCGAGGCCAATAGTCGATGTTTGGGCCATATTACAATTTTCTTTCTAGGTTTTGTAACTTGTATTATTATGGCATACGTATTCGATTCCCTATGATGGTTATATGTGTGATGTGTGGGAATTTGCGCAGCTCTTGTATGACTTTTGTTTCAGATATGGTTTGTTTTGTAGCACTGGTCAATCTATCTACTCGGAATCGTGCATTTAGTCGTCTTGTTTCTTCTTGCCTCTTTAGTCTTCTTGAGCAACAAAGGATGATATCACCATCCAACAACAAATAACCCCAGATGGTGAACACTAGCATTGGATGTACGAAACAAAACAAAAAAAATTATATTGATACTTTTTTACCCCGTGTATTGAATGAAGACGATGATAGTAGATAAAAAAAAAGAGAAAGAACTATGACAATATAAACAAAAGCAAGGCTTGTAAGTGAACCCAGAATCCTAGTAACATAACAAGGCTTGGCTCTTAACCTATATCACAATTTACAAGCCAGAGAGGCATCATAATGACTTGCCAAGTTATTTCATTACAAAAATACGAAACCATTCCCAGAGAGGCATCATAATGACTTGCCAAGTTGATACATAAATGCCAAATATGAATTAGAGGGAATTTGCAGCAAGATCTTCAAAACTGTACTCCATATTGTTGATCTGATTAAAGAAAATTCAGAAAATTATACATGAAAATATAGTACTTGTTGATCTTATTAAAGACAACAGTGCTATTGGAAAATCAATGTGGAAAATCAATCTGGGCATAACCAAGACATACTAATATGCCTAGCATAAACAGTCATAAACAGATTGTATTGTTCAGGAATAAGAAAACAGATTGTCCTAACAGGAATAAGAAAACAGATTGTCCTAACAGGAATAAGAAAACAGTTTGTCCTAGCAGCAAGAACCCTGATTTGAACCTAGTGAGCATTTCCAGTGACTAATCTGATCAGCAGCATTGCAAACTTGAAACAAACTTGATACAGCAGCAGCCCGATCAAACTGTTACATAATAACTTTTTAACATTGTGTAACTTACATACCATACCAACCAGATTAAACTACAAACACTTACCATCATCCTTGTACTCATCGTCGTCGTCATCGTTGTCCTCATTGTCGTCGTCATTAAACGTACTAGCTTGTGAAGACCTATGACAAAAAATACAACAATTAACATTCAATGTGCCAAAATTACTACATTAACCAATTAAATGACCATATTTAGATGCGTACACGTACCTGTTTAGAAGTTTCGGACAGTTCCTTTTATCATGATTTTGATTCATTAACCCACATCCAGTACAACGCCTACCCTTCTTCATAGACTTCTCTTTTCCTCCCTTAAGTATTTTACCGCTACCCTTTGTCCTACATTTTCGTGGTTCTTTCAAATGAATTTCCTTTGCAACAGGAATAGGCACTTCGATACCACTCCTTTCGCCCTCTTCCCTGACACGCTTCTTCTCTGCGAGCCTCTTTTCAGCATATTCGAAAGCTTCATCCATAATTTCAACACCATCTTCAGTTACAAGTGCATCATTAATTACATGAGATGCACGTTGGTGGAGCCTATTTCACGTTACTAACAAATTTCGGTCACAATTTCCTTTCCCTCCAACAACCTGGCCATCTCTAAGTCTGCTGGCTTTTGCTGACTTAGTCCACCTTCGCAAGATGTATTCTTCAGGTAGTTTCATAACATCATGTCTACTGAAGTACTTCAATATGTGCCGACATGGAATTCCTTCAACTTCAAACTTCTTACAAGTACAAGTAACAAAGTTTGATGACTTGTCCACCGATACCTCACGACCCTTCGAACCAACAACATTTACCCTTTCAACATGGTAGACACAACGTTGTTCATCCTCATGTTTCATCCTCAACGAATACGTGGAACTTTGGAAGAGTTCATCTTGGAACTTGTAAAAAACGGTCCGCGTATATATTTCACTCATTGTCAACCCCATCACATATGCGGCTTTCAAAAGTGGCTTCTCATTCATATCTTTGTGATCCAAATCCAGTTCATTATGCCGTATATGTGCAAGTGCTCTATTAAACCGCGTCACAAATTCCAACATAGAATTATTGCTTGAACAATACCTCTTGAAAAAACAATGTTCACTTTCAGCTCTTTGGCTACTGGTCATGCCAGCAGAAAACATCTCTTTCATATATGCGGGAACCCACCTAGCACGCTTCAAGTACATAGTATTTAGCCACTCATTGTTGGACAACTGAGCTTTTTCTACAACATTTACCCGTTTTGCTTCGAACTCTTCAGGAGTATCGGAATTCCATATACAATTTTTGAACTCCTCATAATGATCCTTATAGGATACTGCACCTATTTTTTCAGAAAACTTACTCACAATGTGCCGAATGCAATATCTGTGATGTGTATTTGGAAAAACATTGGCAATTGCTTTTCCCATTGCCGGATCCTGATCACTAATGATCATTTTAGGATGGCCTCCTAGCATAACTTTCAACCATTCCCTAAAAAGCCACTCAAAATATTCAACCTTTTCTTCAGTTAAGAACGCACACCCAAATATAGTAGTCTGCCCGTGGTGATTTACCCCTAGTATAGGTGCAAAGATCAAAGCATATCGGTTTGTTTTGTAAGTTGTATCGAAAATCACCACGTCTCCAAAATACTCAGATCCCGGATTGAAGAAAAAATGTATATATATATATATATATATATATATATATATATATATATATATATACACCGAGCTTCCTATCAAGGATCCCGGACCGTGTTACGGTCCGGACCTCCACCTTCCCTTTTTTTTTTTGAAAATCCGAACCGTTAGATGTGTTTAAAACGTGTTTTTAAGGTCCAACGCGAAGATTTGGCAAAAAAAAATACCCGGAAGGGCTTGATCGGGGCAGTTTTTCACAAAAACGCTAATATATAGCGTTTTTGTGAAAAACTGCCCCGATCAAGCCCTTCCGGGTATTTTTTTTTGCCAAATCTTCGCGTTGGACCTTAAAAACACGTTTTAAACACATCTAACGGTTCGGATCGTTGAAATTTGGTCCGGAAGGTGGAGGTTCGGACCGAGTCCGGACCGTAAGGGTTTGGACTGGAAGTGTACTCTATATATATATATATATATGTTCCACTTCTCCTCCGGACTCCTGACTTCCGAACCTCCGTGATCCGAGCCATTTTTTTGACGATCCGAACCGTCCAATGTGTTCAAAAGGTGTTTTCAAGGGTCCACGCGAGAAATCTCCAAAAACAAATACCGGAAAAGGCTTGATCCAAGCAGTTTTTCGCAAAACTATAAATATACAGTTTTTGCGAAAAACTGCTTGGATCAAGCCCTTCCCGGTATTTTATTTTTGAAAATTTCTCGCGTGGACCTTGGAAAACACCTTTTAAACACATTGGACGGTTCGGATTTTTCAAAAAAAAAAAAAAATAAAAGCGAAAAAAATGGGATTTTCCTTTAATCCAGGAGTCCGGATATATACATACACAATAAACTTCTAATAAGGGACCCTTATTTAAGTTTTCATGCATATCTAGGGGTATTTTTGACTTTTTGGACCAAATTTCGACGATCCGAACCGCTCAATGTTTTTACAACGTGTTTGTAAGGGCCCCGAAGGAATCTCCCAAAAAAAAAAACCCAGAAGGGCTTGGTCTGATTAATTTTCGATAAAAACTATACATATATAATTTTATTGAAAACTGATCGGATCTAGCCCTTCTGGGTATTTTTCTTCAGAGATTCCTTTCGGGGGCCCTTAAAAACATGTTTTAGAAACATTGAGCGGTTCGGATCGTCCAAATTTGGTCCAAAAAGTTGAAAATACCCTTAGGTCTGCATAGAAACTTAAATAAGGGTCCTTTATTGGAACCCCCACCCCCACTAGATAGTACATATACTACATATATGAAGTGCATATTGCACCTCACACCCCCTCCCACTAGATAGTGCTACAAGTAAGTCCAAAATTTAAACTAATTCATGCATTAGACCCACACCCACCACTTAAAAGCATTTACAAGAAATCCCCAATTAAAGTTTTAAATCTTCTGAATTTTGCGGGTCTTTACAACTTGCAGGTTCGAATTAGTTGGAGTAGTAACCAGTAAAACATTAAATGATAAATACTAATTTAAACTAACACAACGTTAATGATTTGGAAATATTATACTTGAATGGATTCAAAACAAACACGGAAAAAAGATGTACACTTAACTATGAATGAATAATCAAGGTCCTCACAATTACAACTGGTTCCAAAACTTATTATAACTTGAGGACAATGCATGACAGCCTCATGTGTAATACCATTAACTCTTAAAAAAAGAAGATTATGCTTGAGTTTGTATACATTTGAAGTCAATTAGGGCAATTTAAATATTTTTATGAGCTAGCAAAATTTGGCTACAAGTTATCAAATGTCTTTAAAAGGAATTGAACTGAGCGGGTCATTGGCAATCATAACATTTTTTGGTGTTTCGTAATTTTTCAGCAATGTGATTTAAAACATTTTTTATGATTCATAACATTTTGGTGCATCTCCTAACTCTTTTAATAAATCGTAACTTTTATTAATCAAACAACGGATCCATGGATCCTAATCTTGTCCTTGTGCATGTAATCAAACAACGGATTGGCTTGCTTAGAAATAATACCGAGACGAACAGACAGGGGACCGTACTACTATTGAGTTTATAGACTAATTAGGTCCCATTCCATTAATTCAAAAAAGCCAACTTATTACAAAAACCAAGACAATCGGGTCAAAATTTTACGTCACATCGTTCGATTCAAAGAGAGAAATCGTAAAAAAATATTTTTAAATAGCATAAAGTTGAAAAAAAAAATCATAGAAGACGGTGCAAAATTACTCGGACTTGGGGTCCCTGTAGTAGCCCAAGGCAATACACCCCTATAGTCATGGGATATAAGGGGGTGCAAGGAGGTGTTTGACCCCTGCACTCCCCCCAATTTTCTTTCTCTTTTTAGTACACTTTTACATTTTCTTATAAAATTACTGAAAGTGGTCCCTGCAAATTAGGCGAAATTTGCAATCATGCGCCCGTCACTGGCTATAGTGCCCTCAATTGTGGGCCATTTGAAATCTTCATTTAAGATCTAAATCGTTCATTTTTCAAGAACGCTAAGCACCTCATGGATATAAAAATTTATGATCATCAAAGATTAGTAGACACACAATTGAGACAAGTCTTACAATTTATTCTCTAAATGATATTGGCCATCCATTTTCATAAAATAAATGGTATCTGAGTATCTGGCTACCAATGTCTAATTAATTTGATTTTTCGCATGAATGATCTGCTCAACTTTCCTGACAAACTGAGCGATTCTGATCCCAAATACAGATTATAGAAGACCCATAATTAAGTGCACTACGGGAATTTAGTGCTTTAGGACATTACGGGGACCCCAAATCCAAATTCCTCTACTTGAGAAACAAGTAAATACAATGTTAAAATGGCGGTAAAAACTTACTAGCTCAAAGAAAGATAGCTTTGTTAGCTTTCCAGTTTTGGAAATTTATCTTCCAAAGTTTTCACTATTTCCTCATGTTTTTTCGTCTTTTATGATTTTTTAGTCAAATATTTATTTATGCATTACTTTTTAGGTGTATATTTCGTATCTTTATTCAAAAATTATTTTTTTGTCAAAATATTAAAAAATTGACAAAAGACAAATATTGCACGATCCTATAGTACAAAAGCCAAAAACGATTACTCCTACTTCAAAACTACCAACCAACAAATAATCCCGAAGATTATTAATAGTCCCAGATTTGGAAATACCCCACCCATTTAGGCTTCGAACCCCAATGAGTATTAGGGTCCAGAAAAAATTTCTCCAAAAATGTCAAACAAAGAGAAATAAAGGGAAACTTTTCATTTCAGGCGTGTTTGATAACAGTTATAGGTATGAGGGAATTGATAATGAGATGGGATAAGGATTGAGAATGGTAATGAGGTGGGATTGGTAATTTGCATGTTTGTTTTGCACCGGATTAGAAGGATTGTTATCTAACATGTTTGTTTTACATAGGATAGGATTGGATTGGATTGAAACCACCTTTTTCATTTTTACCCTTATGCATAATATTAAAAATATTAAATGCTTCATTTCCATTTTTCAAAAGATTATATTAAAAAACTATTTTTTCAAAAACTGTTATTTCAAACTATTATTTTTGGTGTTTTCAAAACCTTTTTGTTCAAAACTTTTTTTAAATTGTTTTTTTATTTTTTAAAAAAAGACATTTTTAAGAACAGGTTTTTTTATCTTTCAAAAACTTGTTTGTAATTTCTTTAAAGGGTTGTACAAGAAAATAATTTTCTTAAAAGCTAGGTTACAATGCTTAAGGGGTCGTACAGGAAAGTAATTTTTTTTTTTTTTGGGGCAATTTCCAAGACTTTTTTTACCACCAAAAAAATTTGATTGTTTTTCCCTTTCAAGAATTTTCTAATATCTTTTCGCTAATGAAAAAGACCATAATAAGGAAATTAAATGAGCACAATTTGTACAGAATTTTTGAAAAATGAAGAGGGGTTATATAGTGAGAGGACAATTGGGTCAATAGATGAAAGAAGGGAGGGTATAAATGTCTTTCTAGCTTCAATCTCATGGGATGGGATTGTTAGTAACACCTCCCCCATGGGTTGGCTAACTCCATCTTATTTTGATAGTCCATTTCAGTCTCCAATGCAAGTTTTAAATTGATAATTTCACTTTGTTCATTTCATATTTCCAAAAAGATTCTTTCCCCATCTCTCATCTCTCCAATCATTAATCACATTTCTCTCTCTACTCATACTCCTCTTTCCAATCATTATTCTCATTTCTCTCTCTATCTCTCTCCAATTATTACTTTTTTCAAAAACTCATCCAAACACTATCTCCAAAATATATGTCAAAATATTCTTCTCAAAATTATCAACCAAACATAGCCGATCTTTCAATCTACAACATTTTTAAAGATTTATAAAATTTTGTACAATTAGAACTAATTGAGATCTATCATATGAGATCTATATTGTATATAAAATTCATTATATATTGAAAGACATTAACAATTAAAAAATTGCATTAGAGACTGAACTGAACTATATATCCAAATGGGACGAATGGAATATCATTTTTGCCGGGACAAATTCTACTCGTTGGTGCAACAGAAGCTCAAACCTTCTGTTTGTCCTAGACTCTTAGAACGTTTCTTTTCCAATTCATTTTCCACCCATTCCTTACCTGATCACCATTTTTCTTTTTCTATTCTTTTTTTTTTTCCTCCAATCGCACATTGAATTTCCAAAATCAACCAGAAGTATACAACTTATTTGGGTATAATCAACAATCTTCCAGAACCATGCCAATTTCTGGCAGGGTTACAAGACAAAAATGATTAAAAAAAAAACTAAAAAGTTACTGGTAATAAAGTTTGTTTAGGTTGGAGTCACAATTTAAAAAACTACAAAAAAATGACTCCATCAAAATGCAACTAAATCTATTTTTGGTTAAAAAATTAAGAGCGGGTTGGAGGATCCACAAAAAGCAAATTGGGTCCACAACATGAGATCACCGGACTCATGCATAAGATAAGATCACCGGACTCTCTATTTGAAAAGCCAGGCTAGTATAAGGGCAACATAGATCTCCTTCCCATGTGCAAATGCATGAACAAATCTCCTTTCCGTGTACAAATCGCGAAAAAAAAACCGTCACGTAATGAATGTTTTTAAGTGTAACAACCTGCTTGTTTCCAAGTTGAGAGACACGAATGGCCCCAGCAATTGCCATTAAAAAATACAGCAGTGTTGCCGTGTTGGTGCTTTTGAATCTGCTGATATATCTCAACTCAGCAGAGTCTAGACATTCTTTTGGACACTGGCGGAGAACATGAATCTGAGAAAAATAGGTCGTCGTGTTCATGTCATGACTCATGAGGAAATCTACAGTCATGAAGAATTCAAATTCCCAAGGTGTCTACAACACGAAAGAGCATTCGTTCAAGAAAATCCATCTCCATTATTGCTTTTTTCCAGCTATTGCAATCTATCTTGGTAAAAAATGCTTGAGAAGAGATGTCCCAGTCACAAAAGTTTTTTAACATTAACCAGAATTATATGCCCATTATGAAACAAGCTGAATATGTATACAGAAGTAATCTGCATGATTCAGGGGAAATAACAGAATTAATTCCACCAAAATTTGCAACACATGCCGCACACAGCTGTGCAGCATCGTCCCTTCCAACCGGATAGTTTCCTAGGATGGTTGAATAACCAAAAGACAGTTAAGCAACAAAAACACGGTTGAATAGCCAACAGACAAGCAATACAAGCAAAAGCACATCATATAAAAAAAACAAAAAAAACAAAAAAAAAACACTACCTCAACTGATAAATGTGAAACCATGTAAACTGTGTACCATTTCCAGAATCAGGTGACTCAGAAATAGCAACCTCCTTCCAGCACTCAAACAAACGGAAGCTAGAATACGAGGAGAATTTAGAAGTCCCTATACTACAATAAATTACCTACAGGATTCTAATTCAATAATCAAGAAACCATGGACGTTAAATTAATGAACTAGAGAATGCATAGTTTCTGTGTATGTGCTTGGGTTAATCTGGAGAATGGAGGTTCTGCTAGTCTAAGATGTGTTTCAGCAGATTATGTGATCCTGGAATCAATTTGAAATTGTCCAATTCAAGTACAAGGAGTGAACTTAGCCATGGCGGGGCCAAAAACATGTAAAAGTCCGGTTGTGTCTGTGTGTGCATAGCCAAAGTGATAGAAACATGGAAACATAGTAGCAGCACCAGTCAAGCATCAATAGCATATGCACCATACAAGCATCAACAGCAGCTAGGTAGTAGTCCATTATCAACAGTATCTTAGCCCCATTCACAATAAACAGAAAATGCAGCTAGCAATTAGCTACCTCAAGCTAACTAGTAGTGCATAATCAGCCAAGAAGAGTAACAGCAGATCAACAACTAGCATCATGATCCAATGAAAAAGAGCATCAACAGTAAGCCATAACTGTCGGAGCAATTCTTAATAACTAGTGGGATGACTGCCCGCAAGGTGCACAATCTAGGCCCATGATGAAACGCTTTTACGGGGACAGAACACACTACATAGAGTGAGCCCTATCTAAGCTATTTTCTCAACCATAATCCAAGTAAATGAAGCATTTAGAATAACATCTTGAATGAAAAACAAGTGTAAACCCCAAATCTCTGATCACATCCTCCTGACTGAAGACAGAAAATCGAGTCTTGCGAAAAATCAGGCCATACCAGGATCTATTGCATAGGAAATTAGTAGGGAAAATGACCAAAACATGGTTTTTAAAAGTAAATATTCCAATTTCATGGTAAGGTTTTTGGAAATGACCAATAACATGAGAAGGAAAAAAATAATTCCACATACATGGTACTAACATTTCGACTGACAAAAATACCCCCAGGTAAAAAAAATCCCCAATAATTTCCCCCTCCCCGTAAATCCCCCTCCCCGTAAACTGACACCTTACGTGCACAATCTAACTGTTAGAATAGTTTATAATTTTATATGTTTTGTCCCACATTGCTTAGTTATGTTATGTAACATGTCTCGTGACAATATAAATAAAGTTCTCACGTGTTAGGGTTGAATTAATACCCTATACACTTTCTCACATCTCTGATAACATGGTATCAGAGCCACCCTTAATCTGAACCCTAACCTAAACCCTAACCTAACCTTTCCTGACGTCATCTCATCTTCTTCATCATCAACCCTAAATCGACACCACCCAAAACCCTCAAATCAACCCATAATAAAACCCTAACCCTCAAATCGACCCATGAAAAAAACCTTAACCCTCAAATCGACCTCTGAAAATCCCTTAATCAATACCAGAACTTTCTATTGATGTACGAAAACCCTCAATCGCCATTCAAAATCCCATTTGTGATGTTCGAAACCCTAAAACGAGTGCTATAAACCTCAATCCAGATCTGTTCGACCCCTGTAAAACCCTATACGACCCTATACGAACTTGACCTGACCTTATACGACCCTACCAGAGCTTGTCGAACCCCATTTAAACCCTAACAGATCGTCATAGACACCAAACGAGACCCAATCGATCACTGCAAACACCAAAGTCATCACCCTGTATCTTTCGA